>CM053608.1:41604987-41626592 GCA_028646535.1 Procyon lotor | reverse complement strand
AAGAAAGAAAGAAACTCCCTATTCTATTGAGAGAACAGACCCAGCTCTATCATATCTCATTGTTTATATGTCATGCATAGACCCAAGAGGAGTTTTTGGAAATTCTTTGGTTTTCTTTTCTTTTTTAGTTTTTAAACATTTTATTTATTTGAGAGAGACAAAGCACAAGCAGGAGAGAGAGAAGTAGGCTCCCTGAGGAGCAAGGAGCCTAAGGTGGGCTCTGTCCCAGGACCCTGGGATCATGAGTTGAGCTGAAGACAGACGCTTAATTGACTAAGCCACCCAGGCCCCCAATTCTTTGGTTTTCAAAATAAGTATCGGTATCTCTTGGATGTGAAGTAAAAACAAAGTAAAGCAGTCAGGCAACTTCTTACAGTTTCTTAGAGAGATAAAATGTTTCCTTCTTTTGAAAAATAGTGCCTACCCTTTATAAATGAAACAAGGAGGAAAACAGAAACAAGAAGAAACCATACTGTACCATAATTGAGAAGAAGTGTGGAATTAGTGAATGTGGTAGATATAGTTACATATTCTTTGCTGCTTTTCCCATCCAGAAGTGAAATCTATTTGTTTTCCTCTTGAAACTAAGTTGGCTTTAGTGATTTCTCTGACCAATAGAATGGAGCAGAAATAATGTTCTGGGGCTTCTGTAGCTATGTAAGGAGACTTAAATCTTCTTCCCGGGTCTTCTAGTGTTTTCTCTGGGAGTCTGGGCTTGTATATAAGACGTTCAGGCACCTTGAGACCACCACCCTCAAGAGGTCATGTGCAGGGGCTTCAGCTGATAGTCTCAGCTGAGCCTGGCTTTCCATCATCTCCACCAAGATGCCTGGCATGTGAGTCAAACCGTCTTAGACCCCCCAGATTGGTCCTACCTACTGAATACTACCAAGTGATGCTTATGAATGCACATGGAATAGCAGAATCACTCAGCCCTGCCCAAACGTCTAGCTCACAAAAATCCTAAGATGTAATAATATAGTTGTGGCTTTAAGGCACTAGGCTGTGGGGTCTTTTGTCAGGTAGCGACAGATAACTGGGGCCGAGCTCTCTACTGGAAACCAGAGGTGGTTGTGAGGCAGGGCAAGTCTGTTTGTGTGAATGACACCTCCACTCTCCCACTTTTGACCTATCGTCCGGGTATCGCTAGCCTGGTTTCCAACAATTGGAAATACTAGTAGCTAGGTAAAAAAGTAGGAGCTGGAATAAACTCATACCCCTATAGAAATAAGTTTTAAAATTTAAAAATATTACTGTTTGATGGTCCATTTGCTTTAATTTCTCACACTTTCATGTATTACCAGTTCTCCTTAAGTTGTAGCTACGTAGGCCTTTGTCCCTGAAAACAGCGTCTGAGTTTGCTTAGCCGTTACCAGACACACGGATAATCTGGCTACACTCTCCCTTAATGCCCACTCCTGAATTATCTTTTTTTTTGCTCAGCCTCTTTGATGGGTATGCACCGAAGCCATAATATTGCTAAAAAGCATAACAGAGAAGCAAAGAATCAACTTTAGAAGCTGTCTTAGTTTGCTTGAGCTGCTATGACAAAATACAATAGACTGGGTAGCTTACAAAACAGACATTTATTTCCCACATTTCTGGAGTCTGGAAGTCTGAAGTCAGGGTGGTGGTGGAGTTGGATTCTGATGAGAACTTTCTTCCTGGCTTGCAGACAGCTCCTTCTTGCTATGTGCTCACATGGCCTTTCCCAGGTGGGTGTGCAGAAGATTTCTCCCTCTTCCTCTCGTAAGGGTACTGCTAGTCTCATCATGAGGGTAATACACTCACGACCTAATCTAAATAACATCACATTGGAGGTTAAGGCTTTAATATATGAATGTTGGGGGGAAGGATACAAACATTCAGTCCATAATGGATGGTATAAACAAAATAGCATAGCAGTCCTGAGACAGCTCTCCTTACAAAGGCCTGCTTGAAAGGTAGACCCCTGGCTGATGTCTGAGAACTTAGATTTTGAGGGGTTTCCACCAATCCCTGACTGGGGAGGGAGGCTCACTGTACCTGGACGGTTTTGTAAAAGAATTGGTTTATGCTAAACACCTTCTTTCCTTCTGGAAGTGTGGAATTTTGGTATGTGTTCAGCAAGAAGGTGGCTATGTGACCAGCTTCCAAAAAAAAAAAAAAATCTTGGGAATTGAGTCTCTAATAAACTTCCCTGGTAGATGATATTTCACATGTGTTGTCATAATTCTCTGCCAGAAGAATTAAGCATGTCTTGTGTGACTCCACTGGAAGAGGGTTGTTGGAAATCTGTGCCTGGTTTCCTCCTGACTTTGCCCCTTATGGCTTTTCCCTCTGCTGATACTACTTTGCAACCTTTCTCTGTAATAAATCATGTACCCGACTATGACTGAACACTGAACCCTCTGAGTCCTCCTGGTAAATCACCAGACCTGTGGTGGTCTTGGGGACCTCAGACACGGATGGCAAGAACAGAAGCAAAGGAGAATCACACACATCCACACACATGCACACATACATATACATGCATAAGAATACACACACCAATATTTCAGTTGAGACTGTCCTTTGAGAAAATTTTAAGATCTTTAATGAAAGGGAATTGGATTTCTATTAAGTCATACTGGTAATATGCACGTGTTAATTATTCACATGCTTGCTTAACTGTCTTCACTTTTCATCTGCCTTTCCTAGCTTCAGATCGCTCCCCAGCCTGCTTTGGTGCAATGTCCCTCCCGCTCCTTCTGCAGAGGCGACCCTGACCTAGGTCTCTGAGCCTCCAGCCTGCCCTCTGCCACGACATGTCCTCCATGTTACTTCTTCCTTCAGCAGCATCTCCCACAGCTGAGCTCTTGCCTTGAAATCGTCTCATCTTGGTTCTTGAAATACACTGTTTCCTGATTTCCCTCTGACCCCTCCACCATTCCTTTCCAGTTTCCTTTGCTAATTTTGCCTCCTGTTTCAAAGCTTCAAATGTTGGAATGACTTGGTGCTGAACTGCTTTCTGTTCCTTATTTAAACACACTACTGAGTCACATGGCTTCTAGTCTCATGGCTTTAAATATCACCCATAAGCTGAAAACTCTAAGATTTATGGCTCCACACTGATCTTTCCCTTGAGTTCCAGATTTTTTTAAAAGATTTTATTTATTTATTTGACAGAGAGAAAGAGATCACAAGTAGGCAGAGAGGCAGGCAGAGAGAGGGGGGAAGCAGGCTCCCTGCCGAGCTGAGAGCCCAATGCAGGGCTCCATCCCAGGACCCTGAGATCATGACCTGAGCCAAAGGCAAAGGCTTTAACCCACTGAGCCACCCAGGTGCCCCGAGTTCCAGACTTGTATATCAAACTACTTAGACTCTCTGCCTAGAAGCATAAAGGCTTTTTTCAAATTTAGAATGCTAGAAGCAGAACTCCTGATTCTTTGTCTCAATACTCCCGTCTTTGTCCAAACCTCCTCTCCGTGTCCTCCTGCCTTGATAAATGCTGTTTATCAATGACATTCACTGTCTATCTAACTCAGAAGCCACCAACATTTTTTTACTCCCAGAAATCAAAATTCCACTCAAAGAGTTCAATGACTCTAGTGGGGGTCATACATCTATATCTTACCCTAGTAACTTCAGATAGGGACTCTTAAAGCCTCCATTCTTAAACTTTTGTAAGGACCCAAGCCTTTTTGAGAATCTGATAATGATACATCCTTCATTAAAATACACATACTCACTTAAATAGAGCAGCATACAAATAATTTCAAATTAAATATATCTACATATTGAGAGATATATAGATACATAGTAATTTCAAATGCATAAAAATAAGATATCAAAAAAAATCAAAATTATTACAGATGAATTATAAACAAATTACTGTAAAAGAGAAGATAGACAATAGAGGAAAATTAGGAGATAAAGGAATGTAGAAAAGAAAGAAACAATAAAGACATTTCTGAACAAAAAAAAAAAAGAGAAGATAGGTTAGGTATGCTAGAGTAAGAAGTTAACACCAAAAATCTCAGTTTTATTTTTTCTTTCACATGATACATGTCCATTGCTGTGTTTGGCACTTGCCTCTCATACTATACCTTCAATATATGATTAGAATCTGCCCTAAGCCTAGTCTCAGCCACCATTCTCTCTTGCTTGACTGGCAGAAGTCTTGTAATGAGCATCTTGCTTCCATTATCATTCCCACCCATAGTTATTTTTTTGAGTTACTATGGGGTAACTTTTATTAGTTGTATATGCATATGATCTCTTTATCTAATGCATGTACAGTATTTATATATTTACATATCATGCCATTCTTGATATTTAATGTTTTTATTTCTATTTTCTTCTATCTCTGTAATTTTTATATTTTCCTTTTTAATCAATTCATATTTATTTGCCAAAACCGAGGTGAAGATCACAAAAAGATAAGCAGTTTTTCAACATCATTTATTGAATAATCCTGTCCTTCTCCATTTGTCAAGTCCTTAATAATATGTCTTTTCTGTAAATGAAGCTATTTCTAACTATTCTGCTCCTTTGATTTATCTTTTCATTTCTTTACTGTTATCAGTATCTAAAAACTATAGCTTTATAAAATTTGAAAGACCTTTTCCATTGACTTTTGGGAATATGGAAAACTTTAAAACTAAAGGATTGTGTGTGTGAAGAAACGGAATCAAAGTAACGTGAAATGTGAAGACATGAAATTGGTAAAGTCAGATTCGGACTTGCCATGATACTATGTTTCAGACATTGGTAGGTCTCTGCAGACTTTTTTCTTCAACTAATTAAAACTCCCAACAGAGAAATTTATTCTGCACATTATCCATTGTGAACCTCTAAATGGAAAATCAGTAGATGAATGCACTAGGAGACGCTCTTTATTCAGTTTGTTTCCACCCATCCTCCTCCAATTAGAGCTTTTGAAGAGTTAGCTACATACCAATAAGTTTCACTATGCTATGGCTAAGAACTGAAAATTAAAGCCATGCCCCCTGTCAATAACGCTGGAATAATTTACAGAATAATTTACTAAACCCTTTAGGAGGACCTGGAAAGTATACTTACCATACTATTTCTAACTTTGAAGCATAGAAGGACGACTGACGACTTGCTTTCCCATTTCTTTTATCTCCTGATAGCTAAGAATCATGAGTAAACTCAGACTCCTAAATGAGAGTAATTAAAATAGAGACTAGGAAACAGGGGAGAAAATGAGCCAATTGATTATTTTGGATTTGGTGTGCAATTCTTTTTTTGAAAATCATTTCTCTCTTTAAATGAACACATTTAAATAGCCAGATTTTAGTGTCAGTACAAGAAATATTTGCTTAGCCTCCACTTCTCTCTTAATAAAAAAATGTGTAAAATTCAAATTTTTGATAATTTAAACACATTTTCACTGATTCATCACTAATCATTCTGGCACCTTAGAGAAGACTGAACTTTAAAACTGATGACAAAACAAAAGTGCATATTAACTGCCAGGTGTTTTGGCCAATAGCTTTTGGATCTTGAAAAGGGACTTGATTTCAAGGCTAAAGTCATTTATGATTAGTGGGAGGAGCGTGGTAGTGAGAGTTTCCTTTCTTCTTCGCCCTGTTTCTCTTGATCATTTTGTTTGAAGGATCTAGATATGTTCAAGTGGTCTGTTCAGTCCTCTGCGGGATAAGAATAGCTTTTGATGTATGAATACATTAGAATATTGCTGGAGAATTCACACATATTAGTGAAACCCAAGGCCCATCTTATACATATTCCACTCAAAACGAAAATACACACCATAGCAAAAAAGGACTTGCCTTTGTCAAGAGTCCTGGTAGATGTGTGCTTTTGGGTGAATTGGAAAAGGGAAGAAAAGATCTCATTAAAAAAGAAGAAGATAGGAATAAGAGGGAATTTTGGATGCTTATGAGCCAGGACCTTGGCGTAATCAAAGAACAGCCAACTGGAAAAAAGGAAATGTTTGTCATGCACTAGTTTCCAACAGTATCCCTAATCCCCTCTTTAGTAAGATGAGATCCTTTGTCGTGAGAGACTAAGCCTGTGTGCCTTAAACGCATCAGAGTAGAAATTATAGACATCAGAGTTATATATTATATTATCGCTTCATGAAAAAAAATGTGCCATCACACCTCCAATCTATGTACTAGGGCACTGTGCATGTGCTTTCCTGAAATTTTTACTTTGTTTTTGATAAGAATAATGCAGATATAGTATATTTTTCTCCATCACCAAAGAATCGTTGGGGACAATGTAAGCCTCAGTTACCTATCTTGACATTATTATCATTATAATTATTTTTTACAAACAGATTTCTACTTAGCGAAATAACTTCCTTTCTGTTTCATGAAAAACAGTGTTGCTTAGATTTATATAATGATGCATTATGATCATTCTCTGATAAACTGCAGTGTCACCACGGTCACTGAGTTCTTTTAATATGCTTATGGAAGGTTTTAGTCCAACTACTACCAGTAATCCTGATGTGTCTATCTAATATAAAGGATACAAGCCGGTTTCAAAATGGGACAATCAGGCAAAGTCTGATACTGACACAGAACATATTTTAATTTATGCCCTTATTTGAAAGCTGGAATATGTACAGATACTATGAAAGATAAAGTATTCTAAACAAATGGAAAACAATGAAAAAAATGTTCTCCCGTCATAGTTTTAATAAAGATTTAAAATCAGCATCAAACACATTTTTTAAAGTAAGTCATCACTGTTGAAATGTGTGAGATATAGTAAGTAGCTTTGCTAATGACTTTTTTTCTGTATGGCAGATACCGCAGACAATAGAGTTGATGGAATATTCCTTCAGCCACCCTACACTTCCCAACTTCCCTTGACGTTTGGTTGAGGCCATGCCGCTAGTTCTAGAGAAAGAGTGATGCCTTCAGGCCAAAGTACTTCAAGGCATGTGTGAGCTCCCCCCACCCTGCTCCTCTACCTCTATTTTGTAGGTCAAGTGCTTCAGAGTATACAGCGGAAGATGGAAACTGTATGGATCCGTGTTTCAGCCTTTGCAGGGGAGCTGCCCTGGAGAGTCACCAGGCCCACGATGATTTCAAATGACAAATACATTCTTAGGTAATACATCACTAAGGTGCATCACCTCACAGCATTGTGTAGCCTATCGTAGCCAACACATCGGATAAGCACGGAAGCACTGGTTTGTTTACGAACGCATTAGGACTTTTCACATATACTTCTCCATACTGTTATCTGTATTCTACCCAGAAAGGCTTTACAGAGATGTATCCGAGAATCCGTAATTCGTAGAGAAGAACTGGAATTTAAGCGTGCTACACAGAGAGTTGAGGGACCGCTTCCATTAAGTAACACAGGGGAAACTTACGCATTAGTTTTACAGTGAACCTGTATCCCTGAAGCAAATAGTACATCATCTGTTAATAACAAATTAAAAATGGAGAATTAAAGAAATAAATTAGAAATTAAAAAAAAAAGTATGTTAGACGGCATGCAAGGCTTTCACACGATTGTCACCAAATACACAAAAACCACCCACGAGGAGGATATTGCTGTTCCTCTTCTTGTTTTTACTATTTTTCAGATAGAGAAACTGAAACTCAAAGAAGATGAAGAACCTTCCAAAGTCACCCATTAATCCCATAGCCAAGACTAAAGCTCAGTCACTAGCCTGTGCTGCCTTTAGACTTGGTACTAGTTCTTATTTGGATTGATACAAATGAAATCTTCCTTCTAATAGGAAGCGATTTTGTTACTCAGTAAATATGAGCTCCTCCTGTTGTTTCATTTAAAGCGACTTAAATGTCTCAGCATGTTTATAGAAATGATACTTGAAAATCCAATTTTAGAGAAATGAAAGAAAATATATTTTAGTAAAATAACACATGACTGTGGATTTTTAAAATCTATCTTGAAGAAGAGATCCAGAAAAATGATTGAAACACACTTATCTTTATTAAATTGTACTTTTTAGGTTAAGATGTTAAATGATAGTACAGCATGCCCATTTGTAGCATCAAATATTTAACAGCATTTTCTTTCTCCTTTCAACAGTGTTCCAGAATTGATGTTATAGCTGCCAATATATTCCAAGTCATGTATCAACTTGGCATCTTACTCTTTGTGAATTTTGTTTAAATTATGTGAAAAATGCAATTTGATCCTAAGCAAAGACTGAATACATACTTTTTTTGTGTTAAATTTCTCCATGATTTATATATATATATTTTTAAGAGATTTTGCTTTTTCAAATTGCAGAATCCTTTGGACTGTTCACTTATTCACAAGGAACTTCCAGGATCCTATAAAAATATTTATAGATTTGACTATTTTAAATAAAATGTAAAGACATTAATGCTACATTCTCTTGCTTAATATGTATTAGGTATATGATTTTAGTTCTGAAATTAATCCTAAAGTGTAGAGAGATCTTTCTGCTTGTATGTTACAAAAGTTATATAGCAAAGGCATGACATAAGGATGCTACATTAAATCTGTATTGTAAATTATATAGCATAAACTAGATATTAAGGTTACTAAAGCTATTTTGCATAATAAGAAGAGAGCTTCATTCAACCATTTGGTATTATTATTCACTATATTTGAGTAAGACTTAACTGTATAAAAATAACCCTCTCCTCCAAAAAAAGTACATATGAGCAGATCTCAAACTCACAAAGATGAGGCCATAATTTTACTTCCAACCTGCTTGCCTGCAGGCAACTTAAAATTCCCTGCACTAAGAAACCTAATCTGTCTTATATACTTCATTTCAGCATAACAGAACAGAGAGAGAGTAAGATTTTTCTTACCACATTTAAGACTGATGTCATCCCATAAAAATCATTTGGTTCTCTTCATTATTTTCATGATACTACCTCCAACAGCTTTTATTCTTTTATAGCTAGCGTGCCACTTTCAGGCTATAAATAACCATAAATTCCCTCAAGGCCAAGTTTTATAAGAATTATTCTACCTGGATTCTTAGAAGGCTCTTCATAGCTAATTTTTGACGAGCTATTTTAATTTTGTCAGAAGAAATTTATATTACTGGGAAAACTATATTTAAGCTCGTATAACTACATCTCATAGTCAGTTTACTTGGTTATTAATTTCTGCTCCCTCCATTCTCTGCGGTTATGCTCAGGAGACAGAGATGGGGAGAGTGAGATAGGCAGAAAGAGAGAGAGAGAGAAAAAGACAGAGAGAGAGAGAGAGAGACGCCCTGAATGACTGGCTGAGGGAATTCTGTTACACATTTCCTTGAAATTGGATTGAAGGTCATTTTTTTGAACTAATAATTGCCCTTGCTCTCTCAAACTCCATTAAGCTTAATGGTCTGATTTAATTTGCTTGGCTGGTCTTTACTCTAAAAATATCTTCTGCTCCTCCTACATTTCTTTCTCTGATAAGAACAGACAAAGTCTGGTTTTAATCCACACTACATAAAATTACCAAAAGGAACCAATGAACATTCTAGTACTGAAAAAGATTTATGGTAATTTCACCCTCCGCTGCATCAAAGCGTATGATTGCTTGGCACATGCAGAACAGGCAGACAGATTTTAATGATGTAATCACCAAAGTTTACCTCTCCGACTGGTGTGAAAACTGGGCTGTTAGGAGTTAAATGTCTTTTCCACAGGAGATAAGTGGTGGACTTTTGAATGCCAACTTTTTCCTTACTGAACAACTAGATGTTTACTGACATAGTCTAAACCCATGTTTGACTTTTGCAAAGGTTCTCACAGATACTATTTCATGATATGTCTGTATAACAGTTTTCCATTAGTAAAGTTCACATCCATGAGGAAGAGAAGCACAGGGGACAAGAACATGAACTTGAAATCTATTGTCATTATCAAAAATCTAGTTCGAGCTCTAAACCTAGAAATTCTGGCTTTTACCAAAAGTAGGAATTAGGCTTTCAACTGAACAAACCCATGTTTTGAAGAGAATGGGAAAAGGAAAATGAAAGCTTCTTCCAGTTCACTTTTTATTTTTACATTAGTTTATGGATTTGTGTTATATTTGTAATTTCCAGATCAGTTATAAACTTTTGTATTGATTTTGCAAAACTCTGTATCATTAAACATTCGCCACTCATTTCTTTTTAACACATTGACAAAAAAATGTATAGTTTTCTTATTTTAAAGTTGCAGTTATTTGCTAAAAGAACCCGGATTCTTCAAAATATTATTTCCCTAGAGAATTGAAAATTAAGAAATTACTTGCTTTCAAACTCTTCAGGTAAGTTCATACCTGAAAGACATACGATACAATCTAAGTATTTCCCTTGGGTTTTTGTTTGTTGTCTTGGTGTATTTTGCATTCCATCCAAACTTGTTCTTTTCTCCTTTGTACTACTATAAGCAGGCATATGAATTTTTGCTAGGAGCACTACTGGTATGCTCAAGGACTCCTGTAGGTGGCGCTGCAATCCTGTGAGAATAATAAGAGAGCCATCAACAGGCCTCCATTATGGTTTACCCAGACATTTGGGATTCCTTCAGAAAATGGAAATGCTAATAAAAAATTGGTAGCAGTGACTCGCTCAACTTCAGGACAAAAAAGAAGAAATTATGTTAAACAAACTTGGAAATAAACAGAAACATGTACAACACATTTTGAATATCAACACCAAAGTCTCCCCCAACCCCTATCCAATTTATCCTTTCTAAAACTCTTGGTTACCTCAATTTACACACATTGAAAAACAACAGTAGAATCAAAAGACTGCATTGGCTTCCTCAACCAAATTTTCAAAAGCAGTAATTATTTGGCAGTAATATAAAAAATGAAGCCTTTCAAAACAAGTCACTAAACAGACCTTGCAGTGAATTTATTGTATTTGCAAAGAAGCAGAAACAAGTCCAAGTTATCACTTTAAAGATTTTCAGTTCTTTACGTATTCAAGACTGATAGGTGGGGCGCCTGGGTGGCTCAGTTGGTTAAGCATCTGCCTTGGGATCAGGTCATGATCTCAGGGTCCTAGGATTGAGTCCCACATTGGGCTCCCCTCTCAGGGAGAATTCTGCCTCTCCCTCTCATGTTCCCCTTGCTTGTGCCCTCTCTTTCTCTCTCGCTCTGTCAAATAAATAAATAAAATCTTTTAATAAACCAAGACTAATAGAATACAACAGAAAAATAAAAAGGAATTATACTAGTCGAATAAAAGTTTTAAGTTCATGATTTGTAGGGAAAGAATGTAGAGAAAAGCCTCCTTTAACTTTCTCATAGACTTGATACTGAAGCAAATGACAACTTGCATGTGCACTTTTCAGAAGGTTTTCTGAGTCTTGGAATTACTGCCTTTTGGGATAGGATTATTATTTGTCCTGGGGGGGCTGTCCTCTACATGGTAGGACATTTAGCAACATGCCTGACCTCTACCTATGAGTTGCCAGTAGAACTTCCCCCACACTGTGCCCACCCCCAAATCTGTGACAACTAAAAATGTTTCCAGACATTGCCAAATGTTCCTTGGATGACAAAATCAGCCCTGATTGAGTACAGTCATATTTTTTTTATACACAAAAGGAAAAATAAGTTGAGGAATACCCTTATTACAAGCTATTTATAAAAATAATAGATTAGATTTGGTTTTCTAAATAATTAATCTCTCAGAATACTCAAAGACCCTGTGCCTTTGTCATCAGAGACATGGTAATTCATCTCTATCACCTGAAATCAGCCCAAAGTACACATATTCCTACATTGTCTCCATCAAGTTTAAATGAACGATGTTTCTTTGTTTGCAACAAAGCATATCATGTTTTAAAGGCTTATCAGACAATTAAATGGTTAACAGAGTTCCCACTCTACAAAAATATTATAGTTAAACATATTGCACTCTTTTAGAAGGTGATTATAAGGTAACCTTCAAATAATAATTACTTTGCTGGGGTCTCTTTTCTTTAGGCATTTTGTTTAGGATAACATTAGAATCATTCACCCTCTACTTCAGTTTGAAGATGAAGAATATTCTGATGGAATGTGACAAAAATACACTATTCATGAAGTTGAGTTATTTTAAATAACTAAAAATATGATGAATAAATTTACATCAGATGCCTGGGACATCCTTTTACTAAAATGTCAAAATTGGAAGAGATCTTAGAAACAGTCTTAGGTCTTGTCACTTGAATGGTATAGAAACTGAGGGTTAGGGAGGTTCGGTTTTATGATCAAAATAATACAATGTGGAAAGTGCCAGGACCAGGTTCCCGAGGGCCCTCCCAGTGGCCACCCCCCTACATCATGGCAACCGTGGGAGGACGGCACCTCAGTCCCGGTTCTACATTTAACCTATCCCTTTATTTTGAATTTAATGATATAATTTCAGAGAATGCTGGCTTGCTTGTGTATATCGTCCAAATACTGTTTAAAACATTAAGAACCTGATTCTTAGTTCGGGACAATTAAACTTCCTTCTTAAATAAAATTTACAAATTCTTGACTATTTCTTTAATGAGATAATTCTGTAAAGCTGTTCACTTTTGCATGTTATAGTTTTACTGAAAGTTGCATTACATGAATGTCTGGTGTTAATATTCTAAGGAAAAGATGACTTTTGTTGCGTATTTGTTTCCATACTTATTATTAATAAACTGTTGCCAACTGGCAACATAAACATAGGAGGCGTGCAGTAAATTGCTTCAAACAGAGCTACAACACCTGCCTTTGCATTTGCTTTATTTCTGTTGGTGTTCAAGTTTATCATGTGTGATCACTCAATTGTCCTAAAAACCTTAATTTCGTTCCCAAGTCAAAGTTTTGGAACCATTCGTTTGCCCAGATTTGGACTTTTATTATAATAAAAAAAATGTTAAGTGCTGGAATCCCTTTGCAGTATTTCATTAACAAACAGGACCCCCAGATAATCCAGAAAGAGTGAATAATTTTTTAGATGATCATCAAAATAAAAGCAAATAAAAAAAAAAATTCTTGTAGAGATGCTGCAGACATCAAAAGGAGTTCCCAAGTCTCAGTCTGGAGTGAATTATTCTAGTAGCAATCTCCCCACCTTTTAGAAGGAATGATAGAACTAGGTCTGATCATTGAAATCATCCTTCAAATTGTCCGCCCATTAAAATCATCCCTTTTTCACTCTTTTCAAAATATCTCAACTAAAAGTATTTGACTGTCCCTATATAAAGCTCATACAGACTCGGCTTTAAATATATATTTGTGCCTAATGGGCATAATTAGATTATAGGAAAAGGGATCATTGAGAACATGAAGACATGGTATATATTATTTTGAAATGCAGGAAGAGGTTGAAATACACTTTTAAAAGATGAAATGACCTTGTAGAATACTCCTCAATACCACTTCTAATTCTAATACCACAATTCTGCTTTCAATTAAAAAATGCTTAGGTCCATCAAAATGTATATTTTTTTCAAATCAGTTAAATAACTCCTGTCCTATATGTATCATGGTACTAGATGTAATGATGCTGAGGCTGGAAAAACCTTATGATGACTATAACTTCAATGAGTGGAAGCTGAAAAGCTGCTATTTAACAGTGAGTGGTTTTTCAAGAAGTGGAAACTTGAAGTCACCTTCTGTTAATTTGGGGGGAAATCTTAAAATGTTTCAGAAGTCGAACAAACAAAAGCAAACACCCAGCAATATTCTTGAAGAAAACTGAAGTGATTGAAGAACAAACTAAGCTCTTTGTGGTCAGAATCAGAGCCGTGACTTTGCAGAGATTTTCTTCATTTATTGGTTTTAGTCTAGGATTGTTTTTTAGCCCTGTGATCTCATTTTATGCTCCCAGTTCAGTGGTGATCCCACGTATCCCACTCCTAGAAGAAATCAATTTCAGATTTACTTCCCCAGGATGGATATGACAACAAAGGCTCTGTGTTGAGTGCAATATTATAAAGTTCTCACAGCAGAGAATAGACATCTATGTCTCTCTATATGGCGCTGTCACAGTGGGAAGCTGGACATTGGCTTTTTCATTATTTTCTTTTTATTTTATTTTAAAGGTTTTATCTATTTATTTATTTGAGAGAAAGAGACAGAGATAGTAAAAGAGAGCACAACCAGGGAGGAGAGGGAGAAGCAGGCTCCCCACTGAGCAGGGAGTCCGATGAGGTATTGGATCCCAGGATCCTGGGATCATGACCTGAGTTGGAGGCAGAAGTTTAACCAACTGAGCCACCCAGGTGCCCCAGTACATTGGCTTTTTTAGACATAGAAGGGTGTGGAGACCTCTTCAAATTGTGAAGTAAGGAGCTGAATTGCAATTCGTGAGCCCAGTGAAGATGACCTCTATTTCTGGTGACACAGGGTCAGGAGAAGATCGAAAGACTCAACACATCGCTCTGAATCATCGCTCCTGCATTTACTCGCTGAGCCATCGAGTGGGTCGTTTAAACTCACTGAACGTTGATTTCCATATATGCAAAGAGGGAATTGTATATTTGCCGGACAAATTTGTTGGTAAACAAACAATATGTTGAAAATACACGACCTGCTAGAGGACTTAAATGTATGCTGAATACAGCCCGACTCCTGTGTAGCACGTGTGTATGCAGCTAGTAGGAAGAATAGAGTTCTTTCTGTTAATTCATTGATCGAATCATTCATCTCTCAAAAATAGAACTGTGGGTCCTTTCTACAGGTTTACCCCATCATAACTAACTTCCCAGTCCCTGATGGGACCCTTCACCACAATTTCTCTTCTCTACGGGCCTGGAAAGAAAAGGTACTGCGCCAAGGAGCCCACCCTGTAGAGAATACACAGGCTACTCTCAGGGGCTGATGGCATAGACCAAGTGTATGGATAACGGGCTCTTGTCACTCTTTACTTCTGGTCAATGGGCGCTGTTTTCAGCAGTTACTTCATTGGAGACCTGACAGACCATTAGTATCTGACGTTTGGTGGTCCTCGCCATGTTGATAGTGTCAGTTCACTCATTACCTTGAAACTGGAAGATAAGCTTTTTATCTTTCCTTTACTAATTTTGACATTATTGGTTATCATTGCTTTCTTCACACACAGAGAAAGAAAAGACTTCTACGAACTGTTTAATCAGAACAAAGTTTCCCTCGCATTTCTGACCCAATTCTCCCATAAGAACTAACTCTATATAGTGTACATAAATGTATATAACACTTACCACATACCAGTTCTAGAATCAATTATTTCACATGTAGTATCTTAATTTACACTGTAAGTTTGTGAACTAGATACTAACATTTTCTCATTTTGGAGATAGAAAACCTCTGTACAGGGATTAAGCTAACCTATATCTGATTAACACTTTTTTCACATGTTCTATAGTTGATATTATTTTATTTGCTCTTTTACTTGATAGTATATAGGAATAATCTTTCTGTGTCATTAAAGTTGTTTCAAAAATATGAATTGGGGGCACCTGGGTGGCTCAGTGGGTTAAAGCCTCTGCCTTCTGCTCAGATCATGATCTCAGTGTCCTGGGATCGAGCCCCGCATCAGGCTCTCTGCTCAGCAGGGAGCCTGCTTCCTCCTCTCTCTCTGCCTGCCTCTCTGCTAATTTGTGATCTCTCTTTCTGTGTTAAATAAATAAATAAAATCTTTAAAAAAATATGAGTTAAATGGTCCTCGTAAATTCTATCAGTTAGATGTGTTAAAATTTAGCCAATAATTCCTCTATAATTGGATTTTTATCTGTTGAAAATTGGTTAATATAAATAATGGCTGGCAGGAAAATTTTATAAAACACAACTTGATCCATATTTATAATAATGCTTACAGTAAATTTTCTAAAAGTAGAATTATCATTTGAAATGTGTGGACATTTTTGAGACTCTTCATTGCATTCTAAGAAATGTGGCACAAATCACAGTCCCTCCAACAGTGCTGGAAACTGTCTCATCAGACTACAGTGAATATGAATATTTAATCATTAAAAAAAGAACAAGAGAAAGAGAAAATATTGATAGGTACATCAGCGTTATAGTAATGTTTTATTATAATTCAGTAATTGTTTTTAAATTTTAAATTTTGTGTCTTCTTCTTTAAAGATATCCTTTGACTATTTTTTCTGCTGATATTAAAAATTAATCTTATATATTGAACATGAATAAGACATCAATATAACAGTAACTTTTTCTTTCATGTATGTGACATTTTCCAAATTTTATTTGCTTTTTAATTTTGTTAGAAGTGTTTATATTCATAACTTATTTTTAAAAGTTAAAGCATTGAGTAAATAATCACGTGAAATTATGTACTTCTTCATGCCAACATAGTTATAATTTTTACAGTCCCTTCTGGTTCACTAGTGATCTCAAATTCAATAACTTATATTTACATAAGCCTTGCATAATTTTATATTTAAAACATAATTTCTTTAGAGAAATTAATTCAAACACATAAACACACAGACTCACACACATAATGAGAGTGTATATTTCTAAGCTCCCAAACATGTCTACTTAAAGATTTTTCTGCCTAAGCTTAAAATTTCATATAAAATTGTTTATAAGGCTTGAATTGTGACAAGTCATTTAAGTTCTTTATAATCTTTCATTTTAAGCCAATATTATGTTCATTACTAGTAGGACAGCTAGAGGAGATAAAATGGCAAAATAAATACAAATAAATAATAATAGGTAAAACTATATATACAAATATATATATATATACTCATATATATACATGTATACTCATATACATATTCTTATGGATATACATATTCTTCCATAGATGGAAAAGACTGGAAAGAAAATATCTTCCAATCTTAGGGCTGTATGTGGTAAGTATTTTGTGATGAAGTCTAGATTTTGCATTGAGACTCTTGCTTATAGCATGCAGTCAATTGTTACTTGCTTTTAAAGAAATTATGAGCACAATATGAAGGAAATCATTTGTTATCAAATCAAAGAAGAAAACAGATGTAAAGAAGGCCTGAGACTCCATCTCAATGAAAAAAGAAAAGAAGGAAATCATGCTTTGATAAAGCTATCAAAATTTAAATATATGTACTAGGACTCTATACCTGTTTTAGTTTAAAGAAAGACTTTTGAGCTGGAAAAATATGACAAGATTTGAAGAGAAAAACCAAAAGCTATCTGGATCTTGTCTTCCTTTTATAAAGTGTGGTTTTGTCATGTCACACAAGAATGTTTTATTACAACTAATACAGAACAGAAAATTGATTAATGCTGACATTGCTTTCCTATGTCTCTGTACTGTATTTACCTGAAATACAAACCATAATTTCAATAAATGCACTTGTCAGGTAAGAACAAAAACATTAAATCCATCTGAAAATTCTGAATAAAATATAAGTAGTCTGGTTGTACTCTTTTCTTACTGGAAAAATATGTATATATAAGGGAATATTAAAAATAGTTAAAAGGGAATGACTAAATGATCAGTAGTTTATAAAATAAAGAACTAAACTAGTCTTTACCACCCAAAACCCTTTTTCTTCTATTCCTTAATTCAAACTTTTGAATTACACCATTTAAGGAACATTTTCCTTTTCTCCATGCGTAGTTTGGATTCCATTTTTTTCCCTAATTCAAAAGTGCTTGATATTTAAAGCAGATGCAACTCTATGAACCTTTCATTTCTCTACTTTCCTATTAAAGGCTATGATCCAAATTATCTCCTTGAGTTCTCATGAAGCCATTTATATCCATGTCGTTAACGCTTACCTTGAACTTTGCACACTGCTACTTGACATACTTTTCTTGGACCCCATGTTATAGATAAGGTTTCTTTATAATGAGGTTCTTTTGGAAATAAAACTCCCCTGAAAATGTCACGGGGTACTTTTTCCTTATGCCTCTAAAGCTAATCCAAAATTTCAATTAAAAACTTATGGGTTTCTATGAGCCAGAGCTTAAAAAAAAATCTGCTTATGCTTTATGAGTTTCAACTCAAAAAAAGATGATCTTAATAGAATACCTGTGACAGATATTTACTTAAATAATTTCGAAGAGTAATCAGAAATTTAGTAGGATGGCTGTATATACCTGAAGAATCAAAATGTGCATGCTAAGCACCAACTCTGATTTTCTGTGACAAGAAATTGACTCTGTCAATAATCCTCTAAATTATGGTCTCTGTATGGTTATGGATTCAAAGCATGGCTGATGATGGTTGGGAGGCCATATTTATACTCTGAAGAGTATTTACCTAAGACAGATAATGCTTTTGTTTTTTGCAATATATGCAAGAAAGTAGTACAAATTTAATTTTTAGTAAGATTTTTCAGTGATGTGCATGTCCCTGGATTAATTAAATTGTGTTCTGAGGAAAAATCTGTGAGTATATTCATGCTGAAGCCAAAAGCTTTTGACAGTGTGAGTCTTATTTTTAAATCCTTTTATAAGAAGTCAGTAATGAGACAAATTGTGGATTTGTTTTTGGTTCTTTGAACAGTTAAGAAGGTTAATGAATTCAGAATCATTGCAAAATTCTGGTGAGCACTGTTCCACATTATATTCTCAGGGAGTGACATCTCACTGGAGGATACAGTGCAATGGGAATCATGCTCTCTGGACTATGTAAAGCATCAGCCACAAGAAACTCTATTCAATCACTAATCAAACAAACAAACTAACTAAATTAAAAAAAATCTTCGGAGAGACCAAAGATGGTTGGATCTTGATGGAACAAGGGTAGTGGGAGATGGGGGAGGTTGCAAATTAGAGAAGGCCAGGAGCCTTAAATGAGGCACAAGTTGAACTAGATTTCCTATTTATGCCCCTTTCTCTTCCCAAGCCTTCATTTGCATGGGACAGGAAGATAGCGGCACCAGTTCCACTGTCGGCCATATAAGGTAGAGTAATAAGGAGGTGAACTGGAGTCTGTCTGTGGTGGAGATCCTCTATCAATGAGTGTACATAGCCTGGGGCGCATCTGAACTTTCCTGCATCTCCACCTTCATTCCCCACTGCATGAACTGATCAGAACAGAAGGTAAGGGTCTAGGATGAAATCAATGGTGGGGCAGAGTTATAAGAAGTTTCCTAGACATAGATCGGGACTGGAAGGACTATCAGTCTAGAATGAGTAATAGAGTTTCCAGTCATAAACCAAGGTAGATTCAAGTTAGAGACCAAATTTTTGTAACTCATCTCTAGTGACAAATACTAGTGAAAGTAGTGGACATATCCATTAAAATACAAATTCTCAGTTACTGAGAAGCTCAAACACTATGTGATAAAAATCATTAATGGAAAAATCATTACCTCAAAAAGCATAACTAAAGCAAAAGAAAGACAAATACTTAAACTGAATATTATAAATATATTCAACAGATAGGGAAAAACATTAAAACATGAAACAAGAGAGAAATTTTAATGAAAACATGCAGGTACTATGGAGAAAAATCCAAAATGGGGAAATTAAAAGAAAAAAAACCCATTAAAACATACAGTATGCCTCAGTAGACCATCTTCATGAAATTAAGTAGGTTGTTATTTGGGAAGTTGTGTGTGCGTGCATGTGTGTATGTGTGTGTGTCTGTGTATGTGTGTTTCCTACCTTTTTAAACATCAGCAGTTATTGATATTTAAATTAAAAAGCAGTCCATTGAGTGATTTAGAAAAGATTATAACTCTTATTTTCATAGATATAATTTTACATATTTCTCCAAATAACTTCAGTTTGGGCCTCTATTTCAGCTGGTTATGGAAAACTTAATATCACCAGTTCACAAACCCAGTCACTCCCCTGAAGCATTCCAAATATATTAAATCTTCCCCTCTTCTCTATTTTCCTCCCTTCTCCTTGAAAGTAATCTAATAGTGATGTGGAGGAGGGAGTCATATAATAAATATATGCCAATATCAGGAAAGGTTGTTGGCAGTGAATGTCATCCTCCATTTTTAGCAGCTCCCCAGCAGGGTCGCTATCTTGCCTTGCATAGGCTTCTCTTCTCACTGGCCCAGCATTTGCCTCTAGTGGACAAGTTCATGCCTGCTATGAGGTCCTTGTCTTGGCTCCCAGGCCCTCCAGATTTGTCAGCCCACCCAATACTTTGGAACTCACAGGTGCTTTTCCAACACAAGTCTCCATGAATGCACTAAACACCTCCACTAGTGTTGTTCTTCCACCATTTCAACCTCCTGCTGCACAAGGGGCTTCTCTATGTGGCTCCCAGATCCCTCAAGATTGTATATCTCTCCACTTCTCATAGACGGAGGCAGTATCTACTCACAATCCCTCCATTCTCCTCCTTCCTTCAGTTATCATACTTTTTCTCCTTTTAGGCAAGAAAATGATTGCATATTAGCATGCATCTTTCACTGATCTATGATACATTGTACGTAGTCTATATCCTGAACCTCACAATTTTGCTCTTGAGAAGCAAAGGCCAGGTTTTCATAATTCCAAGAGAAGTATTTTTTTTTCAATAAAGCCTGCATATTGCACATCAAAAGCCCATTAGCTTTCAAGTTGATATGTGCACATAGTAAGATTTACAAAATCTACTTAGTGGCTCAAAATATAGCTTTTTGTTCAAGGCCACCACACACAGAAAGGGAGAGAAGCTACCTGAATTATTAGGGAAAGGAAAGACTACTTAAAGATCTAGAAAACAGTAAGCTCTCCTATATCACAATATTATTTTTATTTTTATTTGATACAAATTTCTGCATTAACCAAAACAGGTTAACAACTGAGTAGAGAGCTCCAAAAATCTAAGACAATAAAGATTCACTTTTTTGCTCACTTCCCAGAACAATGCAAGAAGGTGGATTTTGGGAAGAGTAAATGGTGTTTATACTCATTCCAGGACCTATGGTCCTTCTATCTGGTGGCCCTACTGTCTTTCAATGCCTCAAAGTCCTCAACTGGATATCTGCATCTCACAGCAGATAGGGAAGAGAAAGTAAGTAGAAGGTCCCATGGAATATTTTATGGCCAGTGTGGTAGGAAGAATTGTAAGGTGCTCTAGAAGATTCCCTGCCCCCTAGTGTCCACATCGTGTGAAAGTAAGGGATTTCACTCTTAAGAGTAAGGTTGTTACATGGCACAGTTGATTTTTACAAAGGAGCATTGTATGTAATCATGAGCTTGGATGTAATCATGGGGCACCTGGGTCTAGAGGTGTAAGATGACAACCAGAGACTCAAAATGAGAGCAATTCAATGCACAACAAATGTTCTGTTGTGAGCTTTGAAGAAGGAGGAGGCCACATGACCAGCACCTGAAAGCAGTCCTCATTGGGCAGCTAGTAGGAAAACGTGGAACTCAGTCTTACAGCTGCAGGGAAGAACTTTGTAGATATGTTTCCAAGGATGCTTATAATTTGTCCTTAAACATTTTCACCTTGATCTCTTGCCACAACCTCGAGAGATAATTCTTATCCAGTTTTACAGAAATTCTTGTAGTTTCCTAAGTGAAGCATGTTCTCTCATACTTTCATATAGTGTTTCCTTTACCTATAACATCTTTATGGATCTTGTCAACCTATTTAAATAATACTTGTCATAAAGACTATTCAAGTATTACCTTTTCTTTGGATCAGGTCAGGTGTCTTCAGAAATTTTGTAACTGTGAGCATCTGCCATGGACACTTGCCCAATTGTATTGTTATTGCCAATTCCTGAATGTCTCCCACAGTTGCTGAAAGTTCTTTAGGGGTGGGATCTATAACTTGTTTTTTTTTTTTT
>CM053608.1:41578291-41604487 GCA_028646535.1 Procyon lotor | reverse complement strand
ACCCATTAAATATCCATATGCTCCATCTGAACTGATTCAACATATTGGAATTGAGAGAGGCTTGAGAAACCGTTGGTGGCTTTTATTATTATTTTAGGCCTTTTGATTTTATAAGCTCTGGATTTTTATCTTAACTTTAAATATAAAGAACAACTTGGTTTCATGCTTTGCCATGTGAAATGCCATATATGTTTTCCTTCCCTGTGCTTCATTTTCCTGCATTCCTAGTGTACGATGGATCTTGTTCTCAGTTTACAGGTATGTGGACTATTTCGGGTCATGTCCAAGCATTTAACATTCTAGAAGAGGCATCAGTGCCTTAAAGGGCCACTTCATCATCAGAAAATCTCTGAGATTTCAGAGCCACACAAAAATGAAAGCTATTCTCAAAGTAAATTACTTCATATTGTACTTCTCATTTATTTAAAGTTGACATTCACCTCTAAAAACATGATTTGTTGACTTTGTGCTTTCCTTGAATTTAAAAAATATGCATGGGACACTTGGGTGCTTCAATGGGTTAAAGCCTCTCCCTTTGACTTGGGTCATGGTGTTGGGGTCCTGAGATCTGGCCCCACATTGGGCTTTCTGCTCAGTGGGGAGCCTGCCTCCCCCTCTCTCTTTGCTTGCCTCTCTGCCTACTTGTGATCTCTCTCTCTGTGTCAAATAAATAAATAAAATCTTTAAAAAAAAGAAGAAAAAGAAAAAAGAAAAAATATGCTATATGACCTCTCAGCCAAATGATCATGTTTAATTAATATCTATGTTATATACATGAATGCACATAAACAAGGTTTTAATATTCATTAAAAGTAGTATTTCTGTTAAACTATTCCCATATTATATAACTTTAAAAAATTATTAGTGACAAATTGTTCTTCATTATGTACTGACTTTTTAAAACTATGGAGTGGTAGTTTTTTCTTTCTAATCATGCCAAGAAGTGCAATATTTTTGATACATATTTTATATTAAGTTTTTTTATTTACATGTTCCATCTGTGTAATTTGGCACTTGGCTGGAGAAGTGTGTTAAAGGAGTAGGAGATCAACAATTCTATGATCTTCATGAAGTTCGCTGGTAAACTAATGGATGTTAAAAATATTACCATTAGGCTTGCATAACCTCCAAGCAGAAAATGAATGTCAACATAGAAAGAAAGAGAGATTTACTTTAAGGAAGTAAACACGCTTCAATGTTACTAAGTTTTTCAGGTTTAAAGGCTGGGCGGTTGGTAAACTATTACATAGCTCTGGTAACATTCTTAACAAATAACCTCCTGAGACAATGGATATTAAATGAACCCCTTCGCACTCTACATTGACCAAGATACTATACAGTTCACACATAGCCGAACAGTCTTTGCCCACAGTGAAGTTCAAGGCCATTTGGTGAGGCAACATATATACACATGGAAACATCATTATATATGGCAGAGATACCCAAAGGTATTATTTGATACTGAAAGGTAAAAGTATGATACATTATTTGGCTCGGAAAAATAGAGAACAGAGTTGTAAGAAATAGAATGATATATGCAGTACGATTACAAAATGCAAATAAAGTCCAATAAAAGGATATTTTCATCATCATCAAGAGTAAATTGTTATGAAATGAAAATAAATTCAGATTTTCAAATAGCTCTGAGAAATTCATATCTACTTTGATACTAAATCAAAGGACATTTAACATTAAAGTGAGAAGCATATACCTTGGTTGCAATTTACCAAGCATCGCTATTTCTCAGTTTCTTTATCTTACCTTTAAAAAAGAAATAATACCTACATCACTGAATTGTTTTCAGAAATAATTAGGTAATAATATATTGGAAATTTCTAGCAAAATACCAGGAAGTGGCTACTATTCAGTAAATGAACACTTTCATTGTTAACTTGTGCATAATTTTGAAAATAAAATAGTTATATGTGTGTCCAGATTAATGCAAAATTAAGAGTGATTAATACTAACATAAATTCACATTCATATGTATGTGTGCCCATATGTGGGTCAATATAAATATGTGTATGCCCTTATACATATAGAAGTACTTATTTACTTTTTCTCTTTCTTCAATATTAAAGCTGTTAACCTGCATTAAACCAGTTACTTCTATTCAGACATATATACAAAATTTTCTTTTTGATGGACAAGTTCTCCACCTTGTCTTAATTTTAGTATGATTTCTTACCTTATGATATAAATTTAAAAAAGGGGGAAATTTACTTGTTTTAGTAATAATTTATAGAGATAGAAAGGTAGGTAGCTTACATGTAGTCTAAATAAATGTGCTAAATATGATCATTTAATACATCTAATGATTTTGTAACTCAAAATATTTGACTTAGTCAAACACTCCAGATACTTAAGGACCATTCAAAGCATGTAGACTATGTACCTAGTGCCAGGATCTTCAGGAGCAATTATCAGCATGCTAAATGGGTGGTTGAAGCAATGTTGCCTCTAGTGATAACAGGTGCTGGTTTATTCTTTAAGAATGATGAGGCAGTGCCAACATTCTTCTATCAGTCTCTTTAGTAAAAACATTTCCATAACTGTGGACGCAAAATGATACCAATAAGTCCTTTCCAATTGTGAATACACCCTTTAAGTAAACAAACTTAAAATGGCATGCAATTTTTTTCTTAAAGCATTTCTCGAAATAGAATTATCAGTGAATGACCATCCTCCCTCCCTATCTTCCTTCCTTCCTTTCTCAAATGCCTACATAATGCTTATTATGTACCAACTGTTTTGCAAGGATAAACTTACACAATCTTGAACACAAGCTTAAAACATAGGTAATATAATCCTTATGTGAAAGACTGCATAGTCTTTGTTTTTTGTCTTAATTATTTTGGATTAAACATAGCAACTAAATTTTTTTTTTTTTTTAAGATTTTATTTATTTGGCAGAGAGAAACACAGCTAGAGAGGGAACACAAGCAGAGGGAATGGAAGCGGGTGAAGCAGGCTCTCCGCTGAGCAAAGAGCCCGATGCGGGGCTTGATCCCAGGACCCCAGGATCATGACCTGAACCGAAGGCAGACACTTAACTACTGAGCCACCCAGGCGCCCCCATATCAACTAAATTTTTAAAGGAAATATACATTGGTTATGATTCTGAGAAGCTCTTTGATCCCATATAGGCAAATATAATCCACAAAAAAATTCCTTCATAATGTTCCTGTACTTTCTTTTTTTGCCTTAAAATAATAGACTTATTTACGAAACAATTTCTTTCCTTCCTCTCTCCCACGCCCCTTCTCTCCTTCTCTTTCTTTCTCTCTGTCTCTCTTGCTTTGCTACATTTTGTTTTGTAAAGTCAGTTTTTCTTAAAATTATACTTAATGTAATATAAGGTACAACCAGACAGAATTGTAATTTTGACTTCTAATTACATGATTTATGGTACATCCATTAAAAAATATTTGCATCCATGAACACTAGGTTTATACAATTTTTGTATGATGCAAAGCAACTTTATAGCCATCATAAAATCTATTTTGAGAAAGGGATAATACATATATTGTTAATAAAAATATTTATGCATTTATTTTTCCTTAGGGTGGATTCCATTTCTTTGTTATAGAAATCTTTTAATGCAGATTTTGTTCCTAAAATTGGTTTGCATTACTTTTGCTATAAAAATTGTAACTAACAGTTTGAATATTGCATATTAAAATAATTTAAGATAATATTTTATAATTGTAACTTCATGATGAAAATTAAACTTAAAAAGCAGGTTAAAAATTGGATCTGTAATCTAACTGTGTAAATAAAAGAAAGGAAAAAAAATCACGGATTTGTTTTGTCAATTCTTTTTCCAAAATGCCAATAATCTATTTCCAGGTTTCTTCATATTCATTGCCATGCCTTTATCAAAGTTCCCATCTTTGCTTCCTGGATAATCACAATATTCTCCTGACTAGTATCTCTGGGATTTACTTGTCTCAATTTAGTCCAAAATGATCTTAGAAAAATACATACCTTATCACCCTCTTTATTTACTTATATTTTTTAGAGAGAAGAAAAGAGCGTGGGTGGAGGAGGAGGTGCATAGGGAGAGGGAGAGAGAAAATCAAGCAGGGCATGGAGCCCCACACGGAGTTCGATCTCACAACCCTGAGACCATAACCTGAGCTGAAATCAAGAGTTGGATGCTTAACCAACTGAACCATCCAGATGCCCCTTGTATCACCCTTTTAATTAAATTCTTGGTAGTTTTTCAATACCCTTAAATTAAGTTCAAGTTTGTAACACAGAAAAATCTGCCATTCAATTTCTACCTACTTCTCTAATAATCTTCCCCTTGCTCTCTATGCAATGATCATACCAGGCATTGTTTTATTTCCCCCTTTCAGAGCTGGGGAGAATAATGCTTTCTTTCACAAATATTCTTGACCCTACAAAACAAAATTAGATTTCACATTATAACCAATTTATACTCATACACATATTTTATTGAGACAAATTTTTTTTTAACAAATAACATCCCTTTTAGCTCTACATGCTATAATATTGTCTATCCTTTTTTATACTGTATCTACAAAAAAAAAGTTCTGGGCAATTGATTCAATGACCATTTAATAGATCAGAATCCACAGTTTGAAAAATGTTCACATACCAGTTAGGGTTTCATGTTTTAAAGTTGACAAAAATGGATTCATATCTTGAGTTGACCATTGGCTGATGGGGTAAACTTTGGCACATTATTTCATCTCCAAATATCAGTTTCTTCATCTAAAAAAAGATGGATTTGAACAGAATTTTCTTTATGTTCTTGATATAAGGACTAAATGACATAATAAATATAAAGTACTTAGAACAATTCCTGTGATATGAAAATGATTGTTATTGCTGTAATTCATCATAATATATTTATTTGCTATAAATACAGTTCTTTAAATTAGAGTGCTATTTACCAATATCCCACACCTATATTTTATGACTAATTCTATCTCATTCTTTGAGTCTTACACTTGGGATGCTTTCTTTGACCTACAAGCTCCAGGGTCCCAACTCAGTTGCCTTCAGGAACCAAATAGGCAATTTAAATATGTGAACTCATTCCATGTGATACAATTGAGTAGTCACAGCTGGGACAAAATAGGGATATAGGCCAACACACACACACACACACACACACACACACACACAACTATGCTAATTTGAAGTCCTTGCCTGACATTAGATTTCCTTTCACTAGCCTCACATAACAGCCTATAATTCACTTTTTATAATACTCATTAATACTGCAAACATTTGTCTACCATCTGGCTCTCCCCTACATGATAAACTTTAAGCTCCGGGTGAGTAGAGCTATAACTGACTTATTTACTTTGGTATGCTTTGCTCTAGGCACATTGCATATGGTACTCCTGAACGAATACAGCAGAACAGAGAGAAATATACCCATATTAGTGCCATAGCATAAACCTACGATGGTATTACCAGAGAGATTCAATAGGCCTCATCTCTTGTGAAAGACTACTTGACAACAATTCCCTAAACTGGCACAGAGGAGGTTCAAAGACAACAGGCCAAGGTGCAATAAAGGGTATACTTTATAGTATAAATCTGATGGTTATAATGACTATCATGGTCACTAGTATCATCACCAACACTATTACCTTCTGGATTTACACTTAATCTTGAAAGAAGAATCTAAAATCTTAGCCATCTTACTAAAATCTCTGAGAGACTGAAAACGTAGGTCAGAATTGTTGAATTTAGCAAAGTTGGTGCCAGAAACTGAGAACGACAGGGCGTGGCATTGTTAGCTGTATAAAGAGGACATAGTATGCTTCAGTTATTGCTAGTTCAATGGTGATAACGTCAAGATAAGGAGGGAATAGGGTATCTCTAAAGCAGCATGACAGCACAGATCTGAGCAGGAACCACTGAGTCTTTGGGATCCCCTCGGTTACCCAAGTTTTGAGTTTGGGAATATTTGTGAGATCTTCTGAATGGTTCCAAAGATAAGTTGGGAAGGCTTCAGAAATTGAAATTGGGCTAAAATTCTAGGAAATGCAGATGCAGGCACAGCAGAATAAATACAGCTTGGAGACATACTGAGATCTGAGTTTTATCTTAGGCTAGGGAAACATGCAAATGATTATAATAGTTAGTTCAAATTATAAGTAATTCCTTTCTGCCTTTTCAGAAATTTTTGTCATATGGTTTAACATTTCCAAAATGGAAAAGAGTTTTTTAAAAAAGTAAAAATATTAGTCAAAATTATAATAATTCATGCCTGTTAACAAATTTGATGCTATATGTGGAACTTATTTATATATAATTGGAATTTATATACACATGTAAATATAAATTATATACATAACTTATGGATATGTATAATTTAAATATATGTTTTACAAATCTATTAGAGTTCAAGCTATATAACAAAGCCAAAGAGTTGCTAAAATTGCCTTATAAAAGAGGAACTTGAAACTTGTGATTTGCCCACATTTCCCCCTAAAAATAGGAATCAGGTGAGGATTAGTACCATCAGCTCATACAGTAACACATAAAAGTATTACTTAGCCTTGGAGGATTGGATCTTTCAAATTAGGCAGAAAAAGAAAATAAAATTCTCAACATAGGGAGAGGATGGTATGTTTTTTGTTTTTGTTTTTCCTGAGGCAATGAGAGGCTGAAACTAATTCTTAAGCTGGTTGGGGGCAGAAAGGAAATGCTAGAAAAATTGCAGCTAAAATAACAGGGTATACAGTAACCTTTACTTCCCCTCTCCTAAGACAGTGATGCAAGTGTGTTTTATAATTACATTGATTTTCACTTTCTCTACAACTCTTGCTTAGTAACAAGCAAACACTACCAGCATCATTTTATGTTGTCCTGTTAGAAAAGAAAAATGCATAGGTAACCTAGAAACCTTAGGAAGATGAAGGAGATAATGTCTATAGACCCACACACATATAATGTCTATAGACACATTAGCCTAGCTTAGCAAATATTTTCCCAGTTAAAAAGCAATTAAGGTGTTCATTTACCTCAGTGAAGTTAAGCCATAAATCTGGTAATAGCAATTTTGTGAAATGTTAAAACTATGTCCAGTTTTGTAAAAGAGTGCGTTAGCGAATCCTCCTACCTCCGTTCTTGCTAAGGAAGGCTTGTGCCTGCTCCCACAGGTGCCAACAGAAAAACCTCATCACAATAGAGAAAAAGTGCTTGGGCTTTAAATTCAATATCAAAAATTTGTTCTGGCCCTGAGACTGAAAAACTATTAGTGTTGGATAAACATATTGACAAGTGTGAAAATAGAATCTGAAAATAGTTATAATTTTCTTTTCTCTGTATGCGTTTATGTGTATATACAATAATCTACAATAGTTATTTATTGTATCAACTCTCAAAGGAAAGGTAAAACGAATGATACATCAACAAAGCTGGTTAAAATAATTTCAGCCTGGAATATGCAGTAATTATAATTTCTGTGGATGGATGTGATGTGTCTCCCAAAGAATAGCCTCCAAACTCATGCAGCCAACTGTTGGAAAAATCACTGTCATGCTCCATAAGATCAACCATTAGTTCCTGCTCATGTGTCATTTGGCCATTCCTTTGGGGCATGCAGTGCAGTAATGCTGAGTATACTCATTGATTCTAGCTCTTTAAAGCCTGTTTGTTGCAAGCTCATCACACTTCTGGCTGACTCTGAAAAATGGCAGCTATATTCAGGGTTGGCGGTGGGAAGGAAGCACTTCTAAACTGCAAAGAATGTGCTAAATCATGCTCAAGTATGGCACAAAATCTGTGTGTTACTGGAGTATTAACAAAAAAGCAAACAAATAAGCTACTATAAACGACAGAGGAATAATTCAATTCTTTTGCTTGCAAATACAATCAATAAGAGAAGAAATTTAGAGTATGTAGTATGCTTTCCACCTGCATGTGTTAGTAATAAAAAATGCTGTATCATGTGCAATAGAGAGACTGAACGTAAAGATTCAAGTATCACACCTTTTACAGTGCTTGCCCCAAAATATAAATATAAAAGAGTGTTGCACAAGAGCATATATACTTTTTAATACTGTAGTGCTTGGCAACCATTTGAAAAATCAAGAATTGCTTTAACATATTAAATGTAAATTAATAGCATATTAATTGTGTTAGGTCTTTAAAAATCAACAGTGTCAAGTGGCTTGTACATATATTTGATTAATCCTATTCAGTAGGTATTCTCCTTTTGAGATGAAGAGATCAATTAATAGAGAGATTAAAGGATTTGCCTATGATTGCATAGCCAGCAGCAGGAGACAAGGCTTGGGGTTGAGAGCATTTCATTCAAGAGAGTGACCCTGCACTTAGTATCTGGTCTTTGAGGCCAAATGACAGAGGAGCTCAGTTTTTAGAACCTTTAGGCTATCAGGATGCTTTGAATCCATTTTATCTCAAATGGTTGACTTATCCAATTACAGTGCTGTCATTGCCTTGTGGTTGTCTGTATGATATCGGACATGGTTGTTGAGACATGAGTGACATTTTGGAACCGCAGAGTACAGTAAAAAATGTGAATTTTTAAAAATTAAAATAATATTTTAAAATTCTTCACTTCACTCAACTACCTGGAGACTCGAGGCAAATATCTTTCCTTTTTTGTGAGATTCATGAACGGATGATTGCTCAGTCCTTCAAAGCACACACCTATCAGCATCTCTTCTACAGAGAAGTGGAGCAGGCCCTTCTTAAAAACTGCTGTTAAAAACTTTCCAGGAATATTTACATTATTTCCTAGACAAAGCAGACTTGCACCATCTGGTCTACCACGTTCTCCATTTAGTCCATAGGTAAAGAGTTTTGGAAGGCAAGTATATTCCTTAGGTCCCTGTTGCTTCACTTTGGAGATATAAAAAGCTGGAACCATTTTCTGATGCATCCCCAAATCTTCCCTAGGGTTCACAGCTATGCTGAGCTACTTAGAAAGTGAACTTTCATTTCCAGATCCCAGAGAACTTTAGAGATAACTTTTACTCTCTCTTCCTAGATGCTTATTAAAGTTTTTCTCTATTTGCGTATATTTGTAAGCTTTTGAAATTCGGGACCCATCATGTCTCTCTCTTCTTTACTCTTCCCCAGTCGAAATTGTGAATCTGTTGAATTCTAGCTCCAATGCCTATCTTTTCTTGAAAAAAAAAAATCTAGCTTGAAGCAATGTCCTTATTTCTCAGGTACCAATGTATTATAAATGTTTTTTTTTTAAAAAAACTAAATAAGTAACCCTATTTTTGTACTTTCCATAGTCATCCGTATATTAATTTTTTCCCACATATATTGACTTTTCTTTTTTTTTTTTTTTCAAGATTTTATTTATTTATTTGACAGAGAGACACATGGGGAGAGAGGGAACACAAGCAGGGGGAGTCGGAGAAAGAGAAGCATGCTTTCCACCAAGCAGGGAGCCTGATGCAGGGCTCAATTCCAGGACTGTGGGATCATGACCTGAGCCAAATGCAGATGCTTAACGACTGAGCCACCCAGGCACCCCTATTTTGACTTTTCTTGATTTTTAAGGAGATAGCAGATACAAGTGAATGTAAATAAATGAACTTTAAACAATTGGAGTTCCAAATCTTAGTGTGAAGATATATTAACAATACCAAAGGTATTGTTAAAAAACAAATTCCAATTCCTGAGCCCCAGAAAGTTTGATTCGGTAGGTCTAAGTTGGGCCCAAGGATTGGTTTTGGAAGCATGTATCCCTGGGTATCAATTTTCAATGAAATACTGACCTGGAAGAAAATGTTTATGCCTCCTTTCTTTGTATATTCATAGGAAGGGAATTCCACAACTGATGCTATGTTGTCCTGTGAGAATGTCATGGAGGTCCATGAGGGTGTGCACAACTACAATCCATGACAGCTTAAATTCTGGATTCTGGTCATTGAGAAGATGGAAATGATGGTGGCACTGCCACCTGCAGAGCTGGAGGTAGGCTCAGCTGAAGCCCATGTGGTCTGGTATCCCAGCTCCCTGGTCAGAGACTGTGTGCAGATGACAGCTTCCTCAGCCAAGGCATCACGGGGCCCTGCTTCATCATCATGGCTGCCACCCAGAAGGGACGTATATCTTCTTGATACCCCTACGCACCATAACCTACTTGGCCCCATCTCCCAATAAGTCATATAGCTTTGTGAGAAAAAAACCTCAAAGGATAAAGTTTAAAAATCCCTGGGCCCGGGGCGCCTGGGTGGCTCAGTCGTTAAGTGTCTGCCTTCGGCCCAGGTCACGATCCCAGGGTCCTGGGATCGAGCCCTGCATCGGGCTCTCTGCTCCGCAGGAAGCCTGCTTCTCCTGCTACCATTCCCTCTGCTTGTGTTCCCTCTCTCGCTGTGTTTCTCTCTGTCAAATAAATAAAAAATCTTTAAAAAAAAAAAAAAAATCCCTGGGCCCTCCTGCTTCTGGGCTGTTCCCCGCTCTAGACACCAGAAAGTCAGAAGCCAGAAGCCAGAATATCAGGCTGTGAATCTGGACATGCTGAATGAATGAGAAATTGATGAGAAGAAGGAAGGTTGAAATGCAAACTGAAAACAGCATTAAGAGAGAGGGAGGTGGTGGAGAATATATCATGTGAAACCTGGGTGTCTACCATAGCACTAGTGTAAAGTACATTTTGACCAGATTTATTGACCTTTAGGCAGGTTCAGAATTCAGCTGCAAAACAGGGGGCAAAAGGAAGCCAAGGAATGTCTGAGTGGTAAGAAATAGCCTAGAAATTAAAAATTAATCACAAACAATTAATGTTTTAGAATCATCTATGTGATCTAATACAAGATGTTAATGGTATAAAACAATTAACAAAGTAATTTACTGAAGTGATAGATTTATATTCAATTTCTATGGATTCCTATTTCAATTATTTTTATTTAAAGAAAATAAAACACAACCAAGCAGTAATATCAGATCTAACTTTCCTCCAATATATTTGAACTTCACAGTCTTGTCTTTGTAGTAACAGCAATTCTGACTCAATCAACATTTTTACGTGCACCATTGCATTAAATGCATTCAGTTTTACCCAAAATTTAAAAAATATATACATATATAGTTTTATAATGAGCTATCTAAATGACTGAATTAGAAAATGGACTCATTTGTAATCAGCCTTGTGGATAGATATTCACTGCTGTCTTTATAAGTGTACATTTCTAGGTAAACACATAGAGAAATGGTGGGAGGAATTGTAAAGTATAATAGCTTTTATATTTAGATGCATTACAGATCTAATGTATTATGCTCTTGCAAAGTGGCTAAGGTCAAATATATGGCCCATTATGATCCAAATCCTACCTGTCTCCAAAATGCTCTTCTGTTTATTGTTAACTTTAGCAATGCTGGCCAACCTTCTGTCCTTTCCTAGAAGATGCGTGCCCTGTCTCTGCACCATGTACTTTCTATTCCTCTGGCAAGTCTGTTCCCCTGCTCTCCTTGTGGCTTGTCCTTTCCCTGATGATCCTTTCTAAAGTAGGTCCCTCCAGTTATTCCTTTGATAGCAACCTTTCTATTTCCTTCTTGGCACTTATTGGAAGCTGTACTGATTTCAATTATTGTCTGTTTCTTTAATTAGGACGTAAATTCTTTAAGCAGAATCATCTGGAAAGTCTTGTTCACTGTGGATTTAAGTCAGACCTGAGTGTGCAGCAATTTTTTTAAGTTAATGAATGAAAGAGCACACTTATTTCACAACTATTGTTTTCTCTTGTTTTGTATTCTTGGAAATGTGTACAAATTTCTCAAACCCTTTGGTTTCTAAGCTTGAAACATACACACAGAATCAAAAGACTATAAAGAGTCAACTTAGTTCTATTCTTCCTGGACCCTTATCTGCATTTACTTTGTAATATTTCTAAAGTATTTCAGATGTTTATTAATAAACATTTTAAAACCATCAAAAACATTGTTGATCATATATACTTATATATATACTATACTTATAATTATTAAGTGTATAATATTGGCTATTTTAAAAATTGTGGAACTCTATAAGCTACCTCAGAAAACTAGAAAGTATATCATAAATTCATCTATGCTATTTGCAATTATACCAAATACCTACATATAGGCATAGGAAAAGAATTTAGAAGGAATTATGCAAAATGTTGGAAGTGTTTATGCAAGGGTGATGGGGTAATAGGCAATTTAAATTTTTAATTTAATTTTAATTTTCTTCATATTTTTCAGTATTTTCAATTTCTATAAAATATGCATGTACTGTTTTTTTACGTTAAAAAAGCAAATATCCAGAAAGCCACTGAACAATGGGAAAATAAACTGCCTTTAATTACAAGATAAAGCTGCAGAGAGTACAGTGATTAATTTCTTTCATAATTACTTATTTAGAGTTGTATATGTTCCTATAACTGTTGCAAGATGTGTCAGGTTTTCAAAAAGAAATGAAATCTAGTTCCTACCCTTAACTATATAAGTCGCGTTTAAAATGAAATATAATTAAAAATGAAATGTTGTAAATTATTATGAAGAATGTGAGATGGAGGGATGGGAAAGTTATTTCCTGAGAGGAGATTAGAAAGTATTTCATGGGAATGACCATCAAGACCCACAGGCATGTTGAGTGTGAGAGGAAGACAGATTAGAAGAACAACATCCATAAAGGGGATCAGGCTGACAGACATGGAACTCTTTTGGGAAAGAGAAGTAGACAGATTTGGTTGGAATGGGAGGTATTTCTAAAAGAGTTCAATAAGTGAAACACATGGAAGGATCCACGGGCCCTACTTATGGAGTTGCTAGAAGAGTCACCAAGGAAGTAAACCTAGGGGCATTGAAGCATTTTCATATAATGGAAGATGACCAGTTCGAAAGGGCATGCCATGAATTGGGGAGGTAATATATGTACTTTTTAAAAAGCTGGGTTTGAGTATCTTCGAATTTCAGCTGATATATGGGCTTTAAATTGTAAAAAAGATGAGTATGAAAAAAAGAGGGGCGCCTGGGTGGCTCAGTCGTTGGGCGTCTGCCTTCAGCCCAGGTCAGATCCCAGGGGCCTGGGATCGAGCCCCGCATCGGGCTCTCTGCTCTGCAGGAAGCCTGCTTCTCCCGCTAACATTCCCTCTGCTTGTGTTCTCTCACTCGCTGTGTTTCTCTCTGTCAAATAAATAAAATCTTTAAAAAAAAAAAAAAGAAAAAAAAGAAAAAAAGAGACTTGGGTTGCACATAATAAGTATGAGTGATATTCACAAAACTAGAGCAAACAATCCTAAAATTTGTATGGAACTACAAAAGACCTTGAATAGTCAAGGTAATTAGAAAAAGAAAAACAAAACTGGAGGTATCACAATTCCAGACTTTAAGTTTTATTACAAAGTAGCAGTAAGTAAAACAGTATGGTACTGGCATAGAATAACAGGATGGAATAGAAAACCCAGAAATAAACCCATGATTTTATGGTCAATTTATCTTCGACAAAGGAGGAATGAATATTCAATGTGAAAAAGACAGTTTCTTCAACAAATGGTGAAGGGAAAACTGGACAACTGCATGCCAAAGAATGAAACTGGACCACTTTCTTTCACCACATGCAAAAATAAACTCAAAATAGATTAATATCTAAATGTGAGACATCAGACCATAAAGATTCTTCAAGAGAGTGTAAGTGGCAACTTCTCTGACATCAGCTGCAGCAACATTTTTCTGGATGTCTCCTGAGACAAGGGAGATAAAGCAAAAATAAATTGTTGGGACTACATCAAAATAAAAGGTTCTGCACTGTAAATGAAACAATCAACAAAACTAAAAAATGGGAGAAGATATTTGCAAATGACATATCTAATAAAGGGTTAGTATCCAAAATATATATAAAGAACTTCTAAAACTCAACACCCAAAAAGCAAATAATCCAATTAAAAAATGGAAAAAGACATGAATAGACATTTCTCCAAAGAAGACATACAGATGGCCAACAGACACGTGAAAAGATCACTTATCACCAGGGAAATGCAAATCAAAACTACAATGAGATATCAACTCACACTTGTCAAAATGGCTAGAATCAAAAACACAAGAAACAACAGATGTTGGTGAGCATGTGGAGAAAAAGTAACCCTCTTGCACTGTTAGTGGGAATGAAAACTGATGTAACCACTGTGGAAAAATGGTGGTTCCTCAAAAAAAAATAAAAATAGAACTAATCTATGATCCGGGAATCACATTAATGGGTATCGACCCAAAAAATACAAAAACACGAATTCAAAAGGATACATGAACCTCTATGTACATTGCAGCATTATTTACAATAACCAAACTATGGAAGCAGGCCAAGTGTCAATTGATAGACCAATGGATAAAGAAGATGTGATATTATACATATATGTTATACATATGCATATGATATTATATACATTGTACACACACATATATATATATGATTTTATACATATATACACACATATATAATGGAATAGTATCCAGCCATTAAAGAATGAACTCTTGCTATTTGTAATGACATGGACGGAGCTAGGAGTATAATGATAAGTGTAATGAGTCAGTCAGAAAAAGATAAATACTATATGACTTCACTCATGTGGAATTTAAGAAACAAAACAAATGAGCAAAGAAAAGAAAAAGAGAAAGAGAGACAAACCAAGAAACAAGACTCTTAACTATAGAGAACAAACTGATGATTACCAGAGGGGAGGTGGGTATGGTGATGAGAATTAAAGAGTACACATATCATGATGAAAAAAAAAAAAATCAAAAAAGAACTTAGAAAAAAAATAAAGAGTGGCTGAAAATTTAGGTACTAGGCCATTACAATTACATTTTTGTATTAGAACACAAAAGCACCCTATGTTTAATATATTTTCAAAGAATTTTTTTCCTTTGTTACATTATTTTAAGCAAGAGTACAGACACATTACAGTAGTGTTCTGCAATTAGGTTTCATCTAATTATATTTTTCACTCATCTAATTATATTTTTAAATATTTTTATATTGTGTTTATATCAAATATTCATGGTCCTTTGTAAATTTTTCTTTTCTTTTTCCTTACTTTTTTAGATGCCAAGAATTAATCTATAAAACCTAGACAAAGTATTTTAAACATGTTTCTCTGTCAAGACATCAGGAATACTGAATATGTATTTCAAGGCATTTATTTTTCAAGATTCATTTTATAAGACATGAACAGTTCAACTGTAGTAGAAAGTTATAACTGTATGGAGCCTTTTATGGACACAGGCATGCATATGTATGTGTATGTAACTGTGTGTATTTATCACATTTGCTAGCCATAATTGAAATACTATGGGAGGGCTTACATACCTCTCTCCTGTCAATATGTTTCGCATATGCTATTGAATACTTGTAAAATCATAGGCATTTGTGTGTGTGTGTGTGTGTGTGTGTGTATATCACATTTGCTAACTGTAATTGAAATACTATTGGAGGGTTCTCTTCTATCAATATGTCATGCATATGTTATTTAATAGTTGTAGATAGTAGGCATTTGGAAGAAGCTGTACATGTCTACATTAAAGGAAAATTTCTAGAACATAAACTATAAATTATAATTTTCTTTCTCTGACAGGTTTTTTAAAAGATTTCATTTCCTTATTTTGAGAGAGAGAGAGCACAAGCAGGGAAGGGGCCCAGAGGGAGAGGATCTCAAACCAACTCCCTGCTGAGCACAGAGCCCAATGCAGGGCTCAATCTCATAACTGACCCTGAGATCACGACTTGAGCCAAAATCAAGAGTTGGTCTTTTCATCGACTGAGCCACCTAAGAGACCCTTTCTGATAAGTTTATAATAATCTTGAGTGAAAATGAGACATTGGAAAAGGGGAAAGTTTTGATTCTTAACAGGGTATGTACCACATGCAGTGACATTTCTTTTTTTCAATAAATAGTACCAGTCAATGTATAATTGCTTAAGAAAGTAGAAGATGATGTATACCCATTATATTAAAACCTTAAACCTAAAACAAGAAGAAAAAAATGTGTGCTGTCTTTGTAAAGGTGGTGATTGAAATCACTGGAATGGGAGAGATTGCCGGTATATTCAATTTAGAGCAAGGACTGTGGCTTTAGTGGCCTGGGCATTTTAATAGCCAAATAGGGAAAGTGGAGAAAAGAGAACCAGTCAGGAGGCTCCAGTGAAACTTAGGGCAAGTGCCAATGACAGATGTGGCATCATCAGAAGAAATGGGAGGGAACAGATAAATATTAAGGACCTCTATTTTTGTTTTATGTTTGTTTTGACATCAAATATGATTAACTAATACAGGCAGTATTATTTTATATAGGCCAGAGATGTCCAAACCTGGGCACATGTCAGAATCATTGACAGAGCTGTCTAATAATTTAATATACATGATAAACATAAACTGAGTAAATGAATAAATTTGTGCCTAACATACATCTTAAATCATCATTACTGATACACTCTTCATTTATTTTAACTTATGGCCTTAGAGTACAAAAAAATTGACATTATGCTTACCAGAATCCGATGTGCATTATGGTCCATAATTAATGTATTTTGTGTGAATTTAACATTCAAAAAGATAGAATGATATTTTAATGTATCAGTAGTTAGAGAGATTAAAAATGTACCAAATTCATACAATTCAAGGTTCTTAATGTCACTTATTTGGCACTCTCCTTTCCTGTGCTGGCCAAGTGACTTTTTGGTGGTAGAAAGAGTCATAATATATCCATGATGTCATAATCAATTAAATATTGACTCAAATTTAACTCATTTTATATTTCCCTGACTTTACACCTAGACTTGGATTTTTCACCATACAAAATGCAAAAGCATAATGCCTCTTTGTCTTTCTAAATAAAGGTACTAGCAACAAATGAACTGAGATTTTTTTTTTCTTCTTTTCACCACTGAAATTCATTGAGTCCCCCTTTCATTTCTTCTCACTGAATTTAAAAATTAATGTTTACTTAAAGGAGGAAAAAAACACTCTTCCTGCACCCCTGCAAAAAAAAAAAAAAGATATCCCCAGACCCCAAATGTTCATGATTATTCTTTCCAATTAAATGAAGAAAAAATGTTTCTTTGAAATAAATTAGGATGACTGTGCCAATAGCTAATAAAAACTCATCAAGCTCAACATCTGTACATGTTTCCATAAGCATAATCATTCTTAAAATAAATCAGTGCAGAGAAATTGTCAGATGCCTAACTCTAAAATCAGAAATATTAAATTGCAATTTAATTGTATTTAATTGTAATATTAAATATTAAAATTTTTACCATGACATAAATATACTTTGATATGTAATTGGTAATGGCTAGAATAATTGCTCCACATTTGCTGCCAGTATCCAATTACATTTTTCCCCCTTCCATACTCACTGATTTTCAATTATACTATTGTGCTCTTATGACATGATTATTCTTTTACTATAAATAATTATAATAAAATATAATTATATATAATATAATATAAAATATATAATTATAAAAGAATTATTCTTTTATTCTGCTCCCAAAGGGTATATGTTATATGTTTTAATATCATGGAATTGTTACCAAATTCTTAGGAGAGGAGCTTTAAAATTGGCAAAGAGATCCTCAAAGAGAAGAATTTTAAAGCCAAGACACCTCTTCTATCATGTCTTATCTTCCTCATATATATCCTGTTTCTCTTTCCATATCAGCTCACTCTGTGTGGGTTTAATTTTGAAGAATCCCAAAACTTTGGAGTCTGAAGGAACTTCAGAGAGTATTTAAATCAAGCCCTTTAGCCTATTCATGTATAATTCTCTTCTGCAAAGTTGCTGCAAATAGTAACTGAGGTGGGGTTTGACTTCATCTTATAATAGTATATTTTATTGCTTGGCAATTCTGAATTGTCAAGAAGTGGTTTCCCATAAACAGACAAAATATCTTCTCCTGTATCCTCCCATCACTGGTTTTAATTATTCCCTCCAGAGTCATGTGAAATAAGATAAAGGATAAAATAAAGTATATCCGATTTAACCAATTTTGACATACTTTAGCCAATTCAAACAGCACACACACACACACACACACACACACACACACACACCATAAGGATTGGTGTGTCTTAGGCTTATCTATGATATATCAGCTGTTTTGTATTGCTGGAAATTTTTGAAGTAGTTATTGTAATTCCTCATATTCTGGCACATAATAAAAATTCATGCTCTGAGTGTATGAACCTATATCAGAAGTTATAGTATAGAAGTATAGAGGTAGTATAGAAGTATGTGTAGAATTTTGCCATTAATATTTTGTGTTTTTGCAAAGTGATGCTGTGAAATCAGTGGTTTTTGTGAGAAAACAGAGGGGCATTTTTTGTGGGATAAAGAGCTCCATTTGGAAGATTAGGGGTAGGAGTGAGGTTGGAATAAACTTTCTAGGTGCTGTAGTTTCTCTAGTGAGGAAGAAAACTGGTCCTAGAACCAGATGGTTGATATCAAAACTAGACTAGACTCCTGCCATTTATCTAGACACACTTCAGCTAGTTGAACTCCTTGCCTGCAGCTATAGTCATACACTCCATGTAAAACTACCATGGAAACTATAAATGAGGTGACTTAGTCATAGCATCAGTGTCCCTGGCACATAGCCTGTGCAATGTAGTGATTAAAAGCAGTCTTTGAACCAAAGTTGGATTCCAAGAGTAGCTTTTCATTGACTACCCATGGTCAAGTTATTTAATTTCTCAGAGTTTTGGTTACCTCATTTATAAAATAGGAAACATGGGCTTCATAATTGGTTTCCAAATTTTTATGAAAAATTTTAAATATACATAAAATTTATGATAGTATAATAAATCTATATATTCCTATCACCTAAATTCAACAAGATTTTACCACACTTGTTATCCTTTTTTTCATTTATCATTGTTATCTTTATGAGGACTAAAAAAGATAAAATGCATGTAGTGCTTGGTATAGCTACTGGTAGAGAGTAAATACACAATTATTTTATTACATGCAGTTTCCCTTTAAAGTTATTCACCCATAAAATAAAGATATTATTACCTAACAAGAGTATTCTTTGAAAGATCAAATTCTGAAAAAGTGAAGTGATAGTTCTTTGTAATCTGAGAAGTGAAATAAAAATGTAAAGGCAATTTTTATAGTCTAAGGGGATCACTATTACTTGCAGGAAAGGAGAGGCAAGTATTACTATACCCAGATGCCTACAAAAACAAAGAGGATGCTCTATCACTAATGCACAGAGGGGTAAAAAAGAAAGAAACATAACACAAAAGCTTAGAAGTCCCCAAAGACAAACTACCTACAGCCTATTGTTGAGTGGGGTTGATCCTAAGAGACAGAACTTGCTGTGTTCCAGCTAGTAGGCCAGGTAAACGCTATTAGAATACCACTGGGAAATATATGTAGGACATAAGGTTTGACTTTGACTATCCCGCCCCTTTCCCTTTACTACTTGGAGAAGGTCAGCCTTTCATATTTCACCTTCCTTTCATAGTTCACTTTTATATTTCATATTTGCCTTTCATATTTCACCTTCCTCAAGTTCTGTGTAGAACTTTACACTGCTGACTTTATCTATAATCTATTTATCTATCATCTATCTATCATCTATCTATCATCTATCTATCTATCTATCTATCTATCTATCTATCTATCTATCTATCTATCTATCATCTATCTATCTATCATTATCTATCTATCTATCTATCTATCTATCTATCTATCTATCTATCTATCTATCATCTATCTATCTATCTATCTATCTATCTATCTATCTATCATCTATCATCATTTCTCTATATAGTTATCCATCTATCTACCTACCTACCTACCTACCTACCCAAATTTTAAATTATATTTTAGAGATTAGGAGACTGAGAAAGTTTCTTAGTTCATTTATAAGTGAGGAAACTATACACCTTGCTTAAATCTCTACAATGGAGGGCTCAGATTTTGAATTTAGGGCTATCAGATTTCAAACCAAATGTATCAATATACCATGCTTCACTTTTTTTCATCTTTGCCTATGAAAATTTCATGACAAATCTTCCCTCCTTCTTAAAAATTAAAAAGTAACTTCTATTTTTGAAAAAAATTATATATAATAAGTATAAGGATGTGATAGAGGAAACAGTAGTTGATTGCATTTTAATGGAAAATGCCATTTAGTTATCTTTTTAAACATGGAATTTGCTTGTTTAAATGAAACAGATCTGCAGAAAATATGTGAATCTGGTTCAACTGAAAAAGATGATGACATAGTAAGAATGTATTAGCCTAAGTGTTACTTATTCCCCCTGTGACAATTATGACCTTGGCACATCTACTTGCTGCCCAAAAAGATCCATCCAAGATCCTTAGAACAAGTAGTAGAACCCGCCAGGAGAATGAAACAAGTGTCAGTAATCAGGCACTAATGGGAAGGGTGCTTGATAGGGAAGGAAGAACAAATGCAACTGAATCACCACTCTCTAAAATGCCCCCTTTCAAAAAGAAACCAGTAGGCAGTGAAAACAATGGGTAGGAGTGGTAGTGGTTGGTAGAAGAGGTGGTGGGAGTGAAGGATGTGGCTGAGTGGTGGGAGGTTGAGAAGGTGGGTAGGGAATGGGGAAGGACGGTAGAAAGAGATGATGGAAATTAGGGTAGAAAAAGGGGTTCCCAACAAAGAGGATATTATGGAGGGAGGGAAATTACGGTAGAAACGGGAGTTATTAGGGAAAAGGAAGTTATGGAGATCTTTATGTAGGAGGTAGTAGTAGATCTAGGAGATGTTTAAAACTATAAAAATTAGATAACAATGTTTATTTCTTGGTAGGTACATTATGCATAGTATTCTAAATAACATATTTGAATATCATCTTTGAAGTAAAGACCATGTTAAGCCCTTTGATTATATCATTCTTGAATGGGTTAATAGGTAAGAATACTAATTTATACTACCATTTGATCTCTTAGAAGTGATTTTTCCCTTATAATCTGTGTTCTCTGAAATACATTGTGTTTTTTAAATGACAAAAAATGAAAACAAATGATTTTTAAAGATAAATATTGTTACCATAAGAAAACAGCAAGTATTTATTTTTTAGTCCAGATTTTGTGTTTATGAGACATAGTATTTACTATATATGTGAATGAATAAATTAATAGTTTAACTTTTATTTGGTAAATTTTATGAATCTAATGACCAATCAATTATTATAATACATAATCCCAAAATATAAAGTATAACTATTTTTATATCCTGATTATCATCTTAAAATATCAATTCCATAATTTATTATTTTAAGTGATCCATAAGAATATTGGATAGTCATCTTCTGTTTTATCCTGATGCAGAATAGGACAGAAGAATCTTGGTCTTGTCTTCTTGGGTTATGTTTCTCAGATTCAGCAAATAAAATGTCAGATGAAGTTAATTTGGAATTTCAGATAAACTATTTTTTTTCATATAAATGTATTCCAAGTATTTCACAGGACACACTTATACTAAAAAATAATTTGTTTTTTATCCAAAATTCAAATTTAACTTGATGTCCTGTATTTATTGGGAAATATTATTTTAAACAAGTCATGTAATCTGAATTTCATAAGATCCTCTCCATAAGAGTAGTGTAAGATTTTCTTTTCTTTTTTTTTTTTAAGGTTTTATTTACTTATTTGAGAAAGAGAGAATTAGAGTAAGCAAGCATGACAGGGGAAGGTAAGAGGGAGAAACAGACCCCTTGCTGAGCAGGAAGCCTGATGCGGGACTCAATCCCAGGACTCCAGGATCATGACCTAAGCTGAAGGCAGTCGCTCAACCAACTTGAACCCTCCAGGGACCCAGATTTTCTATACATTGGTCAGAGGCCCAATATACTCCTTTGTTTTCCTATGAACATGTACCAAAAAAAAAAAAAAGAAAAAGAAAAAAAAGGTAAGAAACACTTATTTAAGAATTTCAACTCAAAAAAAGGCTGACATTCAGGTGCTTTCCGCTCATGGTTTGACCTTGAATATTCCAAGATATCTTCATACAAGTCATATAATATGAGTTTAGAAACCTCAGTTCTGTTTGGAAGATGGACCCTTAAATATATGTTACCTTAAGTCAGTGTCGGGGTATTTTAATTAATAATAGATAGCATCTATAAAAAACTAAGTACTTAAAATATGTTAATTTAAGCCTTGCAACAATCTTATGTATTAAGAACTATATTTTACTACTAATTTGTAGGCAAGAAAATATAGAAACAGGAAGTGAGTGGCTGATCAATGGTCACACAGCTAATGAGAGGGAGAGCTGGTATGTGAACTCCAGAATGTCTGATTTAATTTTTTTCTCTTGACCAGTATTCTATTCTATTTTTAAGCCTTGAGATAAAAATCGCATAGACGTTTCATTAAATGTATCTACACAAAATAGGCCTGAAAGCCACAGGTGGCTTTTACATTTCCAATAAATTACAGGGATTTTCTTAGAAGGACAGAAAAAGAGGGAGAAACAATGTAACCATCAGCTAGGTCAATAAACGGTTGAAACTCAATATTTCCCCATTCTCCTTCACCCTCCCTGCTCTCAGACCTGTGAAAGCAAGTAAGAAACTACGAAGATCACAAAAGGACCTCTATCTCTTCTCATGCTATGGGTTTGAAATAAGGCCCCTGAAGCTCTGGTTAAAAGCACTAAGTGCTAACTAAGGTCATCTCACTTGAACTGACATTCCCTGGTTGACACAGGAGTCAGCATACTGCTTGTCTCCTTTCAGTTCCTTTCAGACGGAGACCATGACTTCCCGTCCTAGTCAGTGTCCAGCTCGGTCAGCTCCTGGGGGAGTGCCATTTCTCAGGCAGTTTCACTGTCAAACAAAATTACAGATCCGCAGAGGAAATGACAAAATACCCTTTCCCTGCGCAGGAGATACTAGGAGGTCTACAAACAGTTTCATGTTGCCTGGCTACCTTATGAAAAATACAACTATTTCTCTTGGTAGACCTTGGTCAGAGGTAACAGGGACCCATAAAAAGCAACATCTCTGTTTAAGAAAAGAATACATGTCATCGGATAAACTGTTGCAAGTTTGTGATTCATCCCCTTCTTTGTTAGAGTTGGAATGAAATGTTGGACCGTATATTGCAAAGCAGGAACAGGCAGACCTCTCTACTTGGTAGCATCCAGAAGAAGAACTAGGCTTTCCTATTTGCATTAAAATAATAATCAAAAGAAATTTAAATCTTGTGTTAAACCTTTTTGCTAAAATACTACTTTTAGTATCCTCAAGTGATATCTAGTTTACATACCTAGTGGATTTCATAGTTTATAAATCTCAAGTTGCAGGATTAAAGTGATGAATCCCTTTCAATTCCTTTTCTTAAGAAAGTGACTTATTTCTACGGTATACCTTATAATTATACCTGCCTACTGGAGTTGCTGAGTATGTAGAATGATTATTTATAATATAAAAGTGAGAGAACAGGGGCGCCTGGGTGGCTCAGTGGGTTAAAGCCTCCGCCTTCGGCTCAGGTCATGATCTTAGGGTCCTGGGATTGAGCCCCATATCGGGCTCTCCGCTCAGCAGGGAGCCTGCTTCCCCCTCTCTCTCTGCCTGCCTCTCTGCCTACTTGTGATCTCTCTCTCTGTCGAATAAATAAATAAAATCTTTTTTAAAAAAAGTGAGAGAACAATTACGAAGATTATCATAAAACATTTTCATTCAGTATTTCCCACAGGTTCGTAAAGGTAAGAAAAAGCCCGAGAAATAGTTGAGAATGACATCTTGATTAATCTTCACAGAAACGTTTTAAGAAGGAAGTGTTGTATCCTCAAAAGGCTTTAGAGAAATAGTTCCCACTTTACTCAGATAGCACTGTCTGATACGATTATTGAGGACATGTAGCAACAACCATCTATAAATAGAATTCTACTTTAAGAATCATGATATCCAAATACTCACTGGCTTAAAATGGAACCTAAAAGTTATAACTAACTTAAACAAGTACCTTCGAATAATGTATCTATTTGTTTGTATACCTTATATGTATCAAGCACTACTCTAGATGATGTATATAAGTCTTATCTTCAAAGCAGCTTTTCCAGATTATCTCCGTTTTACATGTGGGAAAACTCAGGCTCATTGGGTTGAGAACTTGTTCAAGGTCACTTGATACAAGTGGCATAAACAGAATTTAAAACTCAGACCTGTCTCATTTCAAGCACCTTCTAGAAATGATTATTGTTATAAAAATATGAGTTGAGCGTACAATTAAAAAAAATTAATTTACATTCAAAGAGGTTGGGAAAAGTATGGCTTGCAAATAGCCTTTCCAAAACTCAAAGATACATTTTAAAAACTCCCAAAACTTTTTGAGGAAAATATTCTCATTGTTGTAGCCTCAGACAACAAATTTGAAAGACTGTCCTTCAGATCTAATGCTATTTGGATAAATTGAAATAAGACCCTGAGAGTTAATGCCCAATATTTTTCTTCGAAAGGGTAATTAAAATAAACAAGCCTATGAGTTTCCATTAATGTAGCTTAATGTGAACGTCAGAGGATGGGTACAACATCAGAAAACTGGAAAATGGTCCATTTAGAGCTCTTTCATTACAGCTTGTCGGTATTCCAGAGCTAGAGCCAGAGAGCTGGATGGAAAGTTATCTTGAACTTGGCTTTCTTGTAGGCACCCAGTTTATATCCCCTATTGAAGGAAGTCCCTGACCTGGAAAAATTAGGCATGAGTACCTGAGAAAAGAAAAAGGAAGAGGAGGAGAAGGGAGGATGGAAAGAAGTAAGGGAAGGAGAAAGGAAGGAGACAAAAGTTCAAGGAATCATTTTTTGCAACTGATTTTATCAGCAACTGTAGTAGCCACACCAAACAGAAAGCTCTCTTTTCTCCCTGACTTTTCCTCAGAGTAATTAGTTCACTCTAGACAAAGAATGATGTCCAAGGGTCACCCTCACAATTGAGAAAGGACATATTCCATCTTCAGCAAAACTAACCCTTGAAAAAGAATGTGCAATAAATAAAGTCAGAAACCACACTGAGATTAACTTCCTAAATGGCAAATGATCATAGACTTGGCATTTTCTCATCTCTCCTCAGGTACCTGAATGGCTAAATAGATAATATTGATATCAAGTTTTAAAGAAAGAAATAAAACATTGCCTGTGTATGTGGAGGGAACTAATTCCAGCAGAATGTGTCCACCTTATTTTGAAGCCAATTGGAGGTACAAAAGGGATTAACATCCAAGTTCAGCACCTAACATTAAGAAAATATAGCATAAAAAAAAAAAGAAAATATAGCATAAGAAAATTAATGACAAGCATATTTTGGAAGAATATTTTACCAAGAAAACAGAAGAAAATCTTACTTTGTCTTCTGAAGAAAATTATATACATGTATTTACATATATGCATTTATGCATATGCATGTATATAGTTATATGCGAAGAAAGAGAGAATGAGAGGGAGAAAACACATATATAGTTTGAAAAAGAAGGATAAAAAATAGCCTCAGGCTTCTTGTTACTGATGGAAAAACAAAACCACGGAGTTTTGTTTACTGCAAGGTAATTTTGTCTTATTAAAATTTGTCATTTCCTTTTTTTGTTGTTAAGATTTTATTTTTAAGTAATCTCTACATCCCATGTGGGGCTTAAAATCACGACCAAAAGATCAAGAGTCACATGCTCTACTGACTGAGCTGGCCAGGTGCCCAGGTGACCTCTACTGCCAGTCATTTCTTGAGCAAGAGATTTGTGATAGAGATTTTTATCCAAATAAAAGTAAGGAAATATCTAATGACCTTGAGATTTATTGTGGTAAATGAATAAAGAAGGGATAAAGGTTAAAAAAAAAAAATCATGGGCAACATTATCTCCAAAGGGGACCTGGAGAAAGGCAGAGAAAGGAGTCAAAGGAAACTGCAAGGCTGCCCTGCTCAAACAGCTGCAAATTCAGGTGTGCAAAAATATATCTGCCTTCTCTTTTTTCTTTAACTTAGTTGAATCTTTATCTTGAGCTATTATTATATTTGACATAGAAAACTTAATTTTTTGAACTCTAGGTAGACTTATTCACCCAAGAGTATCATCAATCATTTCGGGCTTAAGTTCACTCAACTTCAGATTTCCCTTTCCCTGTGTCTTGTTCTTAGGGGAACATTCTAAGTGCCTCCATACCATGGCACAGGCCAGATACTGGTTTTACCATGGTCATCTTCTATCCCAATAGCATCTGCTGACTTGTAA
>CM053608.1:41551932-41577791 GCA_028646535.1 Procyon lotor | reverse complement strand
CAGGAATGCATCCATTTCTTCTAGGTTGCTTAACTTACTGGCATATAGCTGTTGATAATGATTTCTGAAGATTGTTTCTGTTTCCTTGGTGTTAGTTGTGATCCCCCCTTTCATTCATAATTTTATTAATTTGGGTCCTTTTGTTTTCTTTTGGATAAGTCTAGCTAGTGTTTTGTTTCTTTTTCCCAAATATGTTTATTTTATTTTTTTCAGTGTTACAAGATTTATTGTTCATGCACCACACCCATGTGCTCCATGCAATATGTGCCCTCCTCAATACCCACCACCAGGCTCACCCAACCCCCCACCCTCTCCCCTCCAAAACCCTCAGTTTGTTGCTCAGAGTCCACAGTCTCTCAGGGTTCATTTCTCCCTCTGATTTCCCCCCATTTCCCCTTCCCTTCCTTCTCACAACACCCTCCATGGTTTTCTTTACCCTCAGCATGTAAGTGAGACCATAAGGTAATTGGCTCTCTCCACTTGACTTATTTCACTCCCCATAATTCTTTTCCTGGCTAGCGGTTTTATTGATCTTCTTAATTCTTTCAAAGAGCCAGATTCTAGTTTCCTTAATGTGTTCTAGTGTTTTTCTGGTTTCTAATTCACTGATCTCTCCTCTAATGTCAATTATTTCCCTTCTCATGCTTGAGTTAGGTTTAATTTGTTGTTGATTCTCCAGATCTTTAAGGTGTAAAGAGAGTTTGTGTATTCAGGATTTTTCTATTTTTCTGAGTAAGGCTTGGATGGCTATGTATTTCCCCCTTAGGAAAGCCTTTGCCATATCCCATAGGTTTTGGATCGATGTGTCTTTGTTCTCATTAGGTTTCCATGAATTGATTAAGTTCTTCTTTGATTTCCTGGTTGACCCAAACATTCTTGAGCAGGATGGTCTTTGGCTTCTGAGTGTTTGAATTTCTTCCAAACTTTTTCTTGTGATTGAGTTCCAGTTTAACAGCATTGGGTCTGAGAATATGCAGGGAATAATCTCAATCTTTTGGTATCAGTTGAGACTTTATTTGTGACCCAGTATGTGTTTTATTCTGGAGAAAGTTCCATACGCACTTGAGAAGAATGAGTATTCTGTTGTTTTAGGGTGGAATGTTCTATATATATCTATGAGGTACATCTGGTTCAGTGTGTCATTCAAAGCTCTTGTTTCTTCATTGATTTTCTGCTTAGTCGATCTATCTGTTGCTGAGAGTAGAGTGTTAAGGTCCCCTAAAATTAATGTATTATCAAAATCTCTCTTTATTTTGGTTAACAATTGCCTTATGGAGTTGGCTGCTCCCATGTTGAGGGCATAGATATTTACAATTGTTAGATCTTCTTGCTGGATAGACCCTTTAAGAATGTCTTTCTATATCTCTAACTACAGTCTTTAGCTTAAAATCTAATTTGTCTGCTATGAGAATTGCTACCCAGCTTTCTTTCGAGGTCAGTTGGCATGAAAGATAGTTCTCCATCCCTTCACTTTCAGTCTGGATGTACCTTTAGGTTCAAAATGAGTCTGTCATAGATGGATGGATATGGATATGGATATGGATAAGTCCTGTCTTTTTATCCAGTCTGCAACCCTGTGCTGTTTTATGGGAGCTTTTAGGCCGTTCCCATTGAGGATGATTATTGAAAGATAAGATTTTATTGTCATCATGTTGCCTGTGAAGTCCTTGTTTCTATGGATTGTCTCTGTATGTCTCTGTTCTGTATCACTCTTGGGGTCTTTCTCTTTTTATAGGAACCCCCCCCTTAATATTTCTTGCAAGGCCAAATTAGTGGTCACATATTATTTCAATCTCTGCCAGTCCTGGAAGGTTCTTATCTCTCCATCTATTCTGAATGACAGCCTTACTGGATAAAGAATTCTTGGTTGCATTTTCTTCTCATTTAGTACTCTGAATATATCTTGCTAACCCTTTCTGGCTTGCCAGGTCTCTGCAGACTGGTCTGATATTATTCTGTTGTTCCTTCCTCTTTATGTAAGGAATCTCTTCCCCCTAATTGCCCTTAAAATGGTTTCCTTGGTTCTAAGATTTGCAAATTTTACTATTACGTGCCTGAGGGTTGATCTGGCCTCATTGATCTTGGGGGGTGTCCTCTCTACCTCAAGTACATGATTATTTGTTTCATTCCCCAGATTAGGGAAGTTCTCAGCTATGATTTTGTCAACTATATCTTCTAGTCCTCTCTCTCCACTCACCCTCTCAGGGATCCCAATAATTCTGACATTGGAATGTTTCAGGTGTCATTTATTTCTCTAATTCTGTTTTCATGGATTTTAAGCTGTTTGTTCCAGGCTTCCTCCTACTCCTTCTTTTCTCTCAGTTTGTCTTTAAGATCACTAAGTCATTCTTCTGCCTCATTTACCCTAACTGTTAGAGTATCTAGATTAGATTGTATCTCACTGACAGCATTTTTAAATTCTGCCAGATCTGCTCTCACCTCTGCCCTTAACCAATCTATGTTGCCTTTAGTAGTTTTCTCCATCCTGACTATTGTCTTCATAACTGAAGTCTATTTCTGACATGCTGCTTAGATTCATATCCATTAGATCTGCTGGAAAGGCCATTGTCTCTGGGTCTTTCCTTTGTTGGGAATTCCTCCTCATTGTCATTCTGTAGCCAAAAATATCAATCACTATCCAAGCAAGGTGCACCCTGGGAAGTTTTGGAGCAATTGGAAATCACTGCCAGAAAGAAAAAAAAAAAAACAAAACAGCCAAAATAAGCCCCAAGAGTAGGATTTATAAAGTACAAAAACAAACAAACAAAAGACAGACAAAAGAAAAAAGAAAAAAAAAATAAAAGGGTGGGGACATGAGGAGAAGGTGGTTATAATCCCTCCATGTGGGTGAGGAAGGGTATTTCAGTTCTTCCTGGGTGTATCTTGTTATCTTTGTTAGAGAACTCCACTTTCCAGAGATGCAGGGAAATTAAAACTGGTGTATATATTCAAAGGTAGTATTGAATAGGAAAAAAAGGACTACATTGAAGCTTATATCTCTCTATATAAGAGCAAAGAAAAAGAAAAAAGTATTTGTATGAAAGAATTCAAGTTAAAAAGTTACTATGGAATATGTTGTATGAAACATCTATTGAAATGGTAAGTAGATAAAAAATAAAAGAACAAGAATTATGAGAAAGAAAAAAAAAAGAGAGAGAGGAAGATTGTATCTAAGAAATATACAGGCTGTGAGGCAGTACCAGGAGCTTAATATATTATTTTCCCCTGGTGTTGGGGTTTTACAGTTTTATGGAGACCCTGTGGTTGTTGTCCTCTTGTTCTTCCAGCTTGTCTCCTGGGCAGGATGGAGAGCGGGTCTGCTGCATTGCTTTTTAGTCAATCCTGCTTGGATGGAGTTGCCCTACCCCCATCATGGGGCTGGGCTCTGTGAAAACTGGTTTTTGGGTTTTTATTCTCTGGAGGCTTTTGTTCTCTGGTGGCTTTTTGTGCCTTTTTGGAAGGTCAGAACTAAGTAAACTATCCGCACCCAGACCTCTGCCTCAGAGAGAAATCACTGTCTGCTCCTCCCTGAATGGTCCAGGACACACAGATTCCCCCTCTGTAAACCCCATTGATTATTGCAGCCTCCCACAGGTGGTACACACCCCCAGTGACTATCTCAGTGGTTGACTGAGGGCCCCGCTTGTCTCTGTACCCCTGTGCCACCAAAACCATGAGCGATACTGGTCGAGCCTTGTCCTGGAGGCTGTCATTCCTGGGACCGCTGACTCAAGTCTGCACCAGGTCTTCTCAGGAATGGGTGGATAGGCCTGATGAACTAACACCGAGTGTTTTCATGAGGTAGGAAGTAGATTGAGGAAAGTGCCCTGTGGTTAGAAACTCAGAATGAGACTGATTCCACACTGATGGTAAGCATGCACTGACTTGCATGGAAACTCCTGCTGATGCTTTTCCTCCTGGTGAACCACCACAACGACCTCTTTTAACTTGCTTTAGTTTTTCTCCAACTGAAACTATTTGTACCATTTTTATGATTTTTGCCATGTCTGCGTGTCACTTATAGCATTATTTATTTAACATATCTTTTTATTTATGTCATAAATGCTTAATACATCAGTTAGCAGCAGTGATACTATTACAGGACATTTTGTGTTATTTCTGTCAATGTAAAACCAATATTTCATGACCTTCAAAGAAGAATCTCATTTTATTTTTATTTCATTTTGGTTGGTTTGTTCGTTTTTGCTTTTTTATTAACATGTAATGTATTATTTGCTTCAGGGGTACAGGTCTGTGAATCATCAGTCTAGATTTTCCCCCAAATAAGCAAAATATGAAAAAAACCCCACCTAAAATTAGCTCATGTTCCACTAATAGCACACAGATCATACTTTGGGAAGTATGGACACATAGAATAAGGTCCACTAGGAAAGTACCCAAAGCGTCAGTGATCGGATCCTGATTTCTCTCCAGCTTCATTTCTTTTAGAGCCATACATCATTCACTTCACATAATTCACTTCATAGCCAATTATTTGGCTTGTTTGAATAATTCATATTTTCTCAATTCATCCTATTTTAGGTATTTGGCTCACAACAATTCCTAGGTGCCAGAAAACCTTTCACTCTTTTGTTTACTTAGAAAATTTCTGTACACCTTTTAGACTTAGAGCATCATCTCTTCCTGGAAGCTTTTATTGCTACCCTAAGGTAAATTTACTTATTTTTCCGTGTTTCCCCATAACACTTAAATGGCTTCCTTGTTTGGAATCTCTATTCGTCTACTAGATTACAAATGTTTTCTGATATCTTGTAGGCATGCAATTGTATAGAATGAGAACATGAAGGCCGGATAGGTGACTAAGAGCATGGGGTGATCTCTGTGGTACCCCTCAAATTAGTGATTCTACATATTTGTTCAAGCCTGAAATTCTACAAATGAAAACACAATTCTTGACTTTAAGAAGGTGTGTTTGCTGTTAAATTTCAATTATTCTTAGGATCAGAATCACTCAGTTATGTCAAAATGTTTGCAGATTTATGTGGAACTTCTGCACACCCTTTCCTGAGAGTAAGTTTTGACAGGAGGGCATTGGGAGAGAAGAGAAGAGGAGAAGATGACACCAAAAAAACATGAAAAAATGTGGAAAGAGACTGTCCGGTCTGAGTGTTTACTTATAGACCATCATATTGATAATTTCAATCAGAGCAAACTAAGACAATACAGAGAAGGTTAGGTCATGGGGAAAGTGTTAACCCTGCACTTCCACCTTGACCACAGGCTCAATCCTGCCTCCAGGATACAAGTGGTTGCAGGTTGGAGGAAAGAGCACACTGTCTGGGGTAGGTTAATACATACTTCAAGGAGACTTAGTTCCTGATATTTTGACAAACAACAGAAACTGAATTCACTGAAATTGACCAGAAAGGCAAAGGTGTGACGCCATGAGATGGCAAAGATGTGCACTGTTCTTTAGATATACTTAGTTACCAGTTCCCCTGTAGGAAAGGAACAGGAAAGAAAAGAAAATGTTATATTGGAACATCTTAACATAATCTCACGGTTTCACAGCTGAAGACTGTACAAGTCCATGGAATTGAAATAATGTTACAGCAAATAGCCTGTGTACCTCTTCAGTATGATTTTCTTAGACCTTAGGCAGAAGGAAGTAATTCTGGCCTTTAGCTGAGCATTGGAAGGCATAATGTTTCCAATTTAGAACAAACTGGTATGTATGTTTGCCACATGTTTTTGTTTTTTAATAGTCATTTAATTTTGGTGAAATAGCTGTGTGGAGCTATATCTCTTGCTTCTTTGCTTGACTCTTTGAGACCATTAATTTTCACAAATAAAATAATATCCTGGTATGTCATAGGACATGTTTATAACATATAGCATCTGAATTGTTTCTATAGTGAAAAAGACATAAAGCCATGAAAGAGCCAAGGCAAAACTTTCCGCAAATTTAAGGAGATTATAGCTATTTTATCTCTTTGGGTAAATTTATCCTTTTTCTATAAAACACAGAGTGTTCCTTCTATAGTCATAAGGAAGTTGTGAGGTTTCTATAAGGTCTGTAAGGGAGAGGTCTATAAGGGAGGTGTCCACAAGGGAGGATGTACTCTTAATTAGAAGACCATGTAGGCCTGTGATAGATATTCTTAGTTATTATATGCATTATGTTTCTCCCCTTTTTCTCATTCAGGGATTCTATGCAGGGTGAAAAGAATTGTGGAATTGATAGCTTTCTATTTTACATATGAATTTCAATGACCTGAAACTAGAAATGCACTAGATAATAGAACCAAATTTCTAAATTAATGAAAGCACTGGAAATAGCAGTTTGGTTACCATCACTGCAAGGGGGCCAGCTGTCATAATTCTGGCTCAGTTGGGTCTTTAACTTGGGGGGTCTTATTCATTATCTTTGGAATGCCACATAATAAGTGATTCTCTGAGGATATCATCTAATAAAAATACCGAGACATGTTCTGTTATTTTTGCCTCTTCCTTTCTTACTAGTTCAAGTCTCTAATTACTAATAGCAACTAAATTCAAGAGCGTTTTTACCCTTTCAGTAGCTGGTAACGTCTAATCTTTCCTGTTTGCAATCACAACCTAAACAATGAAAGAATAGCTTATTTTTTTTTTTTTTAGAATAGCTTATATTTTTAAGTAAGGCTATATTATACAGTTCAGAAAATTTAATGTTTGCCTCAACTGAGGTATGCTTCAGAGAAGCATACTGTGCTCTGACATGTCTAGGCATTATTGTAGAGTAATACTTTGCTTGGACAATATTTTACAGTATGCAGCTTCTTTTCATTGGCAAATCCCTTGTCACTATTATTATTTCACACCAAGAGCCCATATCCTGCTACAAAACACAGTAAGTAGTAACGTATGTAAAAACTATTTGTGTTGTGGAATTTATATCCTCAAATTCCTTTCCTTTGAGACATGTGAAATCTGAGCTCCAGAGCTTGATACTGTGACAGATATTTGTGTGTGTGTGTGTGTGTGTGTGTGTGTGTGTATTGGTGGCCGGGTGGCAGAAAGGCAATGGCACAGTTTGGAAAGAAAAGATTCTCATGATATGTGGGCTCATGGAAGTGAAGTATTAAATTCCTGAGCATTCTGAGGCAGCTTCCCTCTGCATTCAAACTCCTAGAGATTACCATAATTTTTCAGAGGAGAGATGGTTTTTATTTTCAATTTCCAAGACAGTCAGAATAATGCAAAAGCCCAATGGAACTTTAGCAGGTAGAACAGGAAGAGGGTGTCTAAGCAGAAGCCCTTCGTCATATCTCATGTTTTATTATATGCTATGTGGCATGAACATAATACTTGTTTCATTAAATTCTAAACATGTTTCCCGTACGAGGAATGTGCAGTCAAGCACATATTTTAAATAGCTGTAACATAAAAATATAAAAAGATTTAGTGTATCTATTTGATCCAGAAATGTGGAGCTATGGCTTATAGTATGTGCTTCAAGATGAACAGGGGGATAATTCCCACAGTTGCACCACAAAATAAAAAGCTTCCAGGAGGTTTTCATTTCAGCAGCACTGAAAGCAAACACCTACAACCTCATCCCCTTCTGCTAAATTATAACTTCATATTCCAAGCACCTGGAAAATTCCCAGAGGTTTAGTTGGAACAGTTGTGGCCCAGAACTCCTCAAACAATCCCAAGGAGCAAATTCTCTGGCCTGAGAAACCCCAATGCTGGAAGCATCCAAATCTGCACCTCTACATCTGTGCCCACACAGTCAAGCACAGATAGGAAAAAAAAAACAAACAATAAAACCAGGGAAGATTTGTGCCATTTGAAATCCGTGGTCACCCATCTTAATGGGGGCTTTTAACACTTCATAGAAATTCTAATGAGACTTTTTGTTAGCTTGCTTCCCCACTCTTTGAAATGGCAATTTAAAACATTTTCCACTCAACTCACATCTGCAATTTGCTTTCTTCTTGTTCTTAGCAGATGTCTTACTTCACAGAAAATTTAAATAGAAACCATGAAAGCAAACCACCTCAATTTCCTGCCAGCATATCTAGGAATCCACCTCAGTTGCCCCCTTTCCTCTTCTCCTCCCCTCCTGTCCCAGAGTAGGAACTGTCCCTTCTTCAAGTTACCTTTCCTGGGTATGCTCACCATAGCCACAGTCCCCAGAAAGAAAAGCTGGCTCTGCCCAGCAAACATTTCTGCTGGATTTCAGTGGAGGGCTCCTGCATGGCACCTGGTCTTTTCTTGCCCCTCTACTCCATCCAAATTGCAGCCACAGTGAACTTGTGAAACATCACTGGGGCCGTGTCACTGTCACATGCTAAACTTTCTGTTGTGGACAGAATTGAATCTCCCTCACAAAATTCATGTTGAAACCCTCAATCCATGGGGCGCCTGGGTGGCTCAGTCGTTAGGCGTCTGCCTTCGACTTAGGTCATGATCCCAGGGTCATGGGATCAAGCCCCGCATCCGGCTCCTTGCTTGGCAGGAAGCCTGCTTCTCCTGCTTCCATTCCCTCTGCTTGTGTTCCCTCTCTCTCTGTGTTTATCTCTGTCAAATAAATAAAATCTTAAAAAAAAAAAAAAAAAGAAAGAAACCCTCAATCCTAGTACGTCAGAATGTGACTATATTTGGAGATAGAGTTTTAAAGTGGCACTTAAGTTAAAATAAGGGCATTAGGGTGGCCTGCGAGTCAATGTGCCTGGTGTACCTTAAAAAGGGGAGAATAATAAAAAGAAAAGCAGAAGAACACAGACTCATATAGAGGAAAGACCACTTGAGGAAAGCCAAGGATGGAGGTGTCAGCAAACACCTCTGCTAACACCTTGATCTTGGACTTATTTCCAGCCTGCTGAAGTGTAAGAAAATCAGTGTCTTGGTTAAACTGGCCAGTCTGTGGTCCTGTGTTGTGGCAGCCCTAGCAAACCAATATACCTTCCAATGACTCTGTCATCTCTAAGGTAAAGTCCATAAACTCTAATGTCATTTCTAAGGCTAAAGGTGATCTGGCTCATGCTTGCCTCTCCCACCTCATCCTTGGTGACTCTCTGCCCTTCACTCTACTCTAGCCACACTGACTTTTGTGTCGTCTTTTGAAAAAGATGCTATTATCTTCCTTATTTTTGAAACTTTTGTATGTACTGTTCCTTCTACGTGGAATGTTCCTACTTGCTCATGCTACTTACTCACCTAGTCAGAATGTTCATCTTTCAAGTCTCAACTTAAATATCACTCCCGAGAGAAACAACATTAGTTCCCTAAGACTAGGTTAGGTCCCTCTGTGATAATCTTCCATAGCGTTCTATGATGTTACTTTATAGCCCATAACACTCCCCAGTCATTTGGTCAAAATATATCTTCTCACAAAATTGTAACCTCTATAGACTCAGGAACCATTTCCATCTTGTGCACTGCTTTTTTTGTAGCATATGTGCCTATATCTATCATATATTAGATATTCTGTATGTGTCTGAATGAAGTACCAGAATGAATAGGCAAACAACTGACAGGATCATGATTTTTAGAAGAAAAAATAGGCAACTATAGAACTCCTTTGAACATGGTGTTAGTAAGATTTCCAGTGATTATCAAAGTCCAATTAGGTGGATATTTGTTGCTAAAATTGAAGTAGTGAAGTAACTACCTATTAAAAAAGAAGTGTTACCAATTCATTTCAGCTTATCAGAGACAAAGATTATTTTCTAGTTTCTCAGTAGAATTTATCAAATATCCAGAATTTGTTGTGATAAACATATACTATGTATAATTAATTTTGGGATATAGATGAAGCAATTCTATGAAAAACTGATTTTATTTTTTCACCTGGAATTTTACATCTTTACAGAAACATCCAAAATATGTAGGAAATTTGGGCACCATCATTAGAACATTTGGTGATGTGTATCTTCCTATCACTGGAGACTGGGTTTGCTGCTGCTCTTCATCTCTGGTTTATACCAGAGGGTGGAAAACCTTTCAAGGAAGGACTTCAAGGTTCAGAATCTCTTCTTGAAGTATACTATCGGAGGTGCTAATGATATAGGAATGAAATAGAAATACTAGATAGAAATGAAATAGAAATACTAGAATTACATATAGAAATGAAATAGAATAGGAATGAAATAGAAAACATTAGTATACAAGTATGGAAGGAATACTATTAGGGACCATTTATTTCAGGATGGCCCACAGTTGCTGGAAGAGGGAACTTGTAATATCTGTGTCTTGCTCTTATGGTTAAGAGGAAAGAGGATGTAACAGCAATATCATGCTAAGAGAAGGCTTTTATGGCACTTGTGTGGTAATAATGGTGCCATCTATTTGTGACTCATATTTTTGATGGGGTTGACTATTCCTGAGTGGGCTGGGACAAAAAGAGTAATGTAGCCTGCCATCCTTCGCACATTTATTTACATGTCAGGGCTTTTGTTCAGATTGTGACTGAAGCCCATTTGTAGAGTCAGGCATAATGAAGTAAACCTCATTGAGATTCACTTCAGGACATATCCAAACAAACAAGATCTTCATTCTGAGCCCATCCAAATGTCCGTAATTTGGTAAATTACTCATTCTATTTGAATGCATTAGTCATCATTTATGAATGTCAATGAAATTGAATGGACTTCTCTCAAAGCACTATAGAACATTTCCATCATATTACACATGCCTGGTTTTTTTTTTATGACATATTTTTCTCCTGCATTTAAGATTTCTGGTCCATAGCTAAATAGGCATTCTAAAAAATTAAAAATCCTGTCCAAGTAGCTAATGGATCTTTATAAAATATTTTTTTTAGATTTGAGCAGATTGAGGTTGCATAATATATTAAAATATATAAACCTTTCATCAATATTTATTAAGCACTTGAAATCTTAGTAACTTCAACATAAACAGCTGTCAATGAGAGAGAAAACAAGAGGCATTTTAAGAAAGACAATGCATCAATGGTTCATCTCCTTGAAAAATATTAAAAAACAATTTTGGAGTGATGAAAGCTTTTGATTGAGTATATTGACTAACAGAAAAAATTAAATTTAAAATATAAAAGGCCCTGAGAAGAAAACTTTTCTGATGCCTTGACATTACATGTTGTCTTTAAAGTCAAAGAGTTTTAGTAACACAGCAAAAAGAGAAATCTGATATTTTGCCATTTATCATGTGACCGTATTGTAAATTATACCAATTAAATGTACTATGCCAACACATCTTAGTTGCTGTATGTCAGTTGCAAGTCTTTATAATATATTGCAAATGTATGATGAAGACAGAAGATTGTCAAACTTACCATTGCATTTCTGAGTATATTTATGTGATTCCCTAAATTCTGAATTATACAGGCCAAAAGGATATCCTGAGTACTCTTTTACATTTATTTAAGATGTGGTAGAGTCAGTGGTATCTATAAAGTATTATTGCTCAAATGGCTAGAATTATTATTAATTTAGCAAGGAAACATTCTTCTCAAGAAGTGATCTTTTTAACTATTCTCTTGGAAAATTTCATAAATCAAGAGCTAAATTGTTAAATGAAGAGTGAACAAACTGTCAGAGGTATACTAATCCAAAGATGGACTTTTGTCCTTATTCTGTAATACAGAACTTTCCCTATGCTCTACATGGGCACTTATTTTTCTAAGGGACATAAATATTGGTTATTCTCTTAGAATGTCTTTGCAAAGTGTTTTATTTGATTCACCTCTTATATTCCAGCTGCACATATGCTGTCCACTATCTCTATGCATTAAATCTTAGAGGGCTTTCAATATAGGAAACATGTTTCACTTTTTATAATTCAGACTTGAAGATGATTTGATTCATGGTTATATGTATGGTTTGCATTTATATTTAAGCATGTTTGTGTGTGTGTAGCAAGTATTTATTAATGTACCATATTTCATCTTGAAATTGAAAGGCTAGATAATTTTTGGAAGGGATATTAAACTTCCTCATGCAAGCATTCTTAGATTCAAATGCTTCAAGTTTCCAGGTAGGAAAGGAAATGAATAAAATGATTGTGGGCACAGTGGCTGAAGAGCACTTGCCTTGTCTTAAAGCACCAACATCTACTCAGCCGCAGTCAGTTACTGCCAAGCAAAAGTGGTCTCAATGTTGTAAAATCATCCAGGTTTACATGAGTAGTCAGAAGTTTGGATTCTCATGTGAAATCTCCCAATATGTAAATTTTGGTAACTAATTCAAATAAAAACACTGTGTAAGCCAAACAAATAAGTTTGTGGGTACCCAGTATGCAATTACTTCTATAAAAACAAAGAGAATATCATATCTAGAAGAAAATATGATACCATAAGACTTACCAAGTTCCTTTAATAACTATATAAAATGTCTATAAAGAAAATCAATGTAAAATGCATACCTAGGTAACATGTTTTAGAGAAATGTCTTAAGTAAGAGAAGAACTCCTTCTCTCTACCCCTGCCTTTGAAAAGTTTTGTTTCTGGGAACTGGTTCCATTGAACACCACCTACTTCTTCATTTCAACTCCTACCAGTACAGGTACAAGGTCTTTACATTTCCTCAGTGCCCACCTCTTTGCTTGCTATGCAGGGAAACATGCTTTTTGGCTTATGGATGTCTTGGAATGGGAAAGAGGTTACTCAAGGAAATTTGCAGGTTATGGACAACATCATTCATGCTGGGCACACACTAAGGGAGGTGATAGCAGAGAAGAGGACTCTCTTCCAAACAGCAGCAGGGAATTGGATAGTATAGTCCTTAGCCTTGTTGGCTTTAATGGATAGGGGGCAAGGAAGGGCTGGACATATGACATTTCAGCCCTCTGGTAGCCCCAGAGGACTGGTTATCTACTGATGCATATTCAGTTCCCACGTTGCTGAAGAGCTGAGAATAAGGCCTTCTGCAGCAATATTCCTCATCCCTGGGTCCCTATCTCCCTCCAGACTTCTTTCTCCACACTACTTATTAATAGCTCTGCTCTTACCATACTTCTTTATGGTGGGAAGAGAATTCCTTCTTTCACACCAGATGTTTCTAACTCACATTTGTCTGTGTCCTGAATTTTCTCAATATCCCTAAGGCCTTAGGATTTTGGAAATAAACTCCAGAAGTTTCTCCTTTTTTCACCTTTTCACCCTGTCACATTCATCTAAGACAATGGACACACTGAATAGGCTGCTTGAATGGAGAGCAGGAAAAACTCTAAATACCAAGATTTCAAAACCAAAAACTATTAATATCTCAAAAAATGTATCCTACCACACAAAAATGTTTAAAGCTATTTTAATTTTTATTTGTATTAATTTATAAATCTGGTGTAGTGATTTTTTTGGCCTGTGAAAGAAAGATCACATATTCGAAATAAAATTCTACTTGAGTGGATGAACTTTCTCTGCACTTCTTTCTCTTGGCCCTTTTACAAAGGATGTGGAGGTTGCAGACACTTTTCAGGCTTCTCCTCTTCCTTCTGGCCTGAAGCAGAAGCACAGGAGAAATACTTTTGAAAAAAACTAACTTTAAGCATCATCTTCTAGCAATAGTATTACAAAGCATCAAGTGCTCTTAAAACAATGATTAATGAAGTCTGGATGATTTTAGTACACAACTGATCATCTAATCGAGAAGAAGCTGCATTTTTTTTTCCCCCACGAGAGGAAACATTTGGACCTATTTCTTTTCTGGAAAGTAACTAGAAATCTCCCTTCATGATGAAAAAGAAAAAGAAACACAGGTTGATTTGACTCCACTGTTTGTAAATTTGTGTCAGTTTTAAAAGAAGAATTTGGTTACTGTATCATCAAAATCATCATTCACATTTCTTTCACCTGCCAGAACAAGCCTTTTAGGAGTTGTTGCATTAATGCACAAGGAGCTTTAAAAAATGAATAAGTGAGACTTGAGGAAAGTGTTTCTGATGCTTTTAGGAATACTGTGGTGTGGCAGTGGGGAAAATACAAGACCTTTGTTTAAGACCTTTGTTTTAAATGTTCATAACTCTGGTAATTCTCACCTCTTTCAGACTCTGTGTTAACATTCAGCACCATTATGACCCCTTTAGCTTCCACATCTTTTATCTCAAAATATTACATATTTTACATGGTAATAAATTCCTTGTATAGCTCGTAGATATCAAGAACTTTCACATTATGTTGTATGACATTATTATAATTACTTATTAATTTATTCAAGCTAGTGAGCAATTATTATGACAGATATTATATACCAGGTTTTTGACATAAGAAAAAATGACTAAGAGCTCACAATAATAGACTTGAGGGAGCAGGATGTATAAATATGGTCATAATATGCGGTTAGGGGTATTGTCTTAGATGTAAGCTGGTTGCTTACAGGTACAGTTTCCTCTGATAAATCATAAGAAGGCATTAAATAAAGCTTCTTCTCAAGATAGGTGGTCATCAGCCAGAGCAAGTGGAGTTGTGGGACCAGAATATGGTAAATTTGAAGGGCTATGTCCCTATAAGGACACCAGTATAATAGAACATTGAGCGCAAACGTGAATACTGCAAGGGAAGGTTTGCGGGGAGATCAACTATGAAAGACCTCATATTTATGGTAAGACTTTTAGATTTTACTGCTTTGTAGAATTAGAGGAGGAATTTAATCAGTAGAATACTGGTTCACATTATCACAGTGGAAAACACTCTCTGGCGGTAGTATAGAGAGTGTGTTGGAAAAAGGGAAGAGTGCTAATGGGAAGGTTGGCTGTGAGGGTTTGTTGTAATCTAGACTGAGGCCTGAGTGAGGCAGTGGCAACAGGGATAGAGTAGAGGGAGCAGTCAAGGACTCTTTAAGAGGTAGAATGCTATACATAACTCAGTGATTTGAGAATGTGAAGACTGAGGGGTGAGAGTCTAGGTTTCCAGCTTTGACAATAGGGTGTACGGTGGTGCCAAAAGCAGTACATAGAATTCAGAAGAGGATGAGATTTTACATGGAAAACAGTGAGGTTATTTTGACCCATCTAGTGTAAATACCTGTGGTTAATCCAAAATGAGACATACCTTGAGTAGTTGAGGACTTATTTCAGATGTGGGTGAAAGATGAAGATCCGAGATTTATCAGGTCTTATTTGAAGCTGTGAAAGTGGATGAGATAAGTCAAAAAATGTATAGAAGATGAGCTAAAAATACATGGAACTGGGAAAAATTAACATTTAAGGAGTAGACAGAGGAAATGGAGACTACAGGTAAAGTTAAATTTAAATCCAGGAGAGTAGAGTCCTAAAAACCAAGAGGAAAGAGGATTTCAAATGTTAAGTGAGAGAAAGTAGTCACTGGCATCAAATTCTGCAGAGAGAGTGGGCAACAGAAGAATGAAAAGAGTTACTGAGATTTAGCCTCCTTGTGGTCACTGGTGACCCTTGGGTGGTGTTTTCAGTATGTAGTAGAGACAGACTTTAGGAATTTAAGGATTGATTGGGTTGTGAGTATTGTAACCCAGGGAGTGACTTGCATGAGAACTCGCAGGCAAGGTAGGCATGTGCTAAACACACTACATGGAGTCCACATGGAGTCATATGCCCTGGCACTAGGTAGTTTACATGCTAAGGAACAGGCAACTTTTTCTAATTTTTACAAAGGCATGACTGGGTTAGCTGAAGGTTAAGAGAAGTTGCTGTTTTCCAGTAATATCAACCATGAAGAGGAAAAGGAGGGTAAAAGCTAGAGAAATGTAAAATTTGTTTGATTTTTAAAGATCAGCTAGACTTAAACATAGTTAAAAGCTAGAGGCTGAGACATAGTAAAAACACGGTTTAGAAACAAGTAAAAAGAAAAAAAAATACACAGAAGGCTCTGAGGAAACAGAAGAGAATGAGGTCTAGAGACAGTTAAAAAAGAAATTAGACTCAGCTGAAAGAAGAGATTTCTTTTTTACTGACATGGAGAAATGATAAGAATGGGAAAAGATGCAGATAAGCTTCAGAGTGAAGGGAAATAGTAAATCAAGCAAATCATGGTGAAAACCCCACTAAAAACAGGCAGAAATAAAACAACAGTGACCAAAAGAAACCAATTGGAAGTACTAAAAATGATATCTTTGCTAATTGAAAAAATTGAATAGACTACTCCAAACTGGACACAAAGTGAGACTAGATAGATAACCCAGGCCTTTGTCCAGAATGTAGTCAAGCAGACAAAGAAATAACTTCAAAACAGAAAAGAGAAGCTAAGACACATGGCAGGTAGAGTAAAAAGGCTCACAGGTGTTTACAAGAAATTCCAGAAGTTAATAAATAAAATATGGCCTTTAAACAAGATTGAAAGAGATAATGCATGGAATTTTCTAGAATTTTGAGGACACATGTGAGTTCTAAATTAAAAGGTTCACACCAACTGACAAACAGTTTGAATATGGAACAATTAGTGATTCTGTTAGATCAGGGATAAGGAAGAAATATTCAAAGCTCTAAGAGGGAAGACAGTTTAGCTGTTATGGCAGGTTGTATTACTTGCTTACAAATATTTCCTCCCTACCCTTGCCAAGGTGGAAGTTGTATACTCCCCTGGCCTCTTGATTTTGGACTTCGCCAATGGAATATGAGGAGAACTAACAATGTATAAATCCAAATATAAAGCTATCTTTAGTCTGAACTCATGAAGGGCATGTCCCAGCTCAGCTATTTCTTCAGCCTGGGTCCTAGGATTAAGACAGGAGAAGCAGACCTGAACATAACTGAAATCCTGGAGCCCAGTTAGGTCCATACAAACCTGTCCACCATCAGGGGAATTGCAGTCAATGTATTCACCTGTGAGTATGAAATAAATGAATGCTGTTTGAATGCTGTTTGAAAACTGAGATTTTACAGTTCTTCCATTAGGTAATATTACTGAAGCAGAAACCTGTAAATAAACAATAATTAAACTAGCAGTTTATTTCTCATTGAGATTAAAAAATAACAGAAGTTGAAGAGGTGATATCCATAAAGGCGTACAAGAATAAAACAGTCAACCTAGTATTTCTACCCAGCTGCCTTCAGAATTGTGTGTGAAAAAGACATTTTCAGTCATACATAGGCAATAAGATTATATAGCTTATAGATTTTTTCACTGAAAAGTTACTGAAGAATGTAATTCAGAATGCATCTGGAGAGAAGCAATAGGTTACATTCTGAAGTTATTCACAAAACACTAAATTTAGAAACTATTGATAAATGTAATTGACTATAAAAATAAGCACTTTTATTTTTAAGAATGTGTAATTCCAAACAATACTAAAAGACTTGTATGTATTTGTGTATGTGTACATATAATATAGAATATATTATATATATTAGTTATTTATTTATGTGTAATTTATAGCTTCTAAACTGCCAAAAGATTTAAAAAAAGATTAAGGAGGCACCTGGTTGGTTCATTTGGTTAAGTTTCTGACTCTTGGTTTCAACCCTAACCATCGTAGGGTTGTGAGATGGAGCCCCACCAGTGTAGAGCCTGCTTCAGATTCTCTCTCTCTCTCTCCCTTTTCCACTGCCCCTTCCCCCCTTTCTCTATTTCTAAAAAAAATAAAATTAAAAAAGATATTTAAAAAGCAATATAAAACAGGAGAAGGATGGCAGAAACCAAACCAAATGTATCAGCAATTTCAATAAATGTAAATGAATTATATTTGCTACTGAAGAAGTCTATTGAAATTTCAAAAAGAGTAAACAAAGAGACTGTTACATATTATTGACGAGATATAGTTAAGCTGAATGACTCAGAGTTGCTGAAAATAGAGATGTAAAAAGATATAGCATTCTATATCTAACCCAAGTTAAGTAGATAGAGCAATATTAATATCAGACAAAATAAAATTTAGAAAAAAGGGCTAAGGTCATAGCTAAGGATAGTAGATAATTGAATAAACTTCTAGCAATATATGGAAATATTCACTTTTTGCATATAGAAATAAGACTTCAAATTATTTAATGCAAAATAGATAAAATTTCAAGAAGAAACTGCCAAGCAATAATTATAACAGTAGATTTTAACATGTTTTAGAAACCAATAGATTTAATTGACAGAAATTTAGTAAGTCTACACAAGATTTAAACAATAAAATTAGTAATGGAATGTATGTATACATATATTATTTTTCAACCTTTAACAGACTTAAAAAACGGAATCTTTATAAGATCAGAAACTAAAAAAATTCCAGAGAATATATAGCATACAGACTATTTTCTCTGACCACAATTTAATTGAATCACAAATTAACATACAAAATGGCCAGTTCCCTTATTCAGTACTCTAAAAAAGAAGGATGCCTAGGTGGCTCAGTCAGTTAAGCATCTGCCTCTAGCTCAGGTCATGATCTCAGGGTCCTGGGATTGAACCTTGCATTGGGCCCTGCTTGGTGAGGAGCCTCCTTCTCCCTCTGCCCCCGCCTGCTGCTCCCCCTGCTTGTGTTCTCTCTCTTTCTCTGTCAAATAAAAAAACCAAAATCTTAGAAGAAGGAGAAGAAGACGGAGTAGGAGAAGGAGGAGGAGGAGAAGAAGAAAAAAAATCAGGGCACCTGGGTGACTCAGTTGGTTAAGCATCTGACTCTTGATTTCAGCTCAGGTCATGATCTCAGGTTACTGGGATCCAGTCCTCCTTCAAGGTTTCCAGCTTCCTTTTTTTTTTTTTATATTTATTGTAATGTAATTTATATAATGTATATTTACATTCAGAACGTAGTATTTCTATCCAGCTGTCTTCAGAATTGTGTGTGAGCTCTTTGGTTACTTTATGCGACTCAATCACTTTTCTTTTTTTCCTCACAGTTTGGCATTTCTGTTGAAATGTGTGTATCAGTGTTTAGGTCCAGTCCTAAATATTCTTACCAACATCTTGTAGAGTCTCCTGTTCAGCCTTACTTTTTTAAAGGTCTGATGGGAAAGATGGTATTCTTTTTCTTTGAGTTAGGTATGGTCTGTCACTGACTTTTAAAGTTATTTTATGAGCTTTTTGGTAAAAACTAATGTTTGTAAACATCTTCCTTCAAATAAGGATTATCTTTTTAAGAGAACATATAGCCAAAACACTCTCTGTAAATTGCTTTTTATCAGGAAAATCTGACATTATTCAATGCTATGATGTCGACTCTGTAGTGAGAAGGACATATTAAACCAATATTCTGTTTTGTATTCAGTGATCATCGTCCCATTATTGGTCTATTGCTATATGACTCAATGTTGTAGTTTTATTTAAAAGATTCTGGTGAGTTACTTTTATTCTTGGTTTTGCTATTCCTAGGATGCTATAGGATTCTCTCCACATTTGGAGCTGTGTCAGAAACACAAGACCAAGATCACAATTAGAAACAACTTAAGTATATTCTGTAATAATGTAGCAGACCCATCAAAACTGGTCTCTAGTTTGCCAAAAAATGTCAGCCTTTTGTACAACAAGTTACTTTTAAGGCAGTCTTCTTGTTGGGAACTTTCTTAATCAGATGATGTTGATACACAGAAAAGAAAGGAAGACTGAGGCACTTAGTTTAATCTTTTAAACTTTAAACTAGTTTTGGCTGATACATTAAGATTATTGACACCAGGATGATAGTCAAAGGCCTCAATTATCTACTTTGTTTTCTCATTTCTGTATTTTACTTTGTCCATTATGTTACATTCTGTGTCAGGAAATAGGATGGAAAGTACGGTTCTTATTCTAGGTGTATTGCAGGGAATTTGGGGAATCTGGTACGTGCACTTTTTTTTTCCACAATAAAAAGGAAAGACTTTTTAAAAAATTAGTCTATCTGGCCAATGCTTCTCTTCAGTTTTGATACTGTTTACACTGTGAAGTCAGCCATTATTCTGCCTGCAGAATAAGACCTATATGAACTATGAACACTAATGTCTAGAAATCAACTTGAGCAAGTATATTTTCTATTTTACTTAGCATTCACAACCGAAAAAGAGCTATTTTTGATGACTACAATCAACTGCCTTCATGCCCAAGTCTAAGCTTCCTAAATCAGAAAGTGCCAGAAATTACACTTTGAACCTCCAAATAGTGTGAGTTGAACAGAAGTGTATTTTTGGATACCAAATGTGCTCTCATATCCTTCCAACTCTGCAAAATCAAACAAGCAGGAATTTCATTATCTGGGCGTTCAGCCTTTATCCCTCACAACTGGCCCTGTCTTCCTGTGACCCTGTTCCACTGCACCAGACAGAGCCATAACTGTTTCTCGGTGTTCATTTCCATCGCAGCACCACCCCCTTCATCCTTCTCCCTCTCCCTCCCCCCTTCCAGCAGCGAAATGCTTCAACAGAAGGGAGAGAAAACTCAAAGAATCCCCCTTTACTAGCTAGAACTAAGATGAATTGTGTCAAGAGTTCAGAGCCCCGTTGTTGCTTTGGCATGAAATCACTGCCCTTGGTTTCTGCCAAGGCGGGTGTCAGCTGGTGAATTATAACACTGGCAGACAGGACTGAGATAAGCAAAAAATACAATGACAGCTGCTACACAGAACTATTCTTTCTGGCCTAGTGAATACAAAAATACATTGTGTAAATAAAGACAGACAGCTTCATTATGCAATTGTCTGCTACTGTGTCACTGCTAAAGAACAAGTATTGATTCTGAAAAATATATCCAGACTCTTTAAGCTAATATGGTCTTGCTCTTGGCATGCATGGGACATTAAGGAAAGTAATTCATCTAATCTAACTTCCTAACATTAGAGCTGAACCAATATGTAAATTTAGTATAATATCTCATTGCTTTGGGTAGTTGAAATTTAGTGTTTTTTAAAAGTTTATTTTGTATTCAAGTTCATTAGTAAAGTCTTAGGGCTTTGACTAGGTTTTCATGAATTACAAAATTAAGTGGGTGTGTTAGTCTGTTGACGTTGCCATGACAAAACACCGTAAAGCAAATACCAAATAACATAGAACAAAATACCATAAAATACTGGATGGCTTAAACAACAGAAATTTATATTCTCATAGTTATGGATATTGGAGTCCCAGCTCAAGGTCCAGTAGTCACTAATTTTCTGGTGAGGGCTCTCCCTGGCTTGCAGATGGTCTTCTCATTGTGTCCTCACATAGCAAAGAAAACAAAACAAAAATCTCTCTGGAGTCTCTTCTTATAAAACACTAATCCTAGCAGATTAGGGTCCCACCCTTATGACCCCATTTAATCTTAATTACTTTTTAAGAAGCCTCATTTCCAAGTATAACTACAATGGGGATTAGGGCTTCAACATATGCATTTGGGGGGACACAAGTATTCAATCCATAAGTGTTTTTGAACTTGATTTTTGTTGTAAATAAACTGCTTAATGAACCTAACCACTTGTCTTTTGTCTGGTGATTCCTAACATACTAAATCAGATATAAATTGGTGATTATCTTTTCTTATTTACAGCCCAAGAAATTAAGCAAGAGAGGCAAGACATGTGGACAGTGCAATAGTTTTCAAAGCACAGTTCATGGACATCCATGGGTCACCAAGACCAGTTTGGCAAGGTCAGACATATTTTCAGAGCAATACTCAGTTGCTATTTGCTTTTTTCATATGTTGACATTCATGCTGAAGGTGCAAGAGCAATGGGGGCAAACCTGCTGGCATGTTATCATGAATCAAGGTAACAAAAGCAAACTGAACTAGTAGTCATTACTTAGTACCCGTACAGTTTGGTGTCTCTGTCTCAATTCAGGTCAAGGTGATGGCAATTTTACCCTATCACTTTTGCACTATCATTGTAAATACATGGATATATTGTAAGTATATCATTCTAAATACATGTGTGTATAAATACATATATACATCTATGTATATATACATATATACACATACCTGCATGTACATATATATTTGCTTCTATACAAATATATATGTATCAATTTCAATGAAGAATGTCCTTCATTAAAAGGTGAAATTTAAAAAAAAAAAAAGGTGAAATTTATAACTTTTATTAGAATTTTATTCTTAAATACTCATTTCTGTAATGTTTTGTGGGTCAAAATGAAATGTATAAAGCCCTTGCTGCTTACTGAAGTATGATAGTTGATTGTAATCCTGAGGAAAAGGATTTGTGTGATTGTTTGAGTTGTAAGCCAAACTGATCACTTTTCTCATGAAATACTGTTTTTACTTGAAAGAACAATTGACAAGCAAATTACAGTTATTCAGACTCGGGTATTTGTCAGACATTTTCTTGAAAACTAATGAAGTCACTAATGTAGCATGCCATTTCAAGGAAAACAACTGACAGAATTTGTTTCCAATGATAAAATTCTAGCTTTCAAAGAAAAATTCTAATTTTGGGAAAGTTATTTACCACTGTAGCTTGAAAGTACTTAAAAGACTTCAGTAATGCATTTTTTTTCTTTTATCTTACGTAAAAAAATGTTTCCACGTTTAGAAGCTGCATAACTCAGTGAACTAATATTTTATATATGGTCAATGATTCATGTTACACAAACATTCGTAAATAAAGGAGTCATTTAGCATATAATATACACTAATGGATTTCAAAATAAGTATTAAAAAATTCCCTGATATGGTTTCAAATTCCACTGGAGCTAACCTTCAAGGAACCACATTTGATTGAGCTTTTGGTATAATATCGAAGAGGAAGATATACAATATCCACAAAGGCTATTGATATATTCTTCATTTATCTATCCACATGTTGGTATGAAGCTGGATTTTCTTTGCATATTCTAACCAAAAGAATCTTTTTGACAAATTGAGCAGAAGCTGATATGAGAATCTGGGTGTTTTCTAATAAGTGAGTTATTCAGGAGATTTGGCAAGCATGGAAAAATGTCACTCTTCCTAGTAATTTGTTGTTGTTGTTTTGAAAAGAAAGTTATTTTTTTGGTTAAAAATCTATTATCTATGTTCGCACATAATGAGATTCTTATTCTTGATTTAGATGAATTAATAAATAATACTTTATAACATTATAACATTTTCAAACTTTGAGAGAGAGAGAGTCCACATAAACAAAACTTCTTTGGGGTGTTTGATAGTTTTTAATAGTGTGAAGGGTCCTGGAAACAAAACAGTGTGAGAACCACTGGTAGAGTAGAAAGATAAGAATATCTGACAACTGGAGACTGTTTTTTTTCCCCCCATGTAACTTCTGCTAGTTTTTTTGTGAATTCAAGCAAGTTACATAATTCTGAGTTGTAGTTAAATCTTTTATAAAATAGAGATAATAAGGTATACTTTACATAGTTTTTATAAGGATTTATTTAATGAGATCATGAATATGAAAACATTTTGTAAACTGTAAAGTGCTAAACAATTTCAGTTTATTGTTGTTGTCTCTATCGTAGATTTGCAGAACTGGCAAAATAGTCAAAGCAAACAGATTTTTCCATTATCTTTTTATTCTTAATTTGCCCACTCTTAATCCTGCTCATCAGCAACAACAAAACAAAGATGATGATACATGTTACTTTTTTATTCAAGGATCTCTCGAACGTAGACCCACTTTACCTGTCCCCAGTTACCTTCCACAAGGGCTGTATAAGACCAGGACTCACAGAGGCTCTGGACAAAAGAGTTCTTTCAGGTCCCACATTTTGCTTTCTGCTCATGCTGTTCTATCTGTCTGCGATGGTACATAGAACTCCTCCATCTTCAACCCTTGCCTCAAAATCCTTATGAAGCTATTCCTGCGACTTCTCTCCTTTCCTGGATTTGAAAATGATTTTCTCCTTTTTGATTCTGCACATTAATTTAGCCTCTTTACAAGTGCTTCTCCTGGTTTACTTGTCTTTGCAGTTATTTAAGCTCAGGTCGCTTCTCTTGGATCATGATTCTCATCAAAAAGAGTTGGTTAAGCTCACCCCTATTTTTTTCTACAGAGTACTGCTCATGGGAGGTAATTAATAAATTTGCATTGAATAGAATTGAACATGCGAAAGGCTTTTCTATGTGGTGGAGAATAATTTGTTTATAAGGAACAAGGTGGCATATTCTTTTGAAGTCTGAAAACAATTCTCTTAGCATGTATTGTAGAGGGAACATCAAAAGATTATTTGTGATTTTCTTACTGAAGTGGGTTAGTATTCTTTCCCTCATATCTCTCTCATAACTTTGTCACTGGTGATACATATGTCATGCAGAGCTTTGTAGCATACCTACAAGTTTCCATGGGGCAGCTTAATGAATTGATCCAGTAAATAGAACCAAAAAACAAAACTCATTCAAACCGTTTGCATTCCATTTTGGAAACCTTATTTTCATTTCATTTTTTACTTCTGAGGAATCTATTTGCTCCTGTAGAGATTATTAAATTTTATTTTTTCCAGGTCTTAGAGGATCCCTAGTCTTTAATTCATTTTTAAAGATGGCCATATGGATTCTCTATCCGTCTTCATAAACTACAAGATTAGTGTGGAGTAGTGCTGACCAACAGGACTTCTTTTTTTTTTTTTAATTTTTTAAAATTTTATTTATTTATTTGACAGAGAGAGAGAGATCACAAGTAGGCAGAGAGGCAGGCAGAGAGAGAGATGGAAGCAGGCTCCCTGCTGAGCAGAGAGCCTGATGTGGGGCTTGATCCCAGGACCCTGAGATCATGACCTGAGCCAAAGGCAGAGGCTTCAACCTACTATAAGCCACCCAGGTGCCCCCAACAGGACTTCTTATAATAATAAAAATGTTCTCCATCTGTGCTATCCAACATAATAGCTGCCAGTCACAAGTGGCTTTTCAGTACATGAAACGTAGCTAGTACAACTAAGGAACTGTTTTAATTTCTTTTTAGTTAAATAAATATAAGTGGCTAGTGTTACTGTATTTAACAGTGCAGATGTAAACTGTGAGTCAAAAACTTTTGCCTGCATGGTACAAATGGCCCATGAAATGATAAATTGAGGGAAATAATCTAAAAGTAACTAAATTTACTCTTTTTTCTTCAAGAAGCACAAAACAGGAAGTGTCTTTTATTTTTAAACTGAAGGAACAGGGAAGAAGAATTTATGGTGAGGGACAAACAATAGACAAAATGGAATCATAAGCAGATATGCAAAATAACCAATATACACTTAAACTAGAAACTGAGGGGAAGAAAAAGGTAGGACACTCCAGGGATTCTGAGAAGTTAGTTAGATAAACTTCCATTTTACCCTGCATTTCATTTAGATGGGGTCTTCAGATTATTATCACTTCTAATTTAGCCCTTTTATATTCTTATCATTCCATGCTCATTGTTCCCTGTTATAATTGTTTTCTTTCATCCAACTCAAAACGACTGATGTTCTCTGTGATAATTCTAGAATTTCACTAAGATGAAATGAATTAACTGTGATGACACAGAAATGTACAGAAAAATATTATCCTGAGGGATGCATTGAAGTAAGTCAAGAGCTGGTGTGGATATTCATTTACTTAGAAGAATTAATAAAGGAAGTATCAGAAAAAAATAGTATTCTTATTAACTGAGAAAGAGAAAAAATATTTTAAGTTTATGGGAAATTTGGACACAAATTTTAAAGAATCTGTTACTTCTTTGATTCATTCATTTCTTTATTAAATGATCTATGAAACTATAAAATTTAAGGTGTTGACAATTGGCAAACATGTTAGTAAAGGTCATTAGGTTTCATAGAGAAAAGTTAGTAGTATTCACTCCTTAGTAATCTCTAGACTGTAAAGAATATCAATTCAGCTACATCTGCTGAGGCAGGTGGTAGGACTAAGGACCCCTTTAAGAGCACATCAAATCTACAACATTACTGTAACAATTGATAATGTCTTAAGGACGACCACTAAAATCAAGAAAACAGTGAATTGTTAAGTATTGAGCATTATCTCAGCTAAGCAAACTGTATGTTTGAAAATAGAATAAACTTAATTTATGCTCCTTATTTCTGAGAATACTCCTTCTCAAACATTTTCAACATTCTCAAAACTCTTTAAGCAGTAGAAATCTATGATATTGCCATGATTTCAC
>CM053608.1:41509004-41551432 GCA_028646535.1 Procyon lotor | reverse complement strand
AAGCTTTAAGAAGAAGAGGGTGCTCTAGGATGTTTTCTCCTCTCCCCTAAAAGCTAGAGGGCATTTTTTTCACCACTATTTATCATGAGTGCTTCCCTGAGCACCAGTAGGTAAAACTCATAAAACTATGGAGGGAAGGTCCCCCATGACTGGATCCCCCTGGAGCTTTTAACTCTCATTTAAAATATCACTTTTTAGAGCATCCTAAGGGATTATGATATGAAATAAGCTTCCTCATGAATATTTGTGATGAATGAACATTTTCTCTGAAGCAGTAGTAATGTTGGGTGATCATAGTTTGTAGTGATTAGGATATAGCTTTTGCACTGTATTCATAAAGATTTTTAAGGAGAAAACAGTGATCATCTGGGCTTGTAATCTAGGACAGTGTTTATAATAGTGATCAGATATGTAGTATATACTGCATGATAGGCCAACCAACTTACATGCAAAGTCTTTTTTAATGTTCATGAGTAGTCATATAAAGGAGGGATTATTTGACTCCTTTCATAGATGAGGCAGCTAAGGATTATGGCAGGTAAGCATTTGACTAAAGTCAGTTTGGTAGTACTGAGACTGAAATCCAAGAAATCTGATTAGAGTGTTCCTCATTCAGTGCATTTAAAAAAAAAAGTACAGAGTGAAAATATTACAGTTCCCCATTATTTAAACAAATGGCATCATGAAACTCAATGTTATCTTTTAGGTGAAATATATTTATGACTCTTTGATTACCATTTAGAGCTTTCTGATGTTTGAGATGATCTTGTATTTGGAATAGATTTTTCTGAAGACATTTGATAGTCAAAGATATTGCTGGAACAAATTGTAAGTAGCTTTTCTTAGAGTCTGAATATTTAGAAAGTGTGCTAACATTGAACAGTGTTGTAGTTATATTTCTTGACCCCCCCATCCACAAAAAAAGCAGTGATCTTATAACATCAATAATAATGATTTTTACTCTTTAAAATATATGGCTTACTTCAACATCTGGATTTTGGCTACTGGAACACTTTCTAAATATATTTGTAGGACGAATGTGCAGGTAATACAAATAACTAAAATGACTTCTTAAATCCAAGGGCACTCTTAATACAAATATAGCTTTATCTAAATACAACAAAACCCCCCCGCAAAATTTAGCCTTCTTCTCTCAATGATCATGTCATAGTCAAATGTTTACTATTTCCTGGAATTTCCAGACACATAGTTTGACTCATTGTAAGTTATCTTCGTTGTGTTTAGGGAAAGAATTGTCCCTCATTAGGTAAGTCTGATGGAATAAAACTGTATCCTACCCAGCAGGCTTTTCTTTTAATACTTTCGGAAATGCATTTTATAATTAAAAGTAAATTACCGAAATGGTGGTGAAAAGTTTGACCATTTTGAGAATATGGACAAAAAGAAATGCAAAATTTAGTAGAGAATTATTATTATTTTTTAATGCCTGCATTATATAATTTCAAACTAGTTTTTCCATAAAGATAAAGAATTCCCTTCTGAAGCATAAGACCAAATGTCTATTAACAGCATCCCATAGGATTGCTTTTTGCAATCTCAGTGTTTTTATGACAGTGAGAGATAAAAATTAATGTTCTTGGATTCTTTTTCTTGTTGTTCATAGCAAATCAGGTGCTGTGTATGCATGGTGTTTTTACTATGCCAGTCTCTCAGACTATCCATAAAGTGAGTTTATTATAAAGTATATATATCTTCTTCTAACTAAATTGGAGAGACGAGATGTAATCATCTTGTGCATTTTATTGCTATTGTAGTCCCACGTGATCACTCAGTGTGGAATGTAGTTCACAGGAAGACTTCATATAATTTCTTTCAAATTTATTCAATTTGTTTTGCTCTGGAATTCACAATGCCATGGCTATTATTCTTAAATATCTTTACCTCATTTTACTTTCAATCCATCTCCAATTTTATATCCTTCTCAATCTCCTCATAAAATAAAATGAAACAAAGCAAATAGCTAAAGAAAAACATTACTTGCAAGTGTCTTTTGTTGTTATAATAAATGAGTTGTTTCATAGTCAATTTTAAGGATATCCAAACAGAAATAACAATAAGCTAAGTGATCAATATGCTGCAATTGCATCTGTTCTTTGTTATACTTTATTGAAAAGCAAGCAGGGTCAGAGTCTATAAACCTTTACTTCTAATATATACCAGTATCTTAAAACCAGTTTATGTTCTGTTATATTCTGTCCAAATATATACAGGTTTACTAAGTCTGTATTTTAGAATGGAAGAGCTGGAAGGGCTTTATATTTCAAAGTTAGGCTAGTGGAGCTTAAAGGCATGTATTGTGACTCACTCAAGGGCTCTCAACCACACAGCAGTTATAAAAGTCAACCTAGGGTTCCAAACTCCCAGTACTTTTGCTAACATCATGCTACCTTTACTAGAATCTAGGATATGTGTTAATATGTATACATTCATGCCCTACAATGGATATAAATACACTCTGTGGTTCTCTTTGTCTGTAAAGGTAGGTATATTGGCACAAGATCAAGCAAGTGGTTAAATCAGAGAATGGGAAGGCATGTTATTTAACTAATATTTTTAAGGTAAAAAAGCAAGGACATACATGATAAGTGAAATGTATTTTAAGCCATGAAGGTCGTTATGAGCCCATATTCTGTAAACAACAATTTTGAATGAACTTCAAGGAAACGAAAATATATCTCCAGGAAATGTTGGTAAGTTGAAAAGCTTGAGCTAGAAATGAAAAAAATACAGTGTTTACATGAAAACATTGGTCCAATGTCATCTTTGATTTAAAAAAAAATTGAATTGTGTTTTTCTTCTAATAATTGAAATAATTCATAATGCAGTGTTGAACAATGAATATAAAATAATCAATTATTTATGTGAACTAGAAGAATCACTGCTAAGAAAATATAAAGATGTTTATATTTTATTGTTTTTCTCTTCTCAAAAGATATCTGCTTCAATAATTCATTAAAAGTAGTACTCCTTTTTACCCTACCTGGGTAAAAAGACAATAAGACGTATTGTCTGAGACACCATAATATTGCTTTTTTCTAATTTACATTTATACATTAAGCATACATTTAAACTATCTTGTATTTTTCTCCCAATATCTATTATAAGAACAACTTCTTTCCAACTTTTTAGTTGAAAATATTAAACAGCAAAAGAGTGGTAATGTATAGACAATATTAACAAAGATTTCTTGAGGAACTTCAAATTGATCATTTTTCTCTAAGTAATGTAAAAGTATTTTAAACTATAAATTAGTAGACATACATAATCAATGAGCTCTACAAATTTCAGAATATTTGCAAACACCAAGTATCCCAATGTAACTAAATTTTTACCTTTCAAGGTTTTGATTTTTAAGATACTCAAGGCTATTAAACCATCCCCATCCATAGAGAAGGATGATTTTACAGATTAGGCATTGTTTGTGTTGCTATTATTTAGAGACGTGGTGGGAAGTTCCTTGCCCAATTCCTGCTTCCTCAGGGTCCCAAGTAGTTATTGTTTCCTCTGGACACAAATATTCAGAAGGTCTGCTCTGTTGCCTTGTGTATGCCTCAGAGGAAGGGAGGGGACACTCTTTTCAATCCCTGATTGTAAAAATCATTGAGATGGTGGAACATGTGGAGGAAAGCTATGTGTCAGAGAGCCTGCTTACCTACATGAGGAAGCTCTTTCCATCTGCTGTACTTTGCATTCTCCACACTGTAAATGCATTTCAAATTCTTGCAAAACATTACCCCAATTGTTTAGAAACCTGCAACCAATTATTTTTTCCAAAATCTAAGCTTGTTCTTTAAAGGGTGTAGATTTTTTTTTAAGAAAATAAACTGACCATGTAAAATTCTTGGTAGGAAGCATCAAATGGCTCAGAACATCTGTTTTTTCTTATAAACTATATTATGTTTGACATCATTTTTAAAGCATCTAAAAATAAATCAAAAAGCATTGTTTTCTGATGTCATCCCACGACATTTATTCTTTTCAAAACATTTGTAACTTGGTATAGGTCAAAATGTTCCTTTTTATAACATTTTTTGAACGACTGGAAGCAGTATTTGATTTTTGTCTTTCTTTCAATTTAATAAGCTTTTAAAAAAAGATTTATCTATTTATTTATTTGAGAGAGAGAAAGTACAAATGGGAGGGGCAGAGGGAAACGGAGAGAGAAATTCAAGCAGACTCTGTGCTGAGCATGGAGCCTGACATGGGGCTTAATCTCATGACTCTGAGATCACGACCTGAGACGAAACAAAGAGTTGGAAATTAAATGACTGTGACACCCAGGCATCCTGTCAATTTAATAAGCTTTTATTGAACTCATACTATATGCTAACCCTGGCTCACAGAGCTTTCTAATACAAAGGACAAACATTTACACACTAATAATATGGGTATAAAATAAGAAATTATCAATCAGTGGAGTAAATGCAAGGACATATAAGGCACAGAGGCAGTCCAGAGGAGAAGGAGGAACAGTGATAGTCAAGGAGGGCTTCCTAAAGATGACATGTCTGAATAAATTTTCAATAGTTGAATAATATTTTATTCAACAGAGAAAAGCTGATGAGGTAGAGTAACCCAGCAGAAAGATGGTGTTATGGGTTGAATAGTGTCCCAATATCTCAGAATGTAGCCCTTTTTGGGTCTTTACCAACTTAAAATGAGGTTATTATAGTATGGCCTAATATAATGTAACTGGTGTTCTTATAAAAAGGGGAAATGTGGAGACAGAGTAGCACACGAGGGAAAACACCAGGCAAACATCAAGGAGAGATAAGAATGAGACATTTAAATTTTTCCTCATAGTCCTCAGAAGGAACCAACAACCCCAGTGACACCTTGATCCTGGACTTTCTTATCTCCAGAACTGTGAGAATATACATTTCTATTGTTTAAACCACACAGTTTGTGCTACTTTGTTATGGCACCCCTAGCCAACTAATACAAATTGATGAAATCTTGGTAGTAGGGAGAAAAAAAAAATAAGTTGAAGAACTACCAGTAGTTCCGAATGCTAGGCTCATAAAATCATGCGATGGCTGAGTACCTAGGAATAAGGTTCTATTAGTTAACAACAATGGTTCCCAGAGGGCTATGTCCATGAGTTGGACTTTATCAAATGGATAATGGGGAACCATCTAAGAGTCTTATAGAGTGATGTCACCATCTTTCTATTTGAAAAAAAAGACCAATCTGGCAGCGGTATGGATGCTGTTTGGGGAAAAAAAAGAGTAGTCGGAGATATTGCAAATGGGGTCTCATTGGCCACACTGACCTGATTTGAGCGGTGCTTGGGTAATTTAAAAGTGTCTTCAGGGCAAATTGCTGATGGTACCGAAGAGTCTGCTTGCAGAGACCAAAACATCAAACCAAACCAGTGGGAAGTTCATTCACATTTGTGTTCTCCACATTAACTAAAATCAAAGAACAAGGAAAATGTTGCTTGAGTCTTAAAAAGATTAGAATTTCTTTTCTCCAAATTACAGTGATTATACTCCATGGAAAATACTTGATGGGGATGTTTCTTGACTTGTGAGGCATAGGTCCATATCATAAACTCTATTTTGCTAATCGCAGACTCTCACATACTAATGGACAAGCTCCCAAAGGGCTAAGTATTGTCTTTTACTGGCTCCTTATTAAGTAGCCTACAGGGTAGATAATCATTTTCACTGAATCTGACATGCAGCCTGGTTGAGGCAGCCTGGAGAAAATCGTAGGTTGAAAAGCCAAAGTCTTAGAAGTGAAAATTACAAAGCTGAGAGTACTTTGAGCCAGTTGGTCTATTCAACACCATCCTAGTGTTTGACAATATTATAAAGGAGCATGACTGAAAATAAAAACAACTCTAAAAATACATTTCTGTGTGTTTGGCAAATTATTACTTTAAGTGTGGCTGCTTAAATACCTCTTTGTGCTGCTTTTTTTTTTTTTTTTTTTGGCATAGGCTTAGTGCATACAACAGTATATTGACATTTTCATCTGTGGGGTCACTGAACATCTGTGCAGAGCGTTATACCCTGAGGATCATAAATTATCTTATCCTAGAATCATTTTTTATCTATGTAAATATATTTATATTTATTATTTATTATATATTTATGCAATCGTGTCCTATATATTTCCCAGAAGACAACTCCCCTCTTAGCCTGCCAATGGCTTCTCTTGTATCAATAGAAATAAGATCAAATTATCATGTAAACTGTGGAGATAGGGAAGATTTCTTGAGTTTACTGAAAAAAAGTGTATAATACAAAAGTAAAATCCACAATCTAAATTGTCCCTTGTGTTTAGAAAATTATTTCTCTAAAGCTTTTCAGAAGTGAAATAGAGCTGTCAAAAAGACAACCATGGTTTCAAGCTTATAATAACAATTTCCAGCATTTACTGAGTCCTCATCATGTACCAGCTATTTTATCACACTTTTGTCTGTTTTACTTTAATTCTCATAATACTATATGAGATTGTTATTATCCTTATTTCATGTGGGGAAATAGTCTAGAAAGATTTAGCAAATTACTTAACAAGTTCAGTAAATGGTGAAGCTGATTTTTCATGAGAAGAAACAATCATGAGACCAAAAAAACATGTCAGATGCTTGTAAGAGATGGCATGTTTGTATGTGTATATGGGGTTGGGGTATGTGTGTGTATGTGTGTGGTGTATATTCACATATTTATATTTGTGGTATGTGAAGGTGAGCATGTCTTGCATGTACATCTGTATGTCTGTGGTACATGAGTGTATGGGTGTGTTTATTGCATATTGGGGTCAGGAGCTGAGGGAGAACAGAGGAAGACCCTCGTCTTTCCAGTGTTTGTGTTGGTGTGAACCATCCCGTAATGAGTTAATATGCTTTCCTCTGTATGGAGAAATAAACCAGTATTTACTAAACTATCTGAAATGAATTAGGGTTTGAAAAACAAGTTTATTTGTAATCATAAGTGTATGTTGCATAGGCCTTTTCCTTTTCATTCATATATGCCATTTCCACAAGGACAAACACATGTCATCTGTGACTTTATATAAAGTTACACACCGAATGACTCAATTTTTAAAAGGCCTAGTGAAGAGCTTCCTCAAGAACTGAACAAGAATGCCTACATTAAAATGAAGCATACTTGATGTGCCTGGCTGGTTCAGTTGGTAGAGCATCCGACTCTTGATCTCGGGGTTGTGAGTTCGAGCCCCAGGTTGGGGGTAGAAATTATTTAATAGATTAAAGTTTAAAATAAAATATTATGAAGCCTACTTGGGGACCCTGTATAAAACTATAGACTGCACCTGAATATGTACCTAGAGGTGCATCTTGTACCTGTGGATTGTGTAATGTGTAAGTCTTGTCAGCTTTTACCTGTTGGGGTTGATTTATTCAGAGAGGGAAGACAAGACCACAGCTTTAAAGAAGACATTGTTTCCAACAGGTCTCTGGGTTTTGAAAATGGATAGCTTCCTGGATCCAAAATCCCTCCCCTTAAGCAAACCTGTTTTGGCAGTTTAACACCGCTGCATTTCTGAGAGAGGATTATTTTCCCTCAACTTTGGTCATACTAAAACTTGCACTTCTATTTTTTGGTCTCCCTTCATCCAGATGGCAACTTTGACAGGATTCAACTCACTAAGTGCAAATATTAAACAAATATGGCAACTACTAGGTGCCCAATATTAAACACAAAGGTTAAATTTGAAAATAAAAGACTAGAAGTCTATTTCACTCTTTGGACTCTCCAGGACCTTAAAAGATGTCTGTCAGTTGGCAGCAGCAGCTTCATATAATCAAACTGCTGACGTCAGCTGGGCCTTTCCAAGAACTCAGATGGCAGCAGAGCTCTTAAATGGGAGTGGGACTGCTCAGTTTAAATATTTTGTTTTTCATTCCCTCACACCTGCTACTGGACTCAGGGAGGAGGTTTGCAAATGCAGAGAGATACAGTGAGAGAGCTCTTAGGTCAGGGCTACAAAAACAAGCACTGTTTGTTTGTTTTGCAATGACAAAAAATGGGCACTTCCTTTCTGAAGAGCCGTGATAAGCACTCCTGGAGGCCTGTGTCTGGCTCTTAATGAAATTAATCTTTCTATCTTAAGTCACAGAAAGAACCTACAGCCTTCATAGTTAACGTAAGAGTTCACACCCCACTTCCTCAATACCACTCCTTCTTTTTCACAACCCTTCTTCTTCCAGCCCCAACAAACCCAAGGAGGATAAAGCAAAGCAACGCAGGCTCACCTCCCTCACCCCTTACAGTGATCCCAGTATTTTCTGAGATTAACACTTCAGTTTGCAAACAGATTATCTAAAACGAGGCAGAAACATATAATACCTGCATCTCTTCCTCTCCCTCATGCCGTTAGTATAATCATACACTTGAGTCTACTGGTATGAGGAAAAGTAATTTCAACCTTATAGAAAGACTCTGTGCAAGGGCTTGTTTATTGCAACAAGTATTAAGTGTAGGAAATCTGCTTGCTTTCTATTAGAAGAGTGGTAATTTAGTTTTATAACATGTATAAATAAATAAATTAGCACAAATTTGCAGATTCTCAGGAGAAAGATAGTTCTTTTAAGATATAGATCTGAATGTGAGGTTTAATTATTTCTTGGACAAATTATTGGCTTATTGCATCCACCTTCCTAAAAGACAATTTATGAGGTAAATTAGGCCTTCAGGGCAATGTTTAGCCTTCCTGGGAAGGGACAAAAAGTCTCATAGCCACCACGATGTACTTGAGAAAAGAGACTGGCTTCCTAACAGAACTTTTGTGACTTAAACTGTTTTGTGGGCTAATTTTTGACTTGTAATTTACTAATGTTATGAGGTAGGAGAGTCTGCATTGTGTGAATGGAAGTCTCTATTCGGGGATTCCCCATGAAAAATTTGTGCGAGGAAATGGGCTCCAATAAAGATAACTCAAAGGAAAGTAGCAAGCACAAAGCAGTTTATTAAGGGCAGTGCACTTTCAAGGTGGGAGAGTGGGAAGGCCCAGAGGTGGCAACTGCCCTGGGGCTACAGGGGTCTTTTCTTTCTATGTGATGGGGGTCTTGGTCATGGAGCTGGTGGTCTGTAATGGAAGCTGCTTCTAAACATTTGGGGAACTCCTCCCGCAGGTTGGGAGGGGGAGATTTCGACTCCTTCTACAAGGGGATACCTACAAAATTTGTACAGGAACTATCATGGCATTCTTCCCCATAGGGGTGGGCAAAACTGCAATGCAAATGAATTATAATGAGCCTAGGCTTACCCTGGGGCAGAGGCGGAATAGGACAGTGCCTGTTCTGCCCCTGTGGCTCTTTGTTTCTTAGCCCCAGTGTCTTGGAAGCTCCAAGACCAGGATGTTTGGAGGGTCTTGTAAGTCATAAAGTCAGGATGTTGTACCCCCAGGCTTTTAACGTATAACCTATTTATCACTGATCCCTGGTTCCTAACTAATTGCCTACTCTATCACAATCACAAATAATGAAAAAGACAGACTGTCAGTGACTCTAACATTTCAAAAAAGAAGTCCAGTTTAAAACTATTTTTTTTTTAATTTCTTTAAATTTATTTGACAGAGAGAAACACAGCAAGAGAGGGAACACAAGCAGAGGGAATAGTAGCGGGAGAAGCAGGCTTCCTGCCGAGCAAAGGGCCCGATGCAGGGCTCGATGAGGGGCTCGATCCCAGGACCCTGGGATCATGACCTTATCCGAAGGCAGACGCTTAACGACTGAGCCACCCAGGCGCCCCCAGTTTAAAACTATTTTAAGCCATTCTTGTCACCATTTCCCCAAAAACTTGAGCCATTTTTTTCTCAAGACAATTTTCATTCATGGAGATAATATTGATAGCATCAGATTTTATCTAACATGTACAGAGAACATGTATAGAGAAAGCACAATTTTCCACTTAAAAAGTGTACAATATTTTGTACATACGTTTTAATATAAATTACACGCTGAATGATAATATTTTGGATATACTAGGTTAAATAAAATTTATTAAAAAGATTTTATATGTTTAATGATACTTTTTAACGATAAGGCTGCTAAGAATTTTATTACATATGTAACTGACATTCTATTTCCATTAGGACAGTGCTATTTTAGGCAATACATCTTATTTTCCATATCACATTACCAGCTATAAGAATATATTTTATAAAACAATGTTTTAAAATTTTCTTTTCCCAAAAAATACAACTTTAAATTCATGGCTAGATATTTGATATCACTTTTTTTTTCTCTATAGGGTACTCAGAAGTTATACAAGGTAAAAATATCAAACGTAATTTTTTTATGTGTTTAATATTTCATTATTATATGTGTATGTGTGTCTACAGTAGAACTAACGGTCACTGTCTGTATTGTCAGATTAAGATTTTACTCAAAAATACAATCTCATCTTAAGGCTGCCGACCCAGCTCCTTAATACCTGGCACCACTTTTTTAAGATTTTTAGTAATTAGGGGCGTCTGGGTGGCTCAGTGGGTTAAAGCCTCTGCCTTCGGCTCAGGTCATAATCTCAGGATCCTGGGATCGAGCCCCATATCCAGCTCTCTGCTCAGCAGGGAGCCTGCTTCCCCCTCTCTCTGTCTGTCTCTCTGCCTACTTGTGATCTCTTTCTCTCTCTGCCAAATAAATAAATAAAATCTTAAAAAATAAAAGATTTTTAGAAATTCTTTTAATCTTAAGAATTTGTATTTTTGAAATAATTCTTTTGCATATTAACTCTATAAAGAGTAGACTACTTTGTCCTGGAAAGGACATAAAGCGTAAGCAATGTCTGTTCATCAACAATATCCACTATAGGCTTTCTTTAAGCTAATGCTTTTGAATATGTAGAATGAAAGTCTTGGCTCCTTCTCTCAAGAACTAATAGTTCTGTAGTTGAAAACACAAAACAACATGTACTAAATTTGAGTGAAGTAATATATAACGGGAAGATTTCATATTATAAATCATAATTTTTGGCTTCTCTCGAAAAAGAGCAACACTGCCGGCATTATTGCAATGGTGACCCTGTTTGAAGTTATGTCATTGCTGTCCACATTAGATGGGCATAGAAAGTACAGTGTGTTACTTTAATTATCTGTCTGGTTTAAATAGGTACTTGACTTTTCAATTTCTCGTCTAGGTAATTATTTGTCTTTTTCAACTCCCAGTTTTAATTATAATATTCATGACCTACTTGTTTAAAAATCTTCCTCAAAGGACTGTATTGTCAAAGTAGTGTCAGGTTCATTATCCTACATAATCTCTATTGAAAAGTGTAGACCTGGGGCTCCTGGGTGGCTCACTCGGTTGGGTGGCTGACTCTTGATTGCAGTTTAGGTCATAATCTCAGGGTTGTGAGATCCAGCTCCACCTCTGGCTCCATGCTGGGCTGCTTTGGATTCTTTCTCTTTCTTTTCCTCTGTCCCTCCTCCCACCACTCCTGTGCACTCGTGCTCTCTCTCTCTGTCTTTCTCACTCAAAAAGAAAAAAAAAAAAAGGAAAAGAAAGGGCATAAGCCTATAAACATTTCTTCCACTAGAGGTAAGAAATATATCAGATTGCAGTTAAAAAAGTAAACATTATGGAAAATAGTTTGTTATCTTGATAAACTTTTTATGATAGTAAATTAACTCAGTATTTGAGAGATTTTGTTTCTACTGTTAAGTGTGAAATGTTTTTTTGGATAAATAAGTACTGGTATGGAATTATTAAAAGCTTTACTCATGTTATTTATGGTTATTTATGATATCTAACAAATGGAGATGATGAATCTATATTTACTATGAATCTATAGTAAAACATTGTGATGTTTTTGTTTACTACTCCATTCAGAGCTGAGAGTTCTAAGATGCCATGATGGAAAACTGAATTGCCAATTTTTTCTGCTCCTTGATATCAAAAAATGTGTTCATCCCACAGAATTTCCTACTAAGAACTAAAATAATCCAGTATTGCTTTTGTTGGGCATCCCAAGGTAAGCAATATGTTTATAGTTTATGGTATTCTTTTAAATACTGGTGGATGATGGAATTGTACGCTGGAAAAAAATGATAATAGGGAAAAGGACTGGTAATACATAGACATAAATGTATTATTACAAGAAAATTTAAAAATCTCGATTACATGAACATTCTTACATGTAAGAATAAAATTACTATTTTTTTAAGAATAAAATTATTGAATCAACATTATGTCTCTTTAAAAAATGATAAATTATATTTTCCACAATGTAGATCAGAGTATTTTAAACAATTCAATGTACAATTAAAAAGAGACTTTTTAGAATTTTCTATCAGTAAACAACAAATAGGCACTGTATTGATAATTCAAACCCAGGTCAAAGAAAGCATTATTAATAGAGAAAAATGACATTCTAGGCAGATGAAAATTGTCTGAGGGAGAGAGCTTGACCAGATCAGATATGGAGAAACTGAATTCTAGTTTGTACTTTTTTTTTAAGATTTTTTTTTAAGATTACTTATTTATTTGAGAGAGAGAAAGAGAAGGAGAATCAAGCTCCCTGCTCAGAGCCTTGATTCTAGGACCCCGAGATCATGACCTGAGCCAAAGGCACTTAACCAACTGAACCACCCAAGTTCCCCTCTAGTTTGTATTTTCTATGTATTAATTTGCTAGTTTCTCATTAGTGAAGGACTGACAAATTAACTACTGATTTTTATGAATGCTCCCTATACATTGAATAGCTTTCTAGATTATGTGACAGATAAAGTAAAATATAAACCATAGTCCCAACTTTCAAGAAGTATACATTGTATCTTGGGATTTAAGTTGGTCACGTAACAGACACTACTTGATAATGTATTATTTAGTCTGGTAGGATATTAGAAAAGTTCAATGAAAATTCTGACACTGGAATAGCCTGGGAAAATGTCATGGATGAGGTAGGACTTAGTGAGGATAAAATTGAATCATAGTGCTTGTATGTATTAGAAGTGATACAAATACCAGGAAATTTTAGGCAAAAATTTCTTTTTACTCACCATCTTAACATTTTATGCTTTTTTAAAAGAGGATGGCAAATTATGCATTCAAATTCCAAATCTACTTTTACATCTCTGCAAATGAGATAAAACTATAATTTATTTTCCCTATAATTCCTTATAATATAGAATATTAGGAAATCAACCTAGTTCCAACTCAGTTCTTTCATTGGTAAAAAACTGAGACCCAAGGAGATGAAATGATTTGACCATTATTTACTCAGTTACTTCTAGATGTCCATAAAGAAAATAAATTAATAACTACTATTCTGGCTAGATTGTACAATTGACAGATTAAGTATGTTTACAGGATACAATCAGATATGTTCTCAAATATTTTTAGGGGGGATGACAAAGACTTTTATGTTGATGTTGAAAATACTATCAAAAGAAAAATCCAAATTTTGTTCTATGTTTTTATTTTATGGTTCAGTATTGTTTTTGTTTTAAGTTTACATAGATGAATGGTAATAAGTGGGCATCATGATTTTTTAGTGTGTAGGACTTCTTAAAATCTTCACATAATTTTTGTATTTTATACTACTTCAGTCTTTAAAAATCATCTGTACATTTTTACCAGAGAGTCTCACATGAACTTTACACAATTTATAATTCATGTAAAATCTTTGGCCTACCTTCTCTGGGCCTTTCCCAAGTGTATGTTCCCCCCCTGTGATAACACCTGCATATTAGAGGAGCACTTCATTTCTTTGTACACAGCTTGAGTGGGGACAGAACCAGGCATGCAGACAGAAGTGGTTGATCCACAGCCATAGGTGAGTGTTCTGTAGCCCCACTTCTGTATTTTGCCCTTACTGTAACATCCTAAAAGGAGCAGAGCTTTTTAGGGACCCATGGGAAAAGGTTACACAAAGATGAGAAAGAGACTAGCTCTACCCATGCACTCACATTTGCCATGTTAGAAGGTACTCTTATTGATCCTGTGTCCCAAGATCATAGGGATCATGGATCTAACCTTTGCAAAAGACCATATTACCAAAAGTTGTTTTTAATGGGAGCACCGTTCTATAAGAATTGTCACACTAGTGAAAGGAGATGGAATTTCATTACCCATTCCTTTGAATGATACATTGCTGTCAGTTAAAGGGATGACTTTTTTTCTTCACATTTAATTGAATAGATAATTGAGTCATATATTGAAAATCTTTCATTTTCTGTCTTTGGTTTGATAACACTTTTTTCCACATTTATTTATTAATTTATTTTTGTAGTTTCAAGTTTTTATTTAAATTCCAGTTAGTGGGACGCCTGGGTGGCTCAGTTGGTTGGGCGTCTACCTTCGGCTCAGGTCATGATCCTAGGGTCCTGGGATCAAGTCCCACATCGGGCTCCTTGCTCGGCAGGGAGCCTGCTTCTGCCTCTGCCTCTGCCTGCCTCTCTGCCTACTTGTGCTCTCTCTCTCTCTCTGACAAATAAGTAAATAAAATCTTAAAAAAAAAAAAAATTCCAGTTAGTTAGCACATAGTGTAATACCAGTTTCAGAAGTAGAATTAAGTGATTTATCGCTTATGTAAGACACCAGTGCTCATCACAACAAATGCCCTCTTCAATACCCATCACTCATTTAACCTCTGGCAACCAGCAGTTTCTTCTCCACAGTTAAGTCTGTTTTATGATTTGCCTCTCTCCCTTTTTTTCTCATTCATTTGTTTTGTTTCCTAAATTCCACATGAGTGAAATCATGTTGTCTTTATCTGACTTATTTTACTTAAGATCATTAGCTCCATCCACATCATTGTCAATGGCAAGGTTTCATTCTTTTTTGATGGTTGAGTAATAGTCCATCTATATATATACACCACCTCTTCTTTAACCATTCATCAGTTAATGGACATTTGGGCTCTTTCTATGACTTGGCTATTACTGATCATGCTTCTGTAAACATTGGGGTACATGTATCCTTTGAATCTACATTTTTGTATCCTTTGGGTAAATATCTAGTAGTGTGATTGCTGGGTCATAAAGTAGTTGTATTTTTAACTTTTTGAGGAACTTCAATACTATTTTCCAGAGTGGCTGCACCAGTTTTCATTCCAGCCAACAGTGAAAAGGGGTCCTAAAGGAATGACTTCTATCTATTATCTTTGATTCATCTGAAAGGTTAGTAGCATCCTTGGCTAGTAGAAGGAGAAATAGCATTGGAGATTTGAAATCTGTGCACTTTGCATTATTTAGAAAGGTTCTTGTAACATCAAAAACAAAATAAAGCTTGAATTTTAACCACTGGTATTTTTTTAGGCAATTATACTGATGTATTTATTTAACTAAAATAAATCCATTATGCAAGACAAGTTTGCATTTTAAAAATTTGTGGTGAGTCACCTGAGTGGCTCATTCAGTTGAACCTCCGACTCTTGGTTTCAGCTCAAGTCATGATGTCTGAGTCATGAGATTGAGCCTTGCATTCAGCTTCATGCTCAATGGAGAGTCTGCTTGAGAATCTTTCTTCTACTCCCTTTGCCCTCTCCCCTGTGCTCTCTCTTGCTCACTCTCAAATAAATCAATCTTAAAAAAAAAAAAAAGACTTGTGGTGAGGGGCCCCTGAGTGGCTTATTTGGTTCAGTGACTGACTCTTGATTTAGCTCAGGTCATGATCTCAGGGTTGTGGGATCCAGCCCTGTGTTGGGTTCCCCATTTGGTGGGGAGTTTGCTTAAGATTCTCTCTATCTCCCTCTACCCCTCCTCACTGTGTGTTCTTTCTCTTTCTCTCTCAAATAAATAAATAAATAAATAAATAAATAAATAAATAAACAAATCTCTAAAGAATAAGTGGTGAGGTATGTTTTCTTTCTAGCTGGTTGAGTTGGTTCTATCTGATATTGAGTTAGGTAACCCATTTGGTAATGATTTCTGCCAATCACAGTGTTAAGCTTCCAGTGTGGGCTAAGTGGAGGTGAGCTAATGAACATAGTATAATTCTGTCACTATTATGAGGATACTGAGGAGCCAGAACTTTATAAGACATAAAAGCGTATATTTACCAGAATCAGCTAAGTTTTAGCTTAGATTTAACATTTTCTTTGGATGATAATGCAAAAAATAATGAACATAACTTACTTGCATCTTGCATTTTATTACACATAAATATCTTCCACAAAATCTGGGGGAAGAGTGCTCCCATAGTAGAGGCAGTGTCTGGCAACATCGTTGGAGACTATAATTGCTTTCTCTATTCTACCTGTGGTATTGCTTAATTGAATTATGTTATTATGGGGACAGCAGCAGAATTCCCTAGGGGACCACTACAATTAGGCTTTTCATAATTTGTTTATGTTGTATGTTTTATCAGAAACACACTGAAGAAATGGGTTTTCTGCCTGCATTATGAACTTTATTTCTTTGTTGATGGTTCATGAATATTAGTTGTTGAGTGACAGATTTTGTGTATGTATTTGTATTCATTGCTCTCCAGAGTGGTTGTTATGTCTTGAATATGCCAGCTGTCTCTTGGGACCACTTCACAAAATGAAAGGTTTTTCTCAAAGGATAGCATTTTTCTCTGTAAAGCAGAAGTCAAGTTCTATTTTTTCCCTTCATTATTTGATAAAATTAAATATTGTGTAGGAAAAACATTTCCTTTTCAAATTATTTCTTTCATATAAATGACACTTAGTTCAGAGATTTTTGCATTTTTCCCCAAACAGAGATGAGTAGCACAAGGAAAGCTGACTTCAAGTTAGTGGATTTACATGGCAAACGCTGCCTAACACACAGAAATTTCTTCCACATGTAAGACCTTTATATCAATAAAAGACTATAGAAGAGAATCTGCAGTTCTTAGAAGTTCTTTATCCTTAAAATTTACATATGCAAATAGGAAAAGGATATCTTGTTGAGGAACTATAAAACATACTGAATCTGGACAAAGATAATTATGATAAATAAGTATATCCTCATGTTTTTCCCCTTATAATGAGAAGTAGCCATGAACCCTAAATCAGGCATCACTTATTTTGAACTCTACTTACATTTCAAGATAAGTAAAAATCATAGTTTAAAGAAAGGATCATATTTTCTGGTTATGTACGTAGATAAAAGACTGAGACAACAAGTTTCTCATGACACCACTGAAACTAAAACACTTGAGAGACATCGGGAAGAAGACCACAGCCTGCTCAAATAGGGAAGATTAGTGAGAATGGATAACCTCTCAAACTGTCAGGTTTAATGTGGAGAAGTCATACTCTTTGGCATAAATTCATGATAAAAGGCTCTATAACCAGAGGGTGAAAATACCATCTCTAGAGCTCCACTCCTAGTATACCTAGGAATGAATTCAGCGTATACTCCAAGTCTAACCCATAAGAATTCAGCCAATGGAAGTCAAAGGAAAGTGAGATATTTGGAATATGATTCAGTGCAAATTAAGGCTGCCTTCATGGGAAAAATCTTGACAGGATTTGCATATTAAAGATTATTCTGACTTGCAAATCCTTTCTCTCAAAGACCAATTAAACTGTGAATGATTGTGATTCAGAAAGCCATCTTGCTTGATCCTTCAGAGTGAGGGGAAAAAAGTCTTGTGCATAGCTATATTTACATTCAGAAAAGTGGTTATCTGTCAGTTGGTAAGGGGCCATACATACACATTCACTGCTCCAATGTCCAAGCAATTATTAGGACCTCTTCCAGTTAGAAGATCAGAATGGGTCTTGGAAATCTTACTCTCTGAAACAAGACCACTGATGGTTGGACCATATGATCTGATGGTTAGACCATATGATCCCTTTACGTACTTCCTCAGGGCCACACTCTATGAATGTGCCCTCCTTTTCACCAATACTGAATTCTATTTTTCACCAGGAGCTGGGATTGATTCTGTCCACATAGAGTGAACTATGTCTTTTTGTTAAGATTCCAAGACCACTCTTGTTAAGATACACTTTTTTTTATTTTGGAGATTACAAAAAGGAAAGTAAAAAGACCATAGGCTTCACTTAGGCTAAATGTGCAAGTGTTTGTTAAGATACCAAATATTGAGTACAGCATCATTAAAATATTAATAGATCTCAAAAATTCCTACCCAATCAGTGATATTCCCTAGAAAAACCTTTCTTAGCCATGAGGGGTCTCACTGGAGCCTCCAGCACAGGAATGTGGCCAAGAAATTGTCTTTGCTAAACAGCTGGATTATATCATTTTATAAAACACAGAGAATTCCTCTCATGCCTTTTGAACAATTAAGAAAACCGTAAATAATGAAAGTGCACTTAAAGGCAGAAAACAATTATCGTCCTTATAGTTATAAAAGCTAAAGTTTATTGGGAATTTTTTGTGTGTCAAGTACTATGCTAGACTCTTCATAAGCAGTATGTTATCTTATTGTCTCAATAGGTACTAAAATCCATCCATTTTTCATATGAGAAAACCTAGGCTCAGAAAGGTTTATTTATTGAGGGGCACTTAGTTTGTTTTCTAGTCTGGGTTACTGTAAATAATGCTACAATGTTTGCCTAAAATCAAACAGCTACTAAAAACTAGAGCCACATTTCCAACTCAAGACTGTTTTTTGAGTCTGAGTTCTTAACAACTTTTATAAGTTAACTCTTTTAGAAATCATAAAAATAGAGATTTGGTTTTATAAAACCTGCATGTCTAAAACTCTTCAAATACTGAAAATAATAATTATTATTAATTTCGCGCTTGCCATATTGCTTAATATTTATGCCCGTAATAGGTTTACTTAGTATCCATTTTATATATGATAAACCTGATTTTTAGTGAGCCATGGTGGCTTATTTGAAATCAGATATCTAGTAACTGATAGAATTCAGATATGAAATCCTAGTTTTCCCAGTTTCAAAATGTATCCTCCTAAGGAAAGGCTATTTTGCAAACAAACATCTGGAAAAATGTTTGCTTCATTTCTAACAAATGGTTAATAACTTCATATAGAAAAGGAAGATAGCAAACCTAAAATGCTGAAAATGAAAAAAAAATGTATAGGATGTATAGAATACAATAATAGGAAGTAAGCAAAGAGAAATAGTTATTGGTCAATAAATAAATCTTAAAAATCAACAAAAAGAGATCAAAAGAAATGCAAACAAAAACATCTGAACAAAATAATTAAGCCAGACTTCTTATTTGATTTTTTAATATCCTGTTACAGATTATATGTGAGAAAATAGATATTATATACAGTTAACCCTTGGACAAGACAAGTTAGTGTGCTGAACCCCTACGCAGTCAAAAAAATCTGCATATAACATTTAATGCCCCCAAAGCTTAACTATTAAGGCTTCTGGTCAACAGTAGGCTATTATCAATAGCATAAAGTCAATTAATACATGTTTTGTATGTTATATGTATTACATACCATGTTCTTAGAAAAAAGAAACTAGGGAAAAGAAAATATCATTAAAAAATCATAAGAAAGAGATAATACTCAGGTGGTATTTTGTGATAATGAACAAGTCCCATCACTTCACTTTGTTTCAAGTTTCTCCTCTTTCAAATAGAGCTAGTAATACTGAATTTTCAAAGTTGTTGTTAATAAGTAATGAAACAAGAATGATCGTGGTACCTGATACATACATTGATTATTAGCTAAAAAAATTATTCGTTAATGTAATAATTTGTAGAACTCAGCCTTGTGGAGTATACTTAATCCATGTTAATTATAATTACTGATAGTAATATTAGCAAGCATCTTGTATGATGGTAAGGGAGTGATGATCAGGCGTCAGGGAGCAGTCATCAAGGTGGGAAACTGAGAGAAAACATTGAAAACAGTGTGGATAGTTACAAGGAAGCACCAAGAGGGGCAGAAAGACCATTGTCCATGGAGCCAGATACACAAAGGCCTAGAGCGTACACACACTTAAGTACATGTCCAAGGCTTGGCACGTGGAGAAGGAAGGATGAGTACACTATTTAACTGGCAAGAAAACTGCCTATACTTAGAGCTATTTGGGCCAAAAGCCAAAGAGATATCCTTTAATGTACTCCCTGCCTAACCCCAAAATAGCACTTTATTTTCCATATTCTAAAATGAAGTCCAAGGGTGTGGGTTTAGCTCAGGACAGGAAAATGGATGTAAGGTGGCCTAGACAGAAAATGTCTAACCTCAAATAGCAGAAATAATTGAAGGAACTTTCTAATACGTAATATAGTATCTTTCACTGTAGTCATCATGTTGTACATTGTAACCCCAGAATTTATTTATCTTATAACGGGAAGTTTGTACCTTTTGATCACATTTACCCAATGCGACCCCCATCCCCCACCTCCTCACCTCTGGCAAAGCCAATCTGATTTCCGTTCAGATGAGTTTCCATTCTTTAGATTCTTTATCCATTCATTTATTGAGGGGCACTTAGTTTGTTTTCTAGTCTGGGTTACTGTAAATAATGCTACAATAAACATGGAATTGCTGATAAAAAAAAGAAAGAGATGATACATTTAGAGTAATGTATTGTATTTATAAAAAATATCTGTTTATAAGTACACCTGCACAGTTCAAAGGTCAACTGTACAGTGTTCCTGGGAGAGTAAGGTGATAAAACCTCTTAAAGAGAAACATTCGGCAATATTGATCCAAAGCCCTAAAAATAGATATCGACTTTGATTCAATGATCCCATTATTAGGAATTTATCTTAGATTTAACAAAGACTTGATATAATAGCAATGATAGCATCTGTTAGACTGGTGTAAAATCAGAAGCAAAATAAATGTCTAGGAATAAGAATTGATTATAAGGGGCGCCTGGGTGGCTTAGTGTTAAAGCCTCTGCCTTTGGCTCAGGTCATGATCTCAGGGTCCTGGGATCAAGCCCTGCATCGGGCTCTCTGCTCAACAAGGAGCCTGTTTCCTCCCTCTCTCTTTGCCTGCCTCTCTGCCTACTTGTGATCTCTCTCCTCTCTGTCAAATAAGCAAGTAAAATTAAAAAAAAAAAAAAAGAATTGGTTATAAGTTAGGGCACATTATAAAATACTATGTGGTGCAAATTTTACAAACGATAGTGCACATGTATATGGATTGATTAAAATTAAAGACATAGTAGAACAGAAAATAAAGATACTTAAACAGTATTTACACTAATAGGACTTTTTGTTCAAATAAGTTTGTTCATAGAAAATTCTGAATACATAGATTCTAAAATACTAACAGTTTTTTTTTTGAGTAGTAGATTTCTGAATGATTTTCTTTCTGCCCTGAATTTGTCATTTTTCTTGGTTAAGAGTACTTAGTTAAAATTTAAAGTAAAAAAGGTCTAATATGTACATATACAAGAAAATTACAAATTTAGTAAGGAATATAAAAATTACTGCCAGATTTTCCCAGATAGAAAAAAACATTCCTCTGGATTTCCATGCAATTTAATGTCCAGTAAATTAGCTCCTAGATAGAATCTAATAGGTAAGAGTACTTTACCTCAATATTGAGGGGCACTAAAATATTATGTTTCTTTATTAATTTATAAGAAGACTATTTTTTTTTAAAGATTTTATTCATTTATTTGACAGAGAGAAAGATCACAAGTAGGCAGAGAGGCAGACAGAGAGAAAAGGGGAAGCAGACTCCCCTCTGAGCAGAGCCCAATGCAGGGCTTGATCCCAGGACCCTGAGATCATGACCTGAGCAGAAGGCAGAGGCTTTAACCCACTGAGCCACCCAGGCACCCCATGAAGACTATTGAAATTAAAAGTAGAGATACTTCTGACTACACATTCATTTGTTTAATAAAAGGAGAAATCACTGCTAAGATGAAATATATTCCGTAGACAATAGTAGAGTGGATCAATTCTTTCTTATCTGGATGATTAATTCTTCTCATGTTTCCCAATATACAGACTGTCTGAGCATTACTTACCAACATTGTTCATTATTCACCAACAGTGGATTAATTTATTTAAACAACTAATAATTATTGCATTGTAAATTAAAAATAATTTGATATATAATCCCCAATTTTTTTTAATTTTAGGAAAGCAATAATATTATTGGTTATTTAGGTTAATGAAAAAGTTTCTTTGCATCATTATTAATCCTACCCTTATACGGGAGATCTATTTATATACTGTAAATTGTTTGATTTGATAATCTTAGAGTAGTTTTTGGTTAAAATTCAGATTTTAATCAATATGCTTGTAGGAATAACAGAATAATGAAATTTTAAGGTTTTTAAGGTTTTTAAATTTATATATGCACAAATGACAGCTAAACCGAAGATAGTTTTGGTCTCTTATCCCTCCCTCAGTTGTCAAGACTTAGCATCTATTTCTCTGTTCTATTATCTACCATCTATATGTTAGATATATAGCATTTATTAAGTGTCAAGAATAGAAACAAATGGGCATATACACTATCCTACTAATTTGAAATACAATTACATGCAAAACATTCATTTTCAAAATTTTATTTTATGAACAAGAACAAAAGTTTTAGATTTGAAGAATGTAATCAATTTTCTCCTCCAAAAGTCTGTACTTTTGTCCTCTCTAAAAATAGTAGAGATTTTTAAAAATGTATTTTATCATTTATTTATAATAAGTTTCAGTTCACTTTGCCAATTTTGGAAATATATATTTTTGTATCACTCTTCCCGCCTTGCCTTTCTACTTAAGAATTATTTCTACAGGAAAAAAAAAATCTTTTTTTGGTATCTCTGTGAGATACCAAACTTACTATGTGAGTAACTAAACTTACTGTGTTAATTATTTCACAATATTTGAATGTCAAGTCATTATGGTGTATACCTGAAATTTACACAGTGCTATATGCCAATTTTATCTTCATAAAACAGGGGAAAATTATTTCCTAAGTATGAACAGACTTCAGACTTCATATGTTCTGAGGGTTTATTAACTTGAATAAAAATCTTTCATTCTTAAAAAAAAGGAAAAACACAAAAATAGAATGGTATCAGGAAGAAGATTCAGTCCTTTATAGTAATTCCCATCATAGACTTCTTAACACAGGGTCAGAGAAGCCAAACTTAACCTCAGCCTTCTAACTCATAGTTCTGAACAATTGGTCTTAGATGGCCTCACGTCTATAATATTATGTCTCATTCAGTACAATAATAAAACTGAAGTTGTTTTTCCATAGTCAACTATCTGCTTGGGTTGAGGCCTCCTGAAGCTCATAAATGATTTGTTCCTCTTCTGACACTTATTGTTGGAGACAATATCTTTTCACCATTGTTGAAAAGTGCTGTGTCGACAGGCAGTGTTTGGGGATTGCAGACTGTGCTTTCCTCTGTAGCTGAAAACAGAGGAAAGAAACGTGTCTTCCTGAGGCCCTGCATTGCCCTCCTGGTAGGACGCTCTGCAGCTGCACAGTGGGCCACCTGGGCCGGCGGCCCTGTTCAATAGCTGGATATCCTGTTCTGCTTTTCTGTGGCTGAGCTGCCCGGGAGGATCGCTTGGGAAGTGAATTGTGACTTTCCAGGGTTTTGAGCTTGCCAAGATTACTTAGGAAAACACAGTTTGGGGTTATACAAATTCCAAATATTCTGGCACTCTTGTTGCCTGAAATTTGAGAGAAGGAAAGAGTATTTGTGAGAGTTGTGAGCTTAAGTGCAATTGAAAGTGAGGTTTTTTTGTTAGAAATATATAAATTATCGGAGAATATATTTTATGTGCAAACATAGGCAGCCTATTGGGGGTTTGTTGTTGTCGTCGTTGTTGTTTGTAATGATACATTTAAGAAGTATGAGCTTTCTCTGGAAATTGTTCTCAAAGGCAGTAAGGTAAAGTAAATGCTAATTTCAAAAGCCAAAGATATCTTTGAGACTTGGTTGAATATTAAATGCACTCAAATTTTACAGGAATATTCTTACTTTGGAATTGTTTTAATGCTTCAGAAAAAAAAGAAAAGAAAAAGAAATATGTTCTGAGGGGAAAGGTTGTGTGTATATCTACTCACTGGCAATCCTAATACTTCCCACAGAGGATTCTGCTGCTGAATAAATTCATGTGACAACTGGTTTGAGAAGACCCTTAGATCCCACAACATTAAGAAGTCAGCCTCAGCCTCATTTGAAATAGATAAACTCATGAATCTGTTATGTCAGGAGACTGAGTTTGACCAAATTCTTCCCACTTTATATTGACTACTGATAGTCCTATTTGTAACATAGGGAACATTCAAAATTAATGTTCTTGTTTGGTTTCAGATTATGTTTTTAAGTCCTGAGCTTTCTTTTGTCTAATGTCTAATTTTTTTAATGCATTTTTGTTGTCCTTTGTGGGGATATTATTAGTGAATGAAACTCTAATTTGAAGATGTTGGCTTATGCAATTGAGTTGGATCTGTTTGGAAATACAAGTATATGATTTTATCACAAAATTAAATCATTATTGTCAGATTTCAGATCTCATAATAATCAGAATACTTAGCATTGCATAGAACCTTATAATTTCTTTTTTTTCTTTTTTTTTTAAAGATTTATTTATTTATTTGACAGAGAGAGAGGGAGAGAGAGAGAGAGAGAGATCACAAGTAGGCAGAGAGGCAGGCAGAGAGAGAGGGGGAAGCAGGCTCGCTGCTGAGCAGAGAACCCGACATGGGGCTCTATCCCAGGACCCTGAGATCATGACCTGAGCCGAAGGCAGAGGCTTAACGCACTGAGCCACCCAAGTGCCCCTAGAGCCTTATAATTTAAAAGCCACGTGAACATTTTAAGAGTAAGAGAAAGTAAATATATCGCTGAGTAAAGAAAACACATACTCTCTTTTACCAACTCTGTCTTCACCCCCATCATCCTCCAGCCACACATTATGGTTCATTGCTAAGCAATTTCCAGGAGATGCTCTATGAGGATATTTATGGGAAACTTGTATTTCCTTTCTGGATCAACACTTCATTGTTTACTCTGCCAAATCAGACTTATTATGACTGATATTTTGAGAGGTATATAAAAATTAAATATATCAAGAAACCAAGAATTCACTGAAAGCTGGTATTAATTTGGAAACGTGCATATTGACATGTGAATCATAACCAGATCTTCATCTAAATATTACAGTTTGCTTTACCAGTCCTAACCCATAGAATATGAAAACTAAAATTTAGTTGGAGAATAAAACATTTAAACTTTCATAGACTTAAAGATGACTAGTAATTATTTGCTACCACCAAAGTCCATACACTTAATTCTGGGACTAGATAATTGGCCTCCAATGTTCTTTCCACCAAACTTATCATTATAATTTGAAAGGTTAAAATACTAAGTATTTTTTTAATTCTACATTATTTTAAAGTCTACACTTCAGCTGAAAATTTACTGAAATTGTGATGCATTGTTATCAAATTTTCAGATTTACCACTAAGTTTTATCTTTTGAAAAGGTGAGTGCATAAATGTAAAGCTCTTAGAAACTCTTGTCAAAAATGAACTTTTGTATCCTATTGTACGAACTTTGCATGAGGTTAACTCAAAGTTCCAATTTGAATTCTGAGGAACTGTTTCCTAAATGTGTATGTACACACACACACACACACACACACAAACGTACAAATGTATAAAATCTCAGAGTGTGGACCCTCAAAGAGGTCCAGTTAAAAAAATTATTATCCGGGCGCCTGGGTGGCTCAGTCATTAAGCGTCTGCCTTCGGCTCAGGTAATGATCCCAGGGTCCTGGGATCGAGCCCTGCATTGGGCTCCTTGATCGGCAGGAAGCCTGCTTCTCCCACTACTATTCCCTCTGCTTGTGTTCCCTCTCTCGCTGTGTTTCTCTCTGTCAAATAAATAAAATCTTTAAAAAAAAAAGTATTATCATATTTTGATTTTATGCAGACCTGTGATTTTTTCCTTTTATGTGTTTAGTAGGGTTCTATCTTCTGTTCTTAGTGAAAACAAAACAAAAAGCAAATTGGAGATTAATTTTGGTGAGACTGAATCTTAATATTCAGTATTTAGTTAGGGTGTATGTGTATTTAATTTCATCTACCATTATGGTCAACCATGATTGTCAAATGGTCTTCAAGATGAATTCCAATTTTTTTAACCTAACAGTCTTGATTTAAGTTTTCTAATAAATAGAATTAGTTTTAGAATAACAACATAAACAGAGGTAATATTTGCTCCGCATTAATGCAGCATGAGTAGTATAAGTCACCATGTTTTAAAAGCATAACATACCTTTAGATAATCTACACTGAGTGTTCTTTGGTTGCCATGCTTCATTCATTTCATTCATCCATCAGCAAATCTTGATTGTCTGACGGAAGAGTAATTCAACATAAATAAATTGACCATAAAAAAAGAAAAAAAGTTTGAATATTTCTATGTTAGGATTTAATTTATTGCTTATCCTTGATTGCTGATATCATGAAGTTAAGAAAAAGACTCTCTTAAGGTTGATTTTAGGGTTTATTAAGGTTTGAAAAATATCTGTATTTTTCAGAAACACACATTATATCATTTTGATAACTTGAGAACTGTGAAATATTTCACATAAGCCACAATGTCCTAGCTCATTACAAATGTGCAGATCTATGATAATACAAGTAAAAATCTGTATATAATTCTCAAACAATGAAAAAATATAAAATAGAACATTCAGAAATTTATCGGCTTTGATCTTTAAAAAATATATATGAATATATGGCATATTTTATTTGTATGTTTTGTATTTCATATCAATAATAAAATTATAAAATGTGCACATAATATGGGTATAATTTTAGAATGATTAATGTCATTGTTTTAATATACTGTAATGGATTTGAAGAATTTAAAGATGATTAAATTGGTTTAGTAGTTTTAAAGAAGAATTAATACCACCCTTCTCAAATTTTTCCAAAAATGAGAGTAAACAATTCCAAACTTACTTTATGTGGCCAGCATCACCCTAATACTAGACAAGGACACTACAAGAAAAGTTAAGAGCCAATATTCTTGATAAACATAGGTGCAAAAATCCTCAATAAAATACCAACAAACCAAAACCAAAGGCAACATGTTAAAAGGATCCAATACCATGACCAAGGGGGGATTTATACAAGGATTTAAAATGGGCAAATCAATAAGTGTGTTATACCACATTAACAAAATGAAGGATAAAAATTACATGATTATCTCAATAGATGCAAAAAAAACCCTCACAAAATACAACACATTTTCATGACAGAAACTATCAATTGATTAGGTATAGAATAAATGCACTTCAACATTAAAAAGGTCATATATGACAAGCGCACAGCTAATATTTTACTTAAAGTGAAGAGCTGAAAGCTCGTTTTCTAAGATCAGGAACAAGACAGGGATGTCCACAGTCACCATTTCTCTTCAACATAGTACTGGAAGTCCTAGACGGAGCAATTAAGCAAGACAAAGAAATAAAGGGCATCCAAATTGAAAAAGAAGTAAAATTGTCTCTGGTCCCAGATAACATGATTTCTTCTATTTGGAAAACCCTGAAGACTCTACCAAAAAATTGTTAGAACTAATAAATGAACTCAGTAAAATTACAGGATACAAAATATCAATATAGAAATGTAATATATGTGTGTGTGTGTGTGTGTGTGTGTGTATACATAAACAATAAACTATTCAAAAAATAAATTAAAAAAATACTATTTGAAATAACATCAAAAATAATAAAATACTTGATAAACTTAACCAAGAGGGTGAAGATCTGTATGTTCACTGAAAACTATAAATATTAATGAAAGAAACTTAAGAAGACACTAGTAAATGAAAAGATGTCCTGTGTTCATGGATTTGAAGAATTAATATTATTAAAATGTCTATACTACTCAAAGAAATTCACAGATTCAATTCAATCCTTATTATAATTCCAACAGTGTTTTTCATAGGATCAGAACAATCCTGAAATTTGTACGGGATTAGAAAAGACCTCAAATAAACAACAGTATTGAGAAAGAACAAAGCTGGATGCATCACCCATTCTGATTTCATACCATATTACAAAGCTATAGAATCAAAGCAGTATGGTACTGGCATAAAAATGGACATAGATGAATGGAACAGAATAAAGAGTCCAGAAATAAGCTCACACATATATGATCAATCAATAATTGACAAAGGCACTGAGGATACACAGAGGAAATAATAGTCTCTTCAGTAAGTGTTGGCTATCCACACACAAAAGAATGAAATTAAACTCTTATACACAAAAAACTCAACTCAAATGAATTAAACAATTTCAGTATAAGATCTTAAACCATAAAATTTTTGGAAAAAAGCACAGAGGAAAACGTCCTTGACATTGATCTTTATAATGATTTTTTTTTTTTTGATCTGACTCAAAAGCAGAGATAATAGCAAAAATGGACAAGTGGGACTACATCAAAATAAAATCTGCACAACAAAGGAAATAAAAAATGAAAAGTCAACCTATAGAATGGGAGAAAATATTTTCAAACCATTTATATAATAAGGAATTAATGCCCAAATTTACATAAGGAATTCATATGATCCAAAAGCAAAAACAAATAACCTGATCAAAAAATGGGCAAATGACTTGAATAGACATTTCTCTAAAAAAACAAAACAAAACAAAGACAAACCAATTCCCCCCAAAAAAAGTACAAATGGCCAACAGATATATTATGAAAAGGTGCTCAATATCACTAATAATTAGGGAAATGCAAATCAAAACCACAATGAGATATCACTTCACACTTGTTAGGATGGCTATCATCAGAAATTCAAAAGATAAGTGTTGGTGAGGAAATATAGAAAAGGAAACCCTTAACCACCACGGGTGAGAATAAAATTGGTATAGCCATTTTGGAAAACAGTATGGAGGCTCCATAAAAAATTAGAAATAGAACTACCAAAAGATTTAGCCATCCCACTTCTGTGTGTATAAACAAAGGAATTGAAATTTGGAATCCCATGTTCATTGCAACATTATTTATTATAGCCAAGAGGTAGAAGCAGCTTAATGTCCATTGAAAGATGAGTGGATAAAGAAAATTAGAGATTATATATGTATAACGGAATATTATTTAGCCATATAAAAGGAAATTTCCTGAAAAAGGAAATTTACCTTAAACCATAAAATTATCTAAAACCTGGAGGATGTTATGCTAAGTGAAATAAGCAGACTGAGACAAACAAATACTGTAAGATTGCACATATTTCTGGAATATAAAAAAGTCAAACTTACATAATAGAGATAGAATGGTGGCTAATAGGACCTAATGACTGGAGAATCAAGGACAGTTGGTTAAAGAGTACAACCTTTAAGTTATAAGATGAATAAACTCTGGAGGCCTAACGTATAGCATGGTGACTATAGTTAATAATGTCTATTTGAAATTTGGTAGATAATATGTCTCAAGTATCTCATGACAAAAATTTTTTAATTATGTGAGGTGATAGATATATTAATTAATCTGTGGTAATCATATATATCAAAATATGTTGTACACCTGAATTACATATAATTTTTCTTGTCAATCATTCCTCAGTAAAGCTGGAGAGAATTTTTAAAAATGAAATAAATAGGTTTGAGTCATTAGGATTTTTTGTTAGTTTTGCATTTTTAGTATCCAGTTTTAAATCAGGATTTATACCTCAGCTAACTGTATACATAACTGATATATACATATAATATGTAATATGTAAATAGGTTGGAAAAATCCCTGAAACATAGTCAGTTTTCAATAAATGTTAGTTCATGTTTTAAAATAATGAGAGAAAATATTAAGAAACACATTTTATGAAAGAGGTTCTTTCATTGGGAAATAAAGGTTTAAATGATAATTAAAAAATCAAAATCAGGAAAATCACTGAAAATATTGTCCTTATGTATAAGAATATGTCAATGTATAAAGTACAGGAAATAGGTTTAAAAAGCTCAGTATGGAATATTGGACATGGTTCAAGGATCCCAGATGTGAAAAAAATCTGTCAAATTCAGACAAAAATCTGATTGGATGATCTATGACTATGTCTTTAAACAAATTAAGAAATATTTGAGAGAGTGTCTACATATTTCTTACAGGGTTTATGCAAATAATTTACTTTATTATTTACTATGAGTAAATACTGGTAGTTTCAATTAATTTAGAAATGCCAGTTGTTTTAATGCATAATTTGTTTTTATTTTATATAGGGTTTTTTTGTTACATACCTAGTACTTTTAATTAATTTGAATATCTTGGAAACAAAAATTGTCAAACTAAGCTGTGTACATTATTTGTGTCTCTGAATAAGATTCAGTTAAATCCATTCAGCAGAAAATTTATCTCAACCAATCTGGAAAAATCTTTTTTTTTAACCTAGAAAATAATCCACATTGTAAGAAATGAAGAGTGACTTGATTAATCATCTACTAAAAAATTTTCTTATTTTCTTTTAAGTAAAGCATTGTGGAAAAAAAAAAGTAAAACATTGTGGCCCCAGTCAGAGTTGAGATTATTTACTTCATGTTTATTCATTGCTTACAAAGGAAGGAGAGGGGGTCAGAGGAACAGTGTCACATACTTATTCAACTTCCAATAATTAAATACTCAGTCAATGTTAGCTATGGTATTATATATAAAATTTATATACACACATATACATATATTCATATGTATATATATATAAACACAAGCACATATATGTTTTTGCTTTCTGGCTTATTTAATTGGTAATTGCATATCTGTTTCTAAAGGGAACCATCAGAAGACATCTTTTTCATTGACTTAAGAATTGTGGTAACAGGGACGCCTGGGTGGCTCAGTTGGTTAAGCAGCTGCCTTCGGCTTGGGTCATGATCTCAGGGTTCTGGGTTCGAGTCCCACATCGGGCTCCTTGCTCAGCAGGGAGCCTGCTTCTCCCTCTGCCTCTGCCTGTCACTCTGCCTGCTTGTGCTCTCTCTCTCTGACAAATAAATAAATAAAATCTTAAAAAAAAAAAAAAAGAATTGTGGTAACAGTATATGCTAGTTAAGGAAACTATTGAAGACTCATAGACATTTTAAAAATCCGTTCCAGGAGCATCTGGGTGGCTCAGTGGGTTAAAGCCTCTCCCTTCAGCTCAGGTCATTATCTCAGGTTCCTAGGATCAAGTCCCACATCGGTCTCTCTACTCAGCATGGAGCTTGCTTCCCCCTCTCTGCCTGTCTCTCTGCCTACTTGTGATCTCTCTCTCTCTCTCTCTCTGTCAAATAAATAAGTAAAATCTTTAAAAAAAAAAAAAAAAAAGAATACATTTCAAACAGTGCTTGGCAGCAAAAGTCTAATTCATTAAAGCAGCTTTAAAATTTTCTGATGAATATTTCACTTCATTTTTTTAAGGATTTCTTTTATTTATTTGAGAAAGAGAAGGAAGGAAGGAAGAAAAAAGGGGGAAGGAAAGGAAAAGGGATGAATCTCAAGCAGACCCTGCACTGAATGCAAAGCCGAATGTAGGGCTTGATCTCACAACCCTGAGATCATGACCTGAGCTGAAACTGAGTCAGACACTTAACTGACTGAGCCAAGCAGGTGCTCCATGAATAATAATTTTAAATGTTTCTTTTTAATGCATTACACAAGTTAGTTTTCTAAAGTTATATATGGTTAAGTTTCTCCTAAAGAGATTAAAATTTTGAAATCTGTGTAAAGAAAGCAAAAAATTAATAAAGTAGTTGAACACAGCACAAATTATATTGAGAATATATATACATATATATATTTTTTTCTAGGCCTAATAACTTGTGTTAATTTGGTAGGGTTGCCATAAGTAAATGGCGTGTAAAAAGTGGCTTAAACAGAAATGTATTTTCTCAAGTTTTCCAGGCTAGAAATCCACAATCACAATATCAACAGGTCCTGATGGCCTCTCTCCTGGTATTGCAGATGGCTCCCTCATGTTTGTGACTTCCTGTATTTTCCCTGGGTCTCTGTATTTTCAAGTTTCCTCTTCTTTCAAGGACACACTAAAAGCCTCATCTGAACTTAATCATAACTTTAAATGACTCATCTCCAAATACAGACACATTTTTAATAAAGAAAAACTATAAGATGGCTGACTAAACTGGCAAGGGAAGTCCAGTCCCTTTCTCAAATCCCTTCTGGGTTCTTCTTTCCTACCCCATTTCCACTCGCGCCAAAATACCAAGTATACAGAAGTAAGAGGGTATAAATTACTCTTCCTGCTTGTGTTCAGGGCTCAGACCGTTGGAGAAAGGTCTTTAAGCCCACTGCTGTTAAGTAAATCTCCAATCCTCCTAAGTCTCTGAGTGCCACTTGGTTCTTCTGCCAGAATCCAGTCCAGGTCCCGCAACATTTTGAGATACTGGGGGTGAGGACTTCAAATATGTCCTACAGAGTGACACTGTTTAGCTCCAAATAACACTAGTTAAAAGTGAGAAAATGTAGGTACCTTTCAAATAATTTGAAAATTTTGGTCACAATACATTTAATGGTTGGGATTCTTTTATTTGAATTTAGCAATATCACAAGTTAGCAACATCACATATCAAGTATTTAAAGATCCTCAAACATACTGAGGAGACAGTGTTCTAATAACAATCTGATAAAAATAGTAATTTTAGTATCAGCAACAAGAGTAATTGTAATAGTACTAGTAATAATAATAGTAAAGGCACTTATTTGTCCTCTACCAGGGGCTCTCTTTACAGTATTTTTCTGTTCACAACCACACAAAATCATTATCTCCATTTTATACAGAAGAAAGTGTGAGAGAAGTAAAACAACTTATTTGATGTCTTTGCTACTGAATTTTAGAACAGGGATTGCTTAAATTACTAAAAGTAGCAAAAGGAAGAGTCAGATGTTGATTAAATGCAGATGACGCATGAAGTTCTTTATAAAATATTGCTGATGATCATGAGATGAGAGAACATTTACTGAACAATATTTATTTGTGTGCCTCCTTTGTGCCAGGTCCTAAGTTAGACACAACTGCTAACAAGACAGACTTAGTATTTGCCCTCATAAATTAGGTACTAGAGGGGAAATGCAAAGTGCCTCACTAGAGAGACCATCTATCATTTCTAAAAGACATTGTTTTGTTATTACTTTTTAGCAGTGGTTAGCAGATGTGCAATAGCATTATTTTCAGAATTTGTTATTACTGACAGTTCAGTCTTCGGTATTTCTTTGGTCTTTGGTGCCTTTTAACTTTCATTGTTTTGAGTTTTGTTTATTAACGAAATTTGATAAATTAGTAAGCAATCTGGTCAAAATGATTTTATTTTGATACATGAAAATACTTTTTAAGTATTTATTAAAATAAATGTATATTTTTAGGGCTTAAGAGTTAGAGGAGTGAACAAAAAACTCACACGAAACAGTCTGTAATTCCAACTTCCAGGATTTTTTTTAATCAAGATTTTTTAATTGTGAAAAAAAAAAGGACAAAAGATTATATTAGGTATATATGACTGAAAGAAATATAAAAAGAAAAAGTCACTACAAGCGTTTTCATTTGGAATGGAAATTATCACCAAGGAATTGTCCTTGTCTCATTTCTTATTTTATTAAATTCATGACATTATTGAACATTGTGTCCTATTCCCCTGACATTCTACTGAATGAAAAACGGTAGAGCTCAGCCAATGATTTGATTATGGTATAGAATTATACCTGATATGTCAAGATAAATGTTAACATTGATATGGAATTTATGGATTTGTAGACAGTATTTAATTTTTGGAAAGAAATCTTTTATCAAAATTATTAATCATTTATTATTGTCAACGAACTATGTGGCAGGTTTCATTACACTGCAGTAAAGATGTTGAATGTAAAACCTCTTTCTAGCCTGTCATGTAACACCCAAAGCATTTTGAAGAGGCACAATTTTTAATCTGTCTTTCACAAAGATTTATACCATCAACAGTTTTATATAAAGAGAAACCTTATGCCTAGTGAAAAAGGATACCTGCCAGTAAAATGTGCATCTGTGTAAATGTGCCTCCATTAAACATTGGAACCAGGGAGCAGATTACTTACCTGTTTTGTATTTATGGTAAGACAAAACAAAAACAAAAACAAACAAAACCAAATAACTTATTTCCTAAACATTAAAAAAAAAGTTTTTTGTAAAGTTGCTTTAATGCAAAATTAGTTTATAAAATATTTTCCAAATTTACAGATTTAAAAAAAGTTCTGCTTTTATTTCAGGTCAGACATACTAAGGATGTGTCTTTTCAACATTAAGCATGCCAATTCAAAGATATTATTAACTTATGAGGAGTTTTCAAAAACTAGAATATTTTAAATACAATCCTATCCTTCCAAAGAACAAAAGTCTAGGTTGAAATGTGGCTTTTCATTCAACCGTTTTAGTAATCGGTACAGTTGCTTTATAAGTGTAGTGACATTTTCCCTAGCAAATTAACTCTTATTTATGCATAACAAAACAAATAAGCAAACAATAGAAACAAAAGGATTATTTCTTAGCAATCTAAACTGAAAAACCTCTGCTATTATTTTAAAGAAATAGCTAGTTGTAACAAGCAGAAACAAATTATTTGATTAAAGATAATTCATCTTGAAACAAAGTGATTACATGAATATAAGATTTAAGTCGTATATGCTAAAATCATGTGAATTGAGTGCTCTTGTGAATCATTTGAAAAGCAATGGCTTCAACATACTGAAAACTAAACCTTAGTGGTCCTAAGGAGTTAATGTGTTTTTAAGAAGGGAAAATAATAACAACTCTATTTATTCCCAGGGAATAATTTACATACAAGGAAAATTGAGTTGAAAAATGAAAACTTGTAAATGAAAGCCAATCTTTAATGAGTATTACCATAAAAATGTATAGAATACACACAAGATAGTAATTCAGGTTTTAGTTGAATTCTTTTGAAAAGAGACCATCTTGACTAGATCTAAGAAAATGACTCAACAGGGAAATTATATATATATATTTTGAAACAATAATTTATTTTAAATTGTCCTCTGCTTAAAAGTTTAAAAGTCCTCTTAAACTTTTCAGTTTAAGAAAAACTGAAGGATTTGAGATTTACATTGAATATGGACTTGGCTTTATTTTTTTTCCAGTTTATGACCTCCTAATATAGTGAGACTAAAACCTCTCTCCTTATGAACATATGTTCCCTGAACTCTCCTTTTGCTGTCAGTACCAAATGAAATGGATAGCAATGGAAGGAGATGTAAACCATTTTCCTGCTATAATGTTGTTTATGTAGGAAGTATTCATATTAGTGATAATATTTTGCTTTCAATAAAAAATGAAGAATCACTGTCTACTTTAAGTATAGGATAAACAGTGGATTTAGAAGAACACAGGGAAAGCACCATTTGCTAAAATGACAATTCCAGAGAATTGTTCATGTCTAACATGGACGTTTAATCCAGACCAACATGTCCATTGTTATGCCTCCTCACAAAGATAAATCACACATCTGACCAGTATTTTAGATCCTTCCCTGAGTGTTCTGATCTTTTTTGAGTTTTTCCCTAGCTATACTCACTTCTAATCTGTTCTTCATCTCTTCTGTATGGTTCAACTCCTTCCTGGTTATTGATTTCATCTGTACTTGTTCTTCCTTCATTAATTCTTAGACCTCACTTAATGACTTAGATTAATCTTCATACTGATTCTTGATGTTCTCAACTCCACATTCAACTGGTCATGGACTCATGGCAGTTTTCCTATTAGCTATCTATAGAATGTACCATCTGCTCTCCATCAGTACTACCAATTTCTTAGTTCAGAATTTCATCTTCTTTCACTTCAGATATTACAATGCCCTGCTCACCAGTTTTCTTGCCATTAACTTCCGGTCAGCCTGCTACATTTTCTTATCAACTTCCAATCAAATCCACTAGACTAAAATAAAACTTACTATATAAGTTCCCTGTTTAAAACCATTCAACATCTCCCTATGTCTTTCTGGATATAATGCAGACTACATTGCATGATAAACAAGGTCCTTCATGGTCTAGCTCCTGCCTCACCTGTTTATAACTATCTCCTATAATCTTCAAAAGGAACATAGTATCCATCCAGACTGAGCTACTTTTTCTTCTTTGAACAAGTCATGTTGTTTCATAACTTGCTTTTTTCAGTTTTATTAAAGTATAATTGACAAATGTAATACATTTAAACTATACACCATTGTGTATAGTGAAGGGATTGTGAAAGGATTCCCTCAATTTAGTTGATTAATACATCTATCACCTCACATATTTCTCTCTCTCTCTCTTTCTGGCAAGAACATTTAAGTTCTAATCTATTAATAAATTTCATTTATACAATTTAATGTAATTAACTATAGTCACTATATTGTACATTAGATCCTTAGATCTTATGTAATTATAGGTAAAAGTTTATACTCTTATTATCTTATAGCTCCATGCCTTTGTAATTATTGTCCACTCTACTTATATCTTTCTTTATTTGTCTGCAACAAATGTAAATCAAGTTCTGAATACAAAAACCAAAAGTGCACTGCCATGGTGGGGAAAATCATGAATGAGTTGAAACTTGAATGGCCCCCAAAGTATGAATAGCATCAGTCAAGACTATCAGAAGGTCATAGGAACCCAGATCTTGCCTCAGAATTAAGGTGACCAACTGTCCCAGTTCGCATGGGACTGATGGATTTTCCAGGACACAAGATTTTCAGTTTTCTTGTTTTCTAAGATTTTCAGTTCTGAAACCCAATATTCCTGAGCAAACCAGAATGATTTATTTGCCTGAGACCCAAGAGCTGGACACAAATATGTCTTCATCTTGTATGTCCCCAGTGTTTGCTGAATCTCTATTCTAACCCTTGTTCTCTATTGCAACTGCTGTATAATTGTGTGATTCCCACACAAGGCTATGCATTTTCAGAGACTGAGTCTTTCTTTTGTATCTTTAACAATTACCTTGTTGTCAGTCACATGTCTTGTTGCCAGAAAATATTCCATAACTATGAATAAAGAAATTGATGAGTAAATAAATGAATGATTGAATGATAAAGATTAAAAAAGCAGGGCTAGTACTCATGTCCCAAAGATTCTGAAAAAAGTAACAGAATTGATCAGGGATATAAGACCTGGAATGTAGATTTCAGAACCAAACAAGAAAGCCATTTCTGCATTTCTATTTCTATTGTTGTTGCCCCTGTTTTTTGTGGTTTTTTTGGGTTTTTTGTTGTTTTTTTTTACATTTTTGTAATATAAGCATTTCTTCTGATTTCAAATCTTCAGTAAATTCTACAACTTTGGGAATTCTTTGAGTGAATGGATTGTTTGTGGAAACCATGGGCAGGATTAGTTTTTCATGTGTTTTTGGTTGTTACAAAAACATTTGGTACTTGAGGACAGATGTGACCATCAGACCACCCCAAGAACTTATAAATTTATTGTAGAGAGATTTAGACTTCTACAAAATGTGAGAGCCAAAGTTCAAACTAATACCCCTCACAACTCATGAATCCAAGAGAGTTCTGTTGACCTAAATTACTCTGTTAATATTTGCTTTATATAATTACCTGTTCCTATATTGGGTGCATAAATATTTACAAACATTACATATTCTTCCTGAATTTTGCCCTTTATCATTATGTAATATCCTTCTTTGTATTATACTATATAGTCTTTATTTTAAAATATGTTTTGTCTGGGGGCAGGCTCCAAGATGGTGGAGGAGTAGGAGACCTAAATTTTGTCTGGTCCCACAAATTCAGCTAGATAGTTATCAAACCATTGTAAATATCTTATGAACTCAACAGGAGATTGAAAGAAAGAATAGCAGCAACTCTATGAACAGAAAAACGACCATTTTCTGGAAGGTAGGACATATGGAAAAGTGAATCTGAGGCAATATACAGGAAGATAGACTGTGGGTGAGGGAGCCTATGTCAGCTGGCTACCAATCAGTGATAGAGCAGGGGACACAAAATCAGAACTTTTAGAAGTTTGCTCCAATGAGGGACATCACTCTGGCGGCTAAGAGGGGAGTTGGGGGTGGAACACTTGCTGGGACAGTGTGGTCTCAGGACCCTCAGGGGTCCAGAAAGACTGGAGGTACCTGAGTGTGGCAGAGTACCCAGGAATCAGAACAGGGAAGCCAGCTGTGAAGACGGAGCCCAGGAATGGACTCTCAGCTCAGAGGTGCCATAAACTATGATTCATGACACAATCAGGCCACTGTTCTTTAAGCACAGGCCCCAAAAGCAGCAGATCCAGGAAGACTCCCATTCCTCCCTTGGGAGAAGCAGCAAGAAGCGTGCTGCAGGAATCTGCTGGGTTTGGAGACTCCAAATGGAGTCATGTGCCAGAGATAGAAACCTCAGTCACAGGCCGGGTGAGCACGGAGTGTGGATGGAGACCAGGAAGACAGGAATAATTGACTGTTTTTCTCTGATAAGCACTGAGGAGTGGGGCTCTGAGCTCTTGGCTCCTCCAGGGCTGGAAATTGGGAGGATGCCATTTTTATTCTCATCCTCTAAAACTGCAGAAAGCCTTCAGGGAACAAAAGCTACTGAAGGTCAAACCCAAGCTACGAGGGCAAACCCAAGCAGATTACTTGGCCTGGCCACTGGCAAGGGTGGTGCAATTCCGCCTCCAGCAAAGACATTTGATAATCAATACTATTGATTCTGATAGCAATCAATTCTGATTTCTATCCATATGATAACAATCAATTCTGATTAACAGGCCCTGGCAAGGGTGGTGCAATTCCACCTCCAGCAAAGACATTTGAGAATCAATGCTATTGATTCTGATAACAATCAATTGCTATCAATCTGATAGCAATCATTTCTGATTAACAGGCCTCTCTGTCAGAAGATCAGCAAGAATATCCAACCAAGACCAAGTTTACTGATCAATGAGAACTGCAAAGTTCCAGTGCTAGAGGAATACAGCACATAGAATTTATGACTCTTCTCCCATGATTCTTTAGTCTTTCAAAGTTAATTTTTTAAACGCTCTTTTACTATTTTTTTTTAAATTTTCTGCTTTCCTTTTTCAACCAAGTTCTTATCAATTCCTTTTTAAAAATCTTTTTTTAAATTTTCATTTTTATAGTCATATTCTATTCCTTCAATGTATTTAATCTTATTTTTTGTGTAAGTTTTTCTTTCTTCAAAATTTTGGGATGCAGGTTCTTCTAACAGACCAAAATATACCCTAATTCTAGTATATGGCATTGTTCTATTCATCTTCCTAGTCATATTCTGTCCTTTTTAAAAAAAAATTTTCTTCTTTCTTTTTTCAACCAACTTCTTAAGAGTTCTTTTCTTAAAATATTTTTTAATTTTCATTTTGCATTCATTATATTCCATCCCCTAATTGTATTTACCCTAATTTTTGAATATATATATATATATATATTCATATATATATATGTTCATATATATATACATATATATATTTTTCTTTCTTTAAAATTTTGGGAGGCAGTTTCTTCTAATAGACCAAAAAAACACCCAAAAACTAGTGAGTGGCTCTGTTCTATTTACCAGCCTGATCATATTCTTATATTCTTTTTTTTCCCTCTCTTTCTTCCCCTCCCCCCTCCACACCACCCCTGGTTTTGGGTCTCTCCTGATTTGTTTAGTGTGTATTTTCCTGGGGTTGCTATTACACTTAGAGCATTTTGTTCTCTCATTCATTTATTCTTCTCTAAACAAAATGACAAAATAAAAAAAAAATATCACTTCAAAAAAAAAAAAGGAACAAGAGGAAATACCAACTGCGAGGGAGGAAATCAACACAAACATTAGTAAGATGTTGGAATTAAGGTTCAGAATGATAATTATAAAGATACTAGCTGAGCTTGAAAAAAACATAGAAGATACTAGAGAATCCTTTTCTGGAGAAACAAAATCTAACCAAGTGGAAATCAGAAAGGCTATTAATGAGGTGCAATAAAAAATGGAGGCTCTAACTACTAGGATAAATGAGGCAGAAGAGAGAATTAGTGAGATAAAAGATCAAATGATGGAGAATAATGAAGCTGAGAAAAAGATAAATAACTATTGGATGATGTGGAAAGAATTTGAGAGATAAGTGATCCATAAAGCAAAACAATATTAGAATAATTGGGATCCCAGAAGAAGAAGTGAGAGGGGGCAGAAGGTATATTGGAATAAATTATAGTGGAGAACTTCCCCAATTTGGGGAAGGAAACAGGCATCAAAAACCAGGAAGTAAAAAAAATCCAGGAAGCACAAAGAAGCCCCCTCAAAATCAATAAAAATAGGTCAACACCCTGACATCTAATAGTAGAACTTACAAATATTGGAAATAAAGAGAAAATCCTGAAAGCAACTCAGCATAAGAGATATGTAACCTAATACAGTAGAAACATTAAATTGTCAGCAGGCCCATCCAAAGAGATCTGGCAGGCCCGAAAGGACTGGCATGATATATCCAGGGTACTAAATGAGAAAAATATGCAGCCAAGAATACTATGTCCAGCTAGGCTGTCATTGAAAATAGAAGGAAAGATAAAAACCTTCCAGGACATCAGAAACTAAAAGAATATGTGATCACCAAATCAGTCCTACAGGAAATATTGAAAGGGGTCCTCTAAGCAAAAAGAGAACCTAAAAGTAGCATAGACCAGGAAGGAACAGAGACAATATACAGTAACAGTCACCTTAAAGGCAATACAATGGGACTAAATTTATATCTTTAAATAGTTACCCTGAATGTAAATGGGATAAATGCCCCAATCAAAAGACACAGGGTATCAGATTGGATAAAAAAACACAAGACCCATTAATATGCTATCTGAAATAGACTCATCTTAGCCCCAAAGGCACCTCCAGTTTTAAAGTGAGGAGGTGGAAAACAACTTATCATGCTAATGGACATCAAAAGAAAGTTGGGATGGCAATCTTTATATCAGACAAATTAGATTTTAGACCAAAGACTATACTAAGAGGTGAAGAAGGACACTATGTCATACTTAAAGGGTCTATCCAACAAGAAGATCCAACAGTTGTAAATATTTATGCTCCTAACATGGAAGCAGCCAATTATATAAGCCAATTAATAATAAAATCAAAGAAACACATTAACAAAAATACAATAATTGTAGGAGACTTTAACACCCTGCTCACTGAAATGATCAGATCATCTAAGCAAAAGATTGACAGGGAAATAAGGACTTTAATGACACACTGGACCAGATGGACTTCACAGATACATTCAGAACATTCCATCCCAAAGCAACAGAATACATATTCTTCTCTAGTGCACATGGAACTTTCTCCAAAATAGATAATGTCCTGGGTCACAAATCAGGTCACAACCAATACCAAAAGATTGGGATAATTCTCAGCATATGTTTGTACCACAATGCTTTGAGACTAGAACCCAACCATAAGAAGAAAGTTGGAAAGAACTCAAATATATGGAGGCTAAAGAGCATCCTACGAAGAATGAATGGCTCAACCAAGAAATTAAAGAAGAATTAAAAAAATTCATGGAAACAAATGAAAATGAAAACACATCTGTTCAAATGCAGGAAAGGAAATACTAAGAAGAATGTATATAGCAATAAAACAAGCCTTTCTTGAGAAACAAGAAAAGTCTCAAAATACTCAACCTAACTATATACCTAAAGGAGTGGGACAAATAACAGCTAAGAAGCAGTAAACCCAGCAGGAGAGGAGAAATAGTAAAGAACAGAGCAGAAATCAACGAAATAGAAACCAAAAGAAAAATAGAACAAATCAACACAAGTAGGATCTCATTTTTTGAAAGAATTAATAAGATCAATAAACCCCTGGCCAGATTTACCAAAAAGAAAAAAGAAAGGACCTAAAGTAATAAAATCATCAGTGAAAGAGGGAGATAACAACCAACACCAAAGAAATATAAACAATTACAAGAACATATTATGAGAAACAATATGCCAACAAATTAGAAAATCTAGAAGAAATGGGTGCATTCCTAGAGACTTATAAACTACCAAAACTGAAACAAGAAGAAAGAGCAAACCTGAACAGACTGATAACCAGCCAGGAAATTGAATCAAAAATCTCCCAACAAACAAGAGCCCAGGGCCAGAAGGCTTCCAAGGGCAATTCAATTCTACCAAACATGTAAGGAAGAATTAATACCAATTCTTCTCAAACTCTTCCAAAAAAAAAAAAATAGAAATGGAAGGAGATCTTCCAAATTCATTTTATGAGGCCAGCATTACTTTGATCCCAAAACCAGACAAAGACTCCATCAAAAAGGAGAATTACAGACCAATATCCCTGATGAACATAGATGCAAAAAATTCTCACCAAAATACTAGCTAATACAATCCAACAGTAAATTGAAAGAATTATTCACCGTGACCAAGTGGGATTTATTCCTGGGCTACAAGGCTGGTTCAACATCTGCAAATCAATCAATGTGAAACACCACATTAAAAAAGGAAAGGACAAGAACCATATGATACTCTCGATAGATGCTGAAAAAGCATTTGACAAAATACAGCATGCTTTCTTGATCAAAACTCTTCACAGTGTAGGGATAGGGGGTACACACCTCAATAATATAAAAGCATCTACAAAAATCCCACAGC
>CM053608.1:41458448-41508504 GCA_028646535.1 Procyon lotor | reverse complement strand
ATTTTGTGCTCCGCGGCTCTGTGGCTGCTGGGAGCCGGCCCCTCCCCCCGGGGTCTCTCTTCCCATCGCTTTAAATTCACTTTTTCCGCACGTCCTACCTCCTGAAAGTGGTCGATTTTCCTCTCTTAGAATTGCTGTTCTTATTCTCTTCTCTCTCCTGTTGTTTGCCGGCTTTTAGAGTGGTTTTCAGCCTCTTTCTGGATCCCAGTGCTCTCCGTGCCTCCTACACCTCCGCCATCTTGCCTTGAAGCATCTGACTCTTGGTATTGCTTACATCCTAATCTCAGAGTGGTGAGATTGAGTCCCATGTCGGGCTCTGTGCTCAGCACAGAGTGGCTTAAGACTCTCTCTCCCTCTTTCTGACTCTCCCCCCAATTAAGTAATTTTTAAAATGTAATATCATGTGCAATCATTCAAAAAATGAAATATTTAGATATTTTCTAAATAAATAATACTAAGTAAACTAAATAATAAATAATTCGGTAAAAAAATAAACGTAAAGGAATTGCATGCTGAAAATTATAAAACACTGATTAAAAAAATCAAAGAAGAACAAATGGTATGAAAACACATATCATATTCATGGATTAGAATACAACATTCTAAAAAATGTCAAATCTCTTAAATTGTTATAAGTTCAAGGCAATACCTTTCAAAATCCCAACAAAATATTTTATAGGTATAGACAAGATCCTAAAATTTTAAAGAAAGACAAAGAAACTATAATGGATTTCTTCTGAGGAAAAGAATAATAAAATAGGAAGAATCTCTCTGCCTAAATTTAAGATTTTTTGTAGTCTTATACTGTGGTGTTAGCAGAGCGATAAACATATACATCAGTGGGACAGAATAGAGAATCCAGAAATAAAAATACACAAGTATACTTTAGTATAGCTGATTTTTTACAAAAGTACAAAAGCAATTTAATGAAGAAAAAATAGTCTTTGCCTCATATACCGTAGGCAATCACCATCATCATCATCTCCATCTAAACCTCACACCATATACAACTTTAACTAAAAAGAGATCATAGATTTAAATGTAAAATGTAAAACTCTAAAACTTATACAGGAAAACAAAAGTGAAAATCTATAAAAACTAGGGTTTAGTGAAGAGTTTTCAGATATGACCAAAAGCATGATCCGTAAAAGGAGAAAAAAAAAAATCTGATGAATTAAACTTCATTAAAATTGAAACTTTTATTCTGCAAAAAATCCTGTTAAGAAGATGAAAATACTGGTGGTGGGCATGAGCAAATATCTGAAAACACATATAACAAAGGATTTGTATCCAGAATTTATAAAGGACCCTCAAAATTCAACTGTGAAAAGCAAACCATCCAACTGGGAAATAGGTGAAGGACATGAGGAGACATTTCATCAAAGAGGATATATGGATGGGGTGAAAAAACATGAAAATATCTTAGACATCAAAAGCCACTAGGAAAATGCAAATTAAAACCAGATATTGATATATTTTAGACAACTAAAATAGCAAAATAGTAGCTATATAAAATGCTGGCAAATATGCAATAAAGCAATTGCTCATACTTTCTTAGTGGGAATGTAAAACAGTAGAGTCATTCTGAAAAATAGTTTGTTTCTTTGAAAAACACTTATCATATGACTCAAGAATCATACTGCTGGGTGCACCTGAATATAATAGTAGGTTGAGTGACAACTCTTGGTTTCTGCTCAGGTTGTGATCTCATGATCATTGGATTAGCCCCACCTTGGGCTCTGTGCTCACCATGGGGTCTGCTTAGGACTCTCTCTCTCTCTCTCCCTTTGCCCCTTCCCCCAAGAAAAATAAATAAATCTTTAAATAAAAAAATCATAGTGCTGGACATTTTCCCCAGATAGATAAATTTTTATTCAAACAAAAACCTGTATAGGAATGTTCATAGCAGCTTTATTTGCAATAGAAAAAAAACCTGGAAATACCTAAAATGTTTCCCAATAGGTAATGGTTAAACAAAATGTTATATCTACAACATGGAATACTGCTAAACAATAAAAAAAAAAACCTAAAGGATTATTTATTTATTTTAAAGATTTATTTATTTGAGAGAGAGAGAGTGAGAGAGAGCAAGAACAAATGGAAGGGGCAGAGGAAAAATATAAAACAGGCTCTACACTCAGCATGGAGCCAATGTGGGACTTGATCTCACCACCGTGAGATCACAATCTGATCTGAAACTAAGAGTTGGACACTTAACCAACTGTTCCATCCAGGTGCCCCAGGACTATTTAAATAGACAACAACTTGGATAGATCTCAAAGGCATTATCCTGAGTCAAAAATATGTCAAAAGTTCACATACTATGATTTCACTTATATAACATTTACCAAATATAAATGTAGAAAGCAGATTAGTAATTGCCAGGAATTAGGAGTGGTTAAGGGACAGGGATAGCTTTCAAAATTAGTAGGAAGAGGTACTTGATTGCAGTGGTAATTACACTACTATTCATATGTGATAAATCATATAGAACCTGCTAGATATAAAATGTTATTTGCGCTAGATTTAGATAGATAGTCAATATGTGAGGTCAATTTAATTTCTATATACCAACAACAAACAGTCGGAAATAAAGTAAAGGAACAATACTATTTACAGTAACATTAAAAAACATGATAGGAGTGCCTGGGTGGCTCAGTTGGTTAAGTGTCTGACCCTTGATCTCAGCTCAGGTCTTGATATCAGAGTCGTTAGTTCAAGCCCCATGATGGGCTCCATGCTGGATGTGAATCCTATTTAAAATATAAATACTAATTTAAACAATTTATATACAAATACAATGAACATCTATGTCCAGGATCTCATATTAAAAATCTTCAACACTGTAAAGAAAGATTAAAGAAGACCTAACTAAATGAAGAGATATCATGTTCATTTATTGGAAGACTCATTATTAAGATGTCAATTCCATACAAATTTGTGTGTACATTCAATGTCATCCCATTCAAAAATCTCAGCAGGTTTTTTTTTTTGTAGAAACTGACAAGCTTATTCTAAAAATTATGGAAAAGTAAAGGGCTTAACATACTCAAAACAATCTTGAACAATATAAAAAATTTAGAGAAACTGTATTACCTATTTTAAAGCTTATCATAAAGCCACAGTAATTACAATGATGTAGTATTTGTTTGCAAATAGACAAATAGATCAATGGAATGAAGAGTATTTAAAAAATGGTCTCATATATGAATGACCAATTACATTTTTTGGCATATATGCCCATATAATTCAATGAGGAAAGGACAAACTTTTCAACATATGGTGCTGGAACAACTGTATATTCATACATTTAAAAACAAAACCAACCATCAGTTTGGTTCCTAGAGTCCAGGGTCTCTCATGGTTTGTCTCCCTCTCCGATTTTTCCCAGTTTTCCCTCCTTCTTCTGTGGTCTTCTGTGCTATTCTTTATGTTCCACATATGTGTGAAACCATATGATAATTGTCTTTCCCTGCTTGACCTATTTCACTTAGCATAATTCCTTCCAGTTCCATTCATGTGAATGTAAATAGTGGGCATTTATCCTTTCTGATGGTTGAGTAATATTCCATTGTATATATGAACCATGTCTTCTTTATCCACTCCTCTGTTGAATGGCATCTCAGCTCCTTCCACAGTTTAGCTATTGTGAACGTTGCTTCTATGAACATCAGGGTTACAGAAAGGAGATGGGGCATGGGGTAACCAGGTGATGGGTATTAAGGAGGGCACATGTGATGATGAGCACTGGGTGTTATACACAACTAATGAATCCTTGAACACTATATCAAAAACTAATGATGCTGGTGATATGCTGGCTAATTGAACATAATAAAAAATAAATAAATGAAATAATAAAAAATAAAAATGAAAAATGAAATTAAAAAATGAAAAAGAAAAAAAATAAAGTAGCAGAAAACTGAGGGGTGAGGGGCAAACAAAACCAACCAACCAATGAACCAACAAATGTCTTGACCTCTATTTTCTAGAAAAATAATTTGAGATGGATTTTAGGTATATAAATAAAAGTGAAAAGATCTCAACATAAATATTTGTAAAGATACTCAACATCATTAGTAATCAAAGAAATGCTAATTAAGAACATAATAGGATATTATTTCAAATCTATTATCATGGTTAAAATAGCAAAGATTGGCAATATTGATAAAGGGAAAATATGGAGCCACCAGAATTTGCATACATGGTTTGTATGAGTGTCTCACTTTACAGAAAAAGAAAAAGCAGTTTAATATAAAGTTAAAAACATACTTCCCCTTTGACCCATCAATTCCAATTCTAAATAAATGGAAAACATAAATCTATAAAAATACTAATAGAACTAAAAAGAACTAATAGAACATAGAAAATTTAGTCATAAGAATTAATGAATAACAAAACAATCAAATATCCAGCAATGGGAAAATGAAGAAAAGAACAGTAATACATTCACTCAGTGTAATAGAATCCCACTCAGCAATTAAAAATAGAATCCCACTCAGCAATTTATAATGAACTAAAAAAAAAAAAAAAGGAATGAACCACTGATACATACAATAACTTGGAAAGTCTCAAAAATATTGTGCTGATGAAAGAAATCCAAGAATGAAAGAGTTCATACTTCATGATTTAAATTCCATGATGTTCCTTTAGAAAACAGTGTGGAGATTCCTTAAGATTTTAAAAATAGAGCTACCCTATAACCCTGCAATTGCACTACTGGGTATTTATCCCAGAGATACAGATGTAGTGAAAAGAAGGGCCACATGTACCCCAATGTTCATAGCAACAATGGCCTCAATCAGACTGTGGAAAGAGCCAGGATGCCCTTCAACAGATGAATGGATAAAGAAGATATGGCCCATAGATATAATTGAATTATTATGCCTCCATCATAAAGGATGAATACCGAACTTTTGTATCAACATGGATGGGACTGGAAGAGATTATGTTGAGTGAAATAAATCAAGCAGAGAGAGTAAATTTTCATATGATTTCACTTAAGTGTGGAGCATAAGGAAAAACAGGAAGAAGGAAAGGAAGAGTGAATTGGGGGAAATTGGAGGGGGAGATGAAACATGAGAGACTGTGGACTCTGAGAAACAAACTGAGGGTTTTGGAGGGAAGGGGGTTGGGGGGTTGGATGAGCCTGGTGGTGGGTATTGAGGAGGGCACGTATTGCATGAAGCACTGGGTGTGGTGCATGAACAATGAATCTTGGAACATTGAAAAAATAAAATAAAATTTTAAAAAATTCCATGACATTCAAAAATAAGCAAAAGTAACACATGAGAATAGCAGTTGATTTTGGAATGGGGAAAAAACTACCTGGAAAGCATGAGAAAACAATCTGGGATAAAAGAAATATTCTATATCATGTTCTTAATGGCTATTTGGGTGTTTCCCTAAGCTCACTGGATTGAATACTTTAAATTTGGACATTTTGTTGTATGTAAATTAAACTAAAATAATCATTTAAAAAGAAAAAATAACACCTTTTTTGGGTAATCAATCATAAATTGTTGACTGAATGTCTATTAAATAAACCTCTTTTCGCTATTTTGATTAGTAACATTGGTTTGGGAAGGCACTACATTTCAATTTTGTAATTACCCTGTCTTTAACATGAAAAAAGAAAAATATTCTCTGCATTCAAATGAATAATTTATATTCAAATTACTGAATATGACATGACATATTTGGTAAATGTTTTATTTCCTTTTCTTAGGCTCCACAGAACAGACTAGGCCAGATGGAGCAATCACAGAACAGAAAAAGAACACAGGACCTGAAGTCAGAAAACCTGAGTTTCCTTCTAGCTTTTGCCTTTTATGATTTTATTTGGCAGAAGTTCCAAGCTTATTATCACTGCTGAGGTTTCCTAACACTAAAAAATATTATTAAATACAAGGAATCACCAAGACACATAGGAGTGGACTAATATCCTCTGGCCATCTTAGTTTTCAACTTCAGGACAGTAAAAAAATATAAAAACAAAAGCACTTGTATTTATTTTATTTTATTTTATTTATTTGACAGAGAGAAACACAGCTGGAGAGGGAACACAAGCAGAGGGAATGGTAGCAGGAGAAGCAGGCTCCCTGCCGAGCAAAAAACCCGATGCGGGGCTCGATCCCAGAACCCTGGGATCACGACCTGAACCGAAGGCAGACGCTTAACAACTGAGCCACCCAGGCGCCCCGCACTTGTATTTTTAATAACACATGACTATTCCTCTTCCTCTTTCTACTTCAGTGTTTTGAATTTTTTTGTACTTTTACTTTAATATGCAGGAACCACTTTTCTCTCTCATTTTTAAAGCTCTTATGAAACCAATCACATGTTTTAGTGCCACCATTTAAGCACCTGACATAAAGCCAAAGTGACAGGGCAGAAGTATAAATGCCATCCCTTTTTCCTTTTGCTCCCCATTACACAGAAACACCTCCATAGTGTTTCACTGATAATTTATTTTCAAATTCTGACATCTTGCAAAATTAATGATTGTGTAGTTTTAAAAATGTAAGACTTCCACTATCTCTACATTCTAAATGTATTTACTTTAAGGTGTTATATAAAGAGAAGACAATTTTGTGTGTGTATATATATATATACACATACATATATAATATTGGTGCATATTCACATAAATAAAAAATATATCAGTGAAATAATCATTTATTTGTACAGTCTTTCGTCCATTCAATATATAAATATTTTTAGCTATATACAGGCTTTATGATAAGTACTAGGAATGTGGTTTTAAGGTAGTCTACATCTTTACAATAATAATAACAAAGATTTATATCCATGCTTGATACTGTTCTAAATTCTTTGTCCTGTCTATAGTTGCTTAATCACTGTAATCCTATAAAAGAAACTATTATTTAGTTAAAATTCAGATACAAAGACAAAGAATAGCTAATCCAATGTCACACAGCTAGGAAAGAGTAGAGCCGGAATTTCAACTCAGGTGGTCTAACTCCAGAGTAAAGGATGTGTAACTACCATACCATACTTTCCTCTTGTATCTTCTCTCATACAGGAAAGATGCTGACTAGTTAGAAGGGGGATGAAATAAACAGATATAACTCAAAATGTCTTTCCCTCATACTGCCTGAGATATTTCACTTATTTATTCTCCTATTAGATTTAACAATTCTAAATTATTTTTTTAAACAACCTCTATTTTAACAATGGAAATAAATCTAGGAAAGCTTTAGTGTAGGTCCATTCTTCTTTCTTCTAATATGTATATGAGATCAGGTAAGAGAAGTGAAATTTTAATGGGATGAATTGGCTTGATGAGGAAAAAGTCATATATCATATCCATTGTTGTATGATTTACAGGACTTCCCTGTGGGAGGAAAATACTTTGTACCATGTTGAAAAAGATCTGGCCATGTAAATTCATTGGGAAAATCAAATATGAGGGAAGTATTACGTGGCATGCACAGCAAAAGCTTAAAAGTTATTTCATAGTTCTGCAATTGTCCCTTCCATCTGCCATGAGAATGGTATCCTAAGCAAGGACTGTTCCTTTGGTTTGGTTCAAAAAATGAATAAGACTCTCATTGATGTTCAATTCACATTTAAAACAGGAGTGAAAGAAATCTTTGCTGTTATAACCTAGTGAGACTTAGATTTATTTGTTACCACAAAATAACGTCACAAAATCTAAAGGATACAATAGATTTATCTTTTCATATTCCTTATCTAAATTCTCTAAGTAAAGATTGCTATCCAAAGTTCTTCAGTTTCAAGTGATGGAAAACCATCTGAAATCATTTGGTAAGAAAAGGGTATGACTCCCTTAAGAGTAGGAGTAAAAGCTAAGTGTTACAAATAAGTAATGCCAAGACCCTGATTATCACCTTAAACCATTCTCAAAATCTTGTCTCTATCTTTCTGCATACATCAACTTCTCTCTCTTTTTGGGTGAATGTGTATGTGTGTGTGAATGTGTGTAGTCTCTTACTTTATACCAAATTTTTCTACAGAATATGAAGTTTTACCTCTCCTAAAAAAAAAAATGCCACCAAAAACAAAGAAAAACCCGTTTCCTTCAGTTCTTCAGTTTTGGTTCAAATGGTTCCAGGAAAGAAATCTGGTTGTGTCATACTTTATTTTGGATCATTCTAGAGCCAATCAACTATTTCTAGTCATCAACACTGTATAAAAACATGGTAATTTCAACATGAACTACACAAGAACGCAGAAACAAAGCAGAATGAGAAGCATCCAGAAAAGAGGGATGCTGATGCTGATTATAAAAATCCTTACAGACATTATGAAAATCCTACAAATCTTGGAAGAGGAAAGCAAGATAAAATATAAAGGAGAGATGAGGATGTCAAAAAGCCTGTTTAAAATTTTTATATATAGCCAACATGCAACATTATTTCATTTATTCAAACACAAATGAATGAATAAATGAATATGTCAGTTATTGCAATATATCCTGAGAATATAAACATACAAGACAAAGAGCTTAAAAGCTTAAAATCTCATCTAGTATGAATGAAAGTATATATATATATATATATGTATATATACATATATATAGTTTTAAAAATTACAATAAAAATCTTAGATTGCTATGAGTGTTCAATTACAGATCCCAAATGTTACCCAAAAACTTGCCAAAAGAATTAGTAGCCTGAAAGATAAAGAGGGCTTAGAAATATGAGAAAGGAATAACATCAGCAAGAAGGCAGAGTAGGAAGTTCTGGTCTCCGTTCCTCCAAAGAAACACCAATACGAACAACCATCCGCATATAAGAATACCTTTATGGGAGCTCAGAGTCTGGATAAGAGATTCCAGCACTCAGGTGGAAGCATTGAAGAGGATAAGAAAAGCAGTTTCACTTTTCCTGCATCATCTATTCCTCAAAGTGGTGCAAATTGGTGCTGAGATAGCTGAGAATCACTTGGCCTGTGATTCTCCCACGAGGAAAAGTGAGTGAAGTGAGCATCTGGCTTCCCTCACTTTGCAGGACACTGTCCAGGAGGCCTGCTTCTATCCCATCCCATCCAGGATATTGAGAGGCTTGAATTGCTGAATTGTCTGGAGGCAACTATCTAGCAGCTAGTAATCAGGGAAAAGGTGAATGTATCCAAAGAAACTGGCGTATGGATCTCAACAGCCAGCCATGAATCCTGGTAACTGGCTCATGAACTGCACCAAGAGGTTCACATACAAACTCCACAGGACTACTACAGAATCCCCAGTTACCCAACACCTACCCCCCCGGGCTGAAAATGGCACGTGCAAGCTTTTGCAGAGAGATGTGGATCTCAGTAGCAGTTGCAAATCTTAGCAGCTGGTTTGACTCTGCCAGATTGGCAGAAGGAGTACAACTTGAACAACTTCAGAACACTGCCTTAGGGAAAATAAATGGGAAGCAACCAACATGATTTTGAGGGATGGAGAGATTGCACACAATCCTAATACTCCCTCCACATCCCCCAATGCTAAAAGAAAATTAGAAGAGTGGAGCAGGCACAACCATAGAAAAGTTCTGAAACCCTGAAAGTCCCTAACCAGGCTGATGAGTAAAGTTCTTTCTCTCCCAATGCCAGTCAGTAAAGACTGGAGGAGGTGACTAATGTTGAAATTAGAATACAGTAATGTAAGTCTTTCATGAACATAAAAAATGTTAAGGAATGAGAACACCACCAAAGGAATAAATGAAGTCATTGGCTGTGGCCATAAACCTGGGCTCAATGCAGAGAGAGCAGACAAAATGCCTATCTCCCTGCCTATTTCCCAGATACTCTGTGGAAGTGGTTCAACTGGATACTTTCCCAGTTGCTCTTGGGATCTGAGTTCTAATCAGTCTCCATCTAGGTGCTGACTGTGATCCTCTCCTTTAGGATAGTGATGGGTCTTAGCATACACTCAACTATTGAGAGCCATTAAAAACAAAGACCATGACTTGAACAGTCACAGAGTTTTGAGAGTTAACTAGCAGCTGACGCTTGGCTAATAGATGAGATTCATGGCCTACATGAGAATAATCTATCATGACTGGGAAAAGTGTCCATTTTATTTAATGCACAGAAACCAACACAGCGAGTGAGTCAAGGAAAATGAAGAAACAAGAGAATATGTTCCAAACAAAAGAACAAAATAGACTTCCAGAAATAGATCTTGATGAAACATATATATAAGTGCTTACTCAATAAAAACAAAATAACAGTCATAAAGGTGTTCTCCAGGGTCGGGAGAGGAATGCATGAATGAAGTGAGAATATTAAAAAGTACCAAACAGAAATCACAGAGCCTAAGAATACAATAACTGGAAAATTTAATAGAAGACTTCAAAAGCAGACTACATGAAGTTGAAGAAAAGATCAGCAGACTCAAATTCAGTGCATGGAATTCATCCAATCACAGGAGAAAAAAAGAATAAGGAAGTGATAACAGCTAAAGGGACTTATGGGATACCATCAAAAGAAGAAATATATACACAAAATATGTGTTGCAGAAAAAGAAGAAAGACAGAAAAAGGTGGGAAGCTTATTCAAAGAAATAACTGAAATGGCTGAAAACTTCCCTAATTTGGGGAAAGAAATAGACATCCAGACCCAAGATGCCCAAATAGTAGTAAATAAGAAGAATCTAGAGACACACACCAAGACATATTATAATTAAAATGTCAAAAGTTATAAGATGTTTTATGTTAGCTTCATGTAACCACAAAGCAGAAAACATATAATATACACACAAAAGATAAAAGGAAAGGAATCAAGGCATACACTAAAGCAAATGCTCAAGTCACAAAGAAAATAGCAAGAAAGGAAAAAAGGAACAAAGAAATTACAAAAGAGCAGCAATTTTAAAAAATGCCAATAGTAAGTCCATACCTCTCAATAATTACTCTAAATGTAAATATACTAAATTCTCCAATCAATACACCTAGAATGGCTGAGCAAATTAAAAAGAAAAAAAAAGTCAACTATATGGCTGTCTGCAAGAAACTCATTTCAGCTCTAAGAATGGACACATACAGTTTGAAAGTCAAAGAATAAAAAATATATTCCATTAAAATGGAAACCAAAGAAAAGTAGGGGTAGTTATATCACACAAAATAGATTTCAAGCCAAAAACTGTAATAAGAGACAAGAAAGTCATCATCTAATGATAAAGGGATAAATTCATCAGGAGGATATCATGATTGTAAATATTTATCCATTCAACATCTGAGAACTTAAAAACATAAAGCAAATGTTCATAGACCAGAAGAGAGAAATAGAGAGCAGTATAATAATAGCAGGGACTTCAATACTTAACTTTCAACAATAGATAGATCATCCAGATAGAAAAGTAAGAAGGAAGTATTGGCTTCAACCTACATGTTAGACCAGATGGACTTAACAGACTTAGACAGAACATTCCATCCAACAGCAGCAGAATGCACGTTCTTGGGTAAAAAACCCAAGACTATACTTCAAGAAACTGAAAAGGAAACAACAATCTAAGTCCAAAGTAAGCAGAATCAAAGAATTAACAAAGATCAGAGTGGAAATAAATAAAATAGAGACTAAAAAGACAATGGAAAAGATCAACAAAACTAAAAGCTGGTTTTTTGAGAAGATAAAATTAATAAAACTTTAGTTAGATTAGTGAAGGAAAGAAGCGATAAGACTCAATAAATAAAATAAGAAAAGAGGAGACATTACATCTGTTAACAAAGAAACACTAAGGATCATAAGAAACTACAAGGAACAATTATATGCTAGCAAATTAGAAAACCTAGAAGAAATACATGAATCCTTAGAAACATACAACCTATCAAGAATGACTTATGAAGAAATTAAAAAAAAAAACTCTGAACAAATCAAAATAAGGAGATGAAATTAGTAATCAAAACCTCCCAACAAACAAAAGTCCAGATTAGATGGCCTCCGGTGAATTCTACCAAAATTTAAAGAACACTCTAATACCAATCCTTCTCAAAACTCTTCTAAAATACTGAAGAAGAGGAAACACTTTCAAAAGCATTTTATGAGGCCAGATTATGCTGAGGACAAGGTCAAATAGGGACATTACAAGAAAATAAATTACAGTCCAATGTTCCTGATTAACACAGAAGCAAATATCCTGAACAAAGTATTAATTCAACAGTATATTAAAAAGATCACATGTCAAATAAATCCAATTAGAAATGGTCAAAAGACCTGAATAGACACTTCTCCAAAGAATATACACAAATGGCTAACAAGTAAATTAAAAGGTGCTCAAGTAAATGCAAATCAAAACCACAATGATGTGATTTCACATTTCTTATAATGGCTATTATCAAAAAGGAAAACAATAACAAATATTGGTAAATATCTAGAGAAAAGGGTAACCCTTGTTTTTAGGAATGTAAATTGGTGCAATCATTATGAAACTAGTACTAATGTTCTTCAAAGAATATAGATTTACCTACCATATGATCCACCAACTCCACTTTCAGGTGTATATCCAAAGGAATTAAAATCAGAATCTCAAAGAGAGATCTGCACTCCCATGTTCATTGGAACATTATTCACCACAGCCAAAATATGCAAACAATCTAAGTGTCTATCAACCAATGAGTGGACAAAGGAGATGTGAGATAGATACACACACACACACACACACACACACACACACACACACACACACAGTGGAATATACTCAGCCTTAAAAAGAAAAAAATCCTGTTATTTGTGACAGCATGGATGTACTTGAAAAGCATTATGCTTAGCACAATAAGACATAGAAAGACAAAGCTGTATGATTTCACTTGTATGTGAAATATAAAATAGTCAAACTCACAGAAACAGAAAGGTGATTAAACAGGGACTGTCAAAGGGGGCAATGGGGAGGTGATGGTTAAAAGCTACAAAGTTTCAGTTATATGAGATAAATAAATTCTGTAGATCTACAATGCTATAAGTATAGTGTTAGGTAACAACACTGTATTCTGTAGTAAAATTTACTAAAAGACTAGATCTTGTGTTCTTACCACAAAAATAAAGATAATACTAAAGGGAGTGGGTGGAAACTTTGGGAGGTGATGGATATGTATATGATCTTGATGGTGGTGATGGTTTAATGGATATACACTTATCCCCAAATTCATCTAATTATAACATTAAATATTTACAGCTTTTTAATATGTCAATAATACCTCAGTAAAATGGCTTAAAAAAAAGGTATACAAGGAAAGTAGAAAAGGAAAATCCAGCAGAGAAGGAATTTTGGGCAAAGTCTCAGAGAAAGGAATAATTTAGGAAAGGCAAGAAATTCTATAGGAAGGACATACTTGCTAGAAGAAAACAATCAAAATAAAACTTATCTACTATTCAGATTAGGTATGTTGAATTTTACCCTTAGGGTAACAGTAAATGCTGAAAGATCTATAAGCTCAGTAACGGACTTTTTGTTTTTTGTTTTCTTTGTATCTTATTCTAGTAGCAATGTAAGGAAAGGATTGCTGTGAAGAGATATAAAGGAGGGTGGAGATTCTTAGGAGGCTCTTGATGCTTCTTAAATGATTACTTTCAGTAAATAATAATAATAACTTGAGCCAAAAATGTTGATTAATGAGCTAGTAGGTAAGGTAGACCAGAATGCCAAGAAAGAATGTGAGATCATTAACTTGGGAAAGTAGATGCAAAGTATATGGTGGTACCATTATAAAAATAAGCAATATTAAGTGGGAAAGTAGGTTTTCAGAGAAAAGGTAAACTAGTGTATATAAATTTAAGATATCTTTAAGTAATTACAAAATAAATTTTATTAGTCATAAATCCAATCTTGGAGGAGTGTGGAGACAGGTGATGTAGAGTAGAGAGGATAGAGAATCTTCTTTTAAACTGTGTTCTGACATCTATTTCAGCCACCATCTTCAGAGGCTTCATTCCACAAAGTAACATTTTCCCCGTTTTTTCTTCTTTTTTTCCCTTCTTCCCTCTCATCCTCAACTTTTATCTTCCCCCCTCTTTCCCCTTTATATCCCCCTCATCTTTTCTATCACTTATGAATATGCGTTAATCTCTTTCATCTTTAAAAATACCTCATTTTGACCCTTTGTTGGTCTATAGCTTCTCCTTTACCTTTTTCCTCCCTTCAGTGTCAAAGGCTTCTGAATGAGTAGGTGTACTAGCTGTCTCCATTTCCTCAAGCCCTATCCCTTCCCTTACTTATTTCAATATCTTTTGCCAAGATCACCAAAGACCATTCAGTTTTTAGTTCCAATTTACTTGGCCTCTCTGTGGATTTTAACTCTACTGATCATATCTTCTCAAAATATTCTTCTGTCTTATTTCAGCTATGGCTCCTAATTTTCCTTCACCTTATTTTAGCCATACTCTTTTCTCCTATGGATTTTTCTTCTTCCACCTAACCATGAAATATTGGGCTTTTCCCCAAAGTTCTATTTGGCAAATTTTCTCACTCTCCAAATAGTCTTTCAGTGAGCTCACTCCCTTGGCTTACACTGCACCACACCTGATAATGATTTACAAATCTATGGATCCAGTCCAGAACTCCCTTCTCACATGTGAAGACATAAGGGAAGAATTCCCTTACAAGGGGTGATTGCAAGGAATTTTCAAGCTTATATCTAATCTTACAGCAAGCCCTACAGAAAAGAAATTACTTATTTTCCTATACTACCACAAAAGTCCTTCCTTTAAACATTATTAGCCCCAAGGGACTTCCCTTAAATCATAAGTCCTCCAAGATGTGGAGGTGTGACCAACTTTTCCCAAACTGCACGGACAAAGAATTGGGGGAGGTGTTTTCTTACGGAAAAGTGGGAACTTTTGAAAACAACAATGAATGACTTCTGGGCAGGCATAAATAATGGGTGCCCCCTGCACACTGTGATACCACCAGAGATAGCTATACTTTCTAATTCCTGACAGCCAAGATTTGAGACAGAAAGAGGGGGTGGGGGAGTTAAAGAGGCAAGTGACAAATCTCTGATTATTGAGGGAACATGAGATTTTGAAAAAAAATAAATAAATAAAGACCAAGACAAGAAAGCAATGTGTCAAGTATGCCCTGTGTAAAGACATGGAGACAGGGGGAAAATATCCATAGAAGTATGAATAGGCAGATAAAGCTAAAAGTCAAGGGAAAGAGTCAGACTACAGGAGATGAGCAGGAAGCTAACACAATAAGCTGATGAAGGGGACGTGACAACTAGTGCTTTCAGATTTAAGCAGAAAAGGACAATTTTGCAGTAGCCAAAATTAAAAAACTAAGAGAACGGCAAACCATGACAAAACAAAACTACATGGTAGAATAAGATGCACTCAAAAGATTGGACTAAACCTATGTGTTTGACCATTGATTTAACTGTTTCAGCACCAGGAATTGATTCTGCTGCTAGCACCCTGTCTAGTGAATTGTTAGCACAATTACATGTGTTCACACTCAACTGTGGCAGGCCATTTTATGTTCTGCTTAATAGTAAGGTTTTATTTAGCCCCAAATTCAAAGGATACAAGGCAATAAAGAGAAGATGTCTGAAGTAGAGGAATCAGTAAGTAAAAACTGAGGGGCATTTAGGTCAATGATGCCAATAATCCTTTAACTACTAGGAATTAAAATTTTAGGCTTTGCCTTTTGCATGGATAACCAAGAATTAATATATTCCAGTAGGTATTTTTGATTAGGATATTATAAGGGGGCCATCCCGAATAGTTGTAATTAGTATTTTATTTATTTACTTTATTTTAAAGACTATTTATTTCAGAGAAAGAGAGAGCATGTGCCCAAATAGGGGGAGGGGCAGAAGGGAGAGAGAATCTCAAGCAGACTCTGTGCTGACCATCGAGCCTTACGTGGAGCTCGATCCCAGGACCATGAGATCATGACAGGAGCCAAAACCAAGACTTGGATGTTCAACCGACTGAGTCACCCAGGTGCCCCTGAAATTAGTATTTTAAAAGGAAGGCCAGGAGAACAATTCATGCTTACGTCTAGAGATGTGGCCAGTGAAACAGATTGACAGGGGATGGACTGTGCTATTGTAAAATTTCTTTAAAATCTAAAGACTGCAGTTTGGCCAGGTAATTGAGAGGGTGACATATCCAACACTTAGTATGCTTTAAGATTATGAGCTTGTTGGTTCAGTGAGTCTTACATAAAAATGACTTTAAATGCTTTTATGGTTCGTAATTTTATATTAGGAGGTGGGGCTAAGGAAGCAAAGGTCAGGAACAGAAGGGAAAAGGGGAGAAGAAGGAAGGGTAGTTCACAGTGGTTGGGCCTGAATCAGGAAAGAAAATGGGAGAATAGAAGAATATAGGAAGTCATAAATACATTTCAAAGATTTTATAATGCTACTTACGGTTGTGGATAATTCAACCCAGAATAACTCTGACTGTTCAAACTTTTGAGTTGAGGTGCTCGTTGGGGTAAATCCAGCTGTGGTTGATGATATGATGAAAATTTAATACCCCTGCAGGGCTAAGGTCATCATGAGGAGAGAATAGGTAAATCCAACTGGGGGGCTGAGGTCACCAGTGTAATACCATGCCTGCATCCTGGAGAAAGATGGATGTGATTAAGATCTTATCTGCAATTATTTTGCACCATGGCATGGCTCTAGAATTACTCCTGTAGATAGCTAGATAGAAGTGTATAGTATCCCTTCAATGGGTCAGTATAAGAAAGGACTCCTGAACAGAACAAGGCAGGCATAAGTAGGTTTGGGCGGGGTGAGTGAGACAGAAGGTAAGTTGACCATTTATAGAGGTTAGCAGTTGGAAGTGAGGAAAATTTCCAGAGCCTGAGCTGGAGGGTGGCAAGATTTAATTTTCTTGCTGCTACCAAATGAGTGAGTGAGTGTGAACTGTCTGATCAGTGTGCCCAGATCATACAAAAGAAGGGGAAGACTAATGGGCTTGAAAGCTGTCAGTGAGCAAATATATAAAATAAAGTCAGACTCTCTATTAAGAGTATTTTTCTGTTACTGTTATAGGTTTTTTTTATATATTTTATTTATTTATTTGACAGAGAGAGAATAGGAGAGCACAGGCAGGGAAATAGCAGAGGGAGTAGCAAAGGGATGGGGAGAAGCAGGCTCCCCGATGAGCAAGGAGCCCAATGTCGAGTTCTGATTTCCAGGACCCTGGGATCACAACCTGAGCTAAAAGCAGTTGTTTATCCTACTGAGCCGCCCAGGCGCCCCACTGTTACGGTGTTTCAAGGATTTAAAATATATATATGAGCCTACACAGATTAATTCATTTTTTAATAAAGATCCTTTTTTTTAAAGATTTTATTTATTCATTTATTTGAGAGAAAGAGAGAGAAAGAGCACAGGTGGGGGATGGGGCAGAGGGAGAAGCAGACTCACCACTGAGCAGGGAGCCTGAGGACAACAGATAATGTGGGCTGGATTCCAGGACCCTGGGATCATGACCTGAGCCAAAGGCAGACATTTAAACCTCTGAGCCACCAATGGGCCACAATTAATTCCTAATTCTAAGTGGCATTTTAAATATTGTGATTTGGAATGACAGTGAAACTTTACTTAGTAAAGTAAAATTTTCCTTAATTAACTATGATTTACAGACTAATAGAAAAATTAATAATACCCAGAAATTGAAACTGCTGGAAACTAAGAGATTTACATGTGAATGCACGTGTAATAATAAATTAAACCTTACTTCCTTGAAGTTACTTTCAATTCAAGGACTAAAGGACTAAAGGAATTCAGATAGGATAAGAAATAATAGTTTAACCTTTTCAGGAACTAGTCTTAAAACATTTTTTTTTTTTACATTAAAAATAACCAACAATTTACCCCCATTGTTTTAAACTTAGATTCTGTCCACTTCTTTTTTTTGTTTTGTTTTGTTTTGTTTTATTGAAGTAGTTGTTAAAACTGCATTGGGTACCATTTCCACCCAACAGATGCAGGAAATACTGGAACTCTTTTAACAAAATCTGTATCCCAGATATTTCCTTCTGAATATTGCAGACCTAAGCAATTCACATAGACTAAAATTTAAAACAAAGCAAAAGAAAACAAAACCCTTTTTGGCATTTAACCCATGAGTTACAGATTAAAATTTTTAAAGTAGAATAAAATTGTGCTGTAATAATTTGAGGATGGCAAAGCAAACTTTCCTTGAATATCTAAGGTAAACTTTGTAGTCATGTTTTTAATTGAAAATGTTATTTTTGAAAGTCCATTTGGTGATAAAAATGATTTGTTTCTATAATTATCTAAACCGCATACCAGAAACAAAATAATGCCATTTTTATAGAGTCACACCTAGTTAATGTTCATAAATATATTCCTTGGCCATTAACCAAATGCACTATTTTAACATTTTGCTGAATATATTCATGTCATTATACCCTGGCATTGTTAGGTGTGAACTCATTACTTGTGCCAATAGCTCACTAGATAGGCCTGTTAGAAGCAGAATCAATTTCTGGTGCCAAAACAGATCGGTTGTCAAGATAGATCAGATAATCTAATCCTTTGATCTCATCCAATTCTATCAGATGTATATAAATATACTTTGGAATTAGTTTTCAAATATAAAGCACATGACATGTGAAATAGACTCTGGATTGCTCCAAAACTTGGTAGAATAAATGCTGACTCAATATGAAAAGTATATGTGATTCTGTTTCTCTCTAAGATTTATTTGTTTGAGAGAGAGTGCAAGCCAGGGGGAGGGACAGAGGGAGAGGGAGGGAGAATCCTCAAGCAGACTCCCCACTGAGTGTGGAGCCCAATTCGGGGTTTGGTTCCAAAACCCTGAAACTATGACCTGAAGCAAGACCAGCAGTAGGACACTTAATTGACTGAGCCGGCCCCTGTAATTCTCTCTTAAACCACAATTTGAATATAGTTAAATTTCTTGACCAATCCTAAAATATCACTGAGTCCTCTCTTTTCTAATATAAAAACAAATCTGCTTAAATTTATACTCAGAAAATCCAGTAATCATGAATGTTCTTAAGTGGTTGATTTAGTATCTTATTTATACCTTCTCCTCATTCAAAAAATACAAAGAAATGGAAATAACTAATCATGTGCTCATCAATATGACTAGGTAAAATATACAAAAAGTGGCTTATAAGCATTTTATGAGTCACTACAAAAGTCCTATTTTACACAAAACAAAAATAAACAAATTGTTAAAAAAAACATCTATAATGAATTCACCTGGACACCCTCTGTGGAGGTACAACATGGATTTTTCTTGATTATTTCTTACTAAATCCTTCAACTTATGCTAGATGCATTACTTCATGGTGAAAAAGGACCAATTCCTATACACTAAGTTTCACTAGCTGTTGAGGTGGAGGAGTTTTACTTCCTGTTGTTATACCCTTACATACTTTTATTATAAAAATAAAGTTTTTTTATACAATGGAATTATTGTACTTGATGGCCTGAGAAGGTGGAAAATATTACATATGATAGATTTTACTTTTTAATATTTCTTAGATTAATAAATGTTAACTTTCTTTAATAAATAAATATATTTCCTATATCTTTAGTGTCTAATCACGTAACTGGGTTTCAGGAGTTATTCATATCTTTTAAACACTACGAGCCTGGTGGTGGGTATTGAGGAGGGCACGTATTGCATGGAGCACTGGGTGTGATGCATGAACAATAAATCTTGTAACACTGAAAAAATAAAATAAACATATTTGGGGGGAAAAATAAATAAACACTATGGACACGTAGTTTCAAAATAAATAACACTGAAACACAAAATAGAAAGTAGCTCCAATAATCATATCCAAATTAGAGTAACCTCACAAATGCATTTTAAACCTATGTATCACTTTAAGATAGGAAATCCGTGTTAGAATTAAAATTACTCATATATTATGCTATAGCACTAGGTCTTTAAGAAAAAACAAGAAAAGAAATACAAAATTGTTGGCAAGGTTCCTCTTCAGTAACTTGCATTGTTGTTCATTAATATTGAAGTAACCATGTTTTCTGAGTGGTTAACAGAAGATTTGTGGAGCCTGATCAGGCACCAACAACTTGAAGCTAGATAGCTTATGGTATCAAACAATACAATGAAATCCAGCTTGAGGATTTGAAAGAGATTTCACCCATAACTTGCAAATATTTAGACTAGACAAAGGACAAGTTTTAAAGATTATTATCTAAGGTTGAACGAGCTGTCATGATTTAGATGAATAATATATAGAGGCATGTTTTAATTTCCCTGTAATGATTTATTTACTCACCTTAGCACAATGCGTTAAATAGACTGTAACTTTAACTTAAAAATTTGCCATAATTTCTTCTTAAAGTCATTTTGTTAGCACAGTCACTGTGTATTTATCTCTGGCAATGAGCATTGAGATTCTTCACTTATTTATTCAACTAACATGTAATAAAACTGCAGTATATTCCAGTGCACAGATCCAGTGCCAGAATTGAATAATCAACCTCTGAATCCAGATAGAAAGGAGAAGGGGAAGAAAAGACTACAATAGAACAATGAACCCAAGAGAAAGTATAAGGCACAAGGCAAGGGTAAGGCTGGAAAAAATTTTTGAAATCTACGATACTTTTAGTAAGTATAAGGAATGAGCTGAGGGAAAAACTGGAAAAATAGAAGTTTAAGATCAAGAAGTTGGCCACTGGAGTTCGAAGTTATAGAAGTTTTAGCTAATAATGCTGCAGAAGACAGTTAAGAGAGGGTGGGTAAGCTACCTTAGAGGTGAAAGTCACAGAAATTAGGTGAATCTTCAGTTGAACTTCCATTCTTAGAGTTGCTGAAATCACTTCCTGCATTGATAGGATTTGGGGTTGTGCTGTAAGCAGGGAGAAAGTCCTCTGTGAAGATAGCATACGGCGTTAAGACAGGTACCTTATGAAGATGTATAGAATAATAAATAAAAATCATGGAGGCACAAGAATATTGGTCACATGGCATCACCAGAGAGCTAGAAAAATGTCATGCCACTTTCACCCAGATAAATTCGGGAACAGATTTTCAATTAAACCAAGAAATTAGGGGGCAAATACTGTCAACACTTTTCTTCTTTCACTAGATGTGCTATAATACCAGGTACTTGGTGATATGTATGTATGTATGTGTGCATTACTTTGAATTTACATTTCTTATATATGTTGCAACCGCTGAGATATTTTTTTTAATTTATCTAATTGCACTGGGGGGGGTAATTACCAAGTTTTATTCATCTGTATAATCCATTTAACATAATGTAGCAAACATATTTTTTTCATAAATACGTTTTGGTGAAGAACTATGTCACTGTTAATGAATAACGCTTTCAATGCTACATTTCAAGTTTCTAAAAGAGGTTAGAGAAACTTCTCATGTTCTTTTTATATTACTTTTGGTGCATCTTCAGTGTACAACTTGATTTTGAGAAATATATACATCCTTGTAAATAGTAGTATACTAAAGCCCACTCACAATGGTTCACAAGACCTATTGTGCACATCTCTTTCTGGTTTTGCTTCAGTAATAAAACACTGGTATTTGAAATAGACCATGGTGATAGTATTTACAACACAGACATTTTCCTGTGATGCAAAACAGGACTTCCGCCAACTCCAGCTTCCCAGAAAGCCAGGACACCATTGCTTATGACCATCAGCCAGCTCAAGATACACATTACAAGTATATAATTTCATGTCTATTTTCAAGTTAATCCCTTGCTAAGCGCTCTGGATTTCTGTCAACATTGATTAATTCCGCCTGATTCTAAACTTCATATGAATGAAATCACACAATATCCAGTGTGTGTTTTGTTTTCAGGCTTTTGTTTCAGACTCTTAAATTAACATAGTATTTTTCATCTTAATATGTGTCATCGTGTGTATCAGTAGTGTGTTAGTATGGGTGTGTAATATTCCATTGCATGAATATGTCAAAATTTATTTACCCATTCTCCTGTTGATGGACATTTCAGTTGTTTCCTGTTTGGGGCTATTACGAATAAAACTTCTATAAGCATCTTTTGTACATATTGTGCATGTGCATATGTATTCATTACATATTCATTCCACTTAAGTATATACTTAGGAGTGAAATTGTTGGGTGGAGAGTATAAGTGTGTCAAACTTCATAAGAAAGTGCCGGACAGACTTCCAAAGTAATTGTATTATATTTGTACTAACAGTCTATGAGATTGACATCTCTGCATCCCTGCTAACAGAAGATGTTGTGTTCTGTGGTATTTTTTAATATCTAACCTTAAGATGTAGAACAGTTTATATTCCTCAAATTTTTAACATCCAAATTTTAATTTGAAACTATGGAAGATAAGACTACTATTTTTCATAAATTTTATGTTACCATCTAAATTTTACAGAATTTATTTTAGGAATAGAATATTTTTATAAAATTGCTGTGTAATATTTCTCTGAAGATTATGTTTCCACATTATATGTGGTAATCATTTTTTATCATGTGACATGGCAAAGAAATCACGCTTATTTCAATTCTACGAAATGCTCTCAAGTATCCCATATTTATCTTCTATCTAAACACCAAGAAAAAGTTAAATGAGCAATGACTTTACAATTTCAAGATACAGTTCTTATATATTCTGCATTTGTATGTAAACAGTTAGACGTTTCTAAATCTGAGGGAAGTATCTATATCTACTTTTCAGGTTTCATGAACCTGATGAACCTTGGGCTCTGTACGTAAGCTCTTAGTTTTGATACCGTGGGACTAACCTTGATTATTGAATACTCTCCTGGTCATCCTGAAATCTTCTCCAGGGTGAGAAAGGAATTGTAATAATTCAGGAACTACTGATATCATGAGCTACTGATATTATGCTTATTCAGGTTCATAAAAATTACTTAATTTAGTAAAACAAAAGTTATCCAAACTTCTCATCTAGATAAATGCACACAAAAATATTTACTTACCATTTACCTGGACACTTATTTTTAGTTTTTAACCAGCTATTAGCAACATATCTTATTTGATTGACATTCTCAAGAAAATATTGAATTGAAACACCATTTTTGTTAGTAGGCCGCCAGTTTGTACCTAGAAAGTATGAATGGTTTCTTTCTATTTCAATAGACTATTCTAGTATAATGAAGGCATGGCATTTCTTAAATGATTTATTGAAGCAATCTTGAGTCTTTTCCAAAACTCTAGCCAGCTCTACATTCTAATGTAACTTCCAAGAGAAAATATACTTTATTACATTCTCTCTTATCTTCTATTTTAGATATCAAGTTTTTATCAGTAACATAGGCCATTGGAGACAAGTATAATAGCTTCTTTTTTTTTTTTCCTCACTTAGAATCCAGGAAAATACAAATCACATAGCAACTTTTAAAATACTACTTGACTGAGTATGAGTAGGAATCAAATTGCAGAAGTCTCCTTTGCCTTTTCTTTTCTTTTCTTTTCTTTTCTTTTCTTGTTTCTTTTAAGATTTTATTTTTTCGCTGTCATAAATAAAATCTTAAAAAAAAAAGATTTTATTTTTAAGTAATCTCTACACCCAACATGGGGCTTATAATTCTGAGATCAAGAGCTATATACTTTATCAACTGAGATAGTCAGGTGCCCCTCCTTTGGCCTTTCTAATGGTTTCTTATAAGACATTTTATAATATATCCTTCTAATAAGTACTATATAACAAGTAATATAATAATATAGCTTTAAAACAAGTAATATAAGTAACTCACAGGAAGATATATTTGTCATGGGTCAATGGCTAGAAAATAAAGAAAACCATTTTTACTTTAAAAAAATTTTTTTATCCTTGGGGCGCCTGGGTGGCTCAGTGGGTTAAGGCCTCTGCCTTCAGCTCAGGTCATGGTCTCAGGGTCCTGGGATCGAGCCCCGCATAGGGCTCTCCACTCAGCGGGAAGCCTGCTTCCCCCACCCTCTCTCTCTGCCTGCCTCTCTGCCTACTTGTGATTTCTCTCTCTCTGTCAAATAAATAAATAAAATCTTAAAAAAAAAAAAATTATCCTTGAAACTAATAATACAATATATATTAACTAAATTGAATTTAGGGGCACCTGAGTGGCTCAGTCAGTTAAGCGGCTGCCTTCAGCTCAGGTCATGATCTCAGGGTCCTGGAACTGAGCCCCGCATCAGGCTCCCTGCTCAGTGGAGAGCCTGCTTCTCCCTCTGCCTGCCACTCTACCTGCCTAGGCTCTCTGTCTCTCTGTCAAATAAATACATAAAATCTTTAAAAAATAAATAAATAAAATAAATAAATTGAATTTAAATATTTTTTAAAAAGAAACTAAGAAAACAAAAACAAAAACCAAACAACAATAAATAAATAATAAATAAAAGAAACTACTTTTAAAAGTAAATGGAGAGTAAGAATGATACAAGGTTGATATTTTCTATAACCAAATCTATTTTGAAGCTTTATCAAAGTTTTAATTAAAAACTTAATTAAATGTCTTATTTTTCTATGAAGTTACCTAATATGTGAACATTGCATTTTTATGATATTTTTACAGAAGCGAAACAAATGTTAAATCAGAAAGAAAAATTGACAAGTAGGTGTTTGATTCAAATACTCACAGTTATTTTACAATACCGTGTTATGCAATAAATAATAAGTTTTATCAAAATCCAATGATAACCTGTAAAGGAGATTCCTATTATGAAATGACTATTTTAACATTTGGATATTTTTAGGAAGCTTGTTCAAGTTCACTCAGCTAAAGAATAACAAAGGAAAGCCTACTTTGTAATGCAATGATAGTCTTATCTGCATCATGTATCATTAGATTGCATTAATAAATAAAGTGATTTTTCAAAAGAAAAAAAACATCATTACAGATCCTACTGACTCACACACGCACACACACACACACACACACACACACACAAACACGCGCACGGCACGCACACATACCCACAGAGGAATATTATTATAAACTTTACAGCAATCCATTTGAAAGTTTAAGTCAAATAGATAGATAAATACATTTGGTATGGTAAATAAAATTTACCACAGATGAGACAAGAAAAATAAAAAAATATGAATGTACTTATGTATATATTAAATACTAAGTTCATTATCAAAATCTGTTCTAAAATGAAAACTTCAGATTTTGTTGGCTTCAGTGATAAATGATTCTACACATTCCATATGGAAAATCAAGAAACATTTTCCAACACATTTTATAAAGTTAGTTTGACCTTGACATCCAAATATGAAAAAAAGTTAATGGTAAGATATTATAACTATTACATGAAAGTAAAGATGGCTCAATATATGAAAAGAAATCAATGCAATTTGTCACATTAACAGAAAAAAAATACATTTTTCAGAAATGCAGTAGTAATTGACAAAAGTTACTTTATTCATGACAAAAACCCACAGCCAACTAAGATTAAAAGGGATTGTCCTTTAACTGATAAAGAACATCTACAAGGAAAAAAATACAGCATACATTAGACTTAATGGTAGTTATTGAATGCATTTTCTCCCAAATCGGTAAGAGATAACTATACCTTATATCAACACCTCCATTCAACATTGTATCAGAGGGTTTTGCCAGTACTATAAGAACAATAAAGAGACATGAAGATTGAAAAATAAATAAAAGTTACTGTTTACAGTGTGTATGTTTAACACATAGAAATGCAAAAGAATTTAAAAATAAAACATTCAAATTAAAAAGTAAATTCAGGGGCGCCTGGGTGGCTCAGTCGTTAAGCGTCTGCCTCTGGCCCAGGTCATGATCCCAAGGTCCTGGGATCAAGCCCCGCATCGGGCTCTCTGCTCGACAGGGGGCCTGCTTCTCCCGCTACCATTCCCTCTGCTTGTGTTCCCTCTCTCGCTGTGTTTCTCTCTGTCAAATAAATAAATAAAATCTTTAAAAAAAAAAAGTAAATTCAGTAAGATACTGAAAACAAGGTCAACAAGTAAAATTTAATATATTTATATTATATCTATGTTAGCAAAAAATTATCAAAAACTACATTTTAAAAATGATAACATTTATAATATTATAAAAATCTTATTCCTAGGAATAAATCTAAGGGAATATGTGCAAGGTCTCTACACTAGAAACTACAACATATTATTGAGAAAATTATTTGAGAGAAATATTTGTCATATGTCAAGTCTCTCCAAATTGGTCTAAATCTAATATACTTTCAATCAAAATCTCAATAGATATTTGAAGAAAATCGCAGAAGCCATGAAGTCTAAGGTTCTTAAATTGATTAAAAAAAAAATTCTGTTCAGCAAAGATAGCACTAAAAAATCAAGATAAAAGATTATCTTTTCTATTAAAAAAGAGTTCCTAAAAATAAATTTAAAAAGATGAAGAACTCAGGGTGCATGGGTGGCTTAGTGGGTTAAAGCCTTTGCCTTCAGCTCAGGTCATGATCTCAGGGTCCTGGGATCGAGCCCCACATCAGGCTCTCTGCTCAGCAGGGAGCCTGCTTCCCCCTCTCTCTGCCTGCCTCTCTGCCTACTTGTGATATTTCTCTCTCTATCAAATAAATAAATAAAATCTTTAAAAAAAAAAAGATGAAGAACTCAATTTTAAAATAGTCAAGTAAGTAATTTATAGTTGAAGAACTGCAAGCAAGCATATAGTAAAAAAAGATGCAATCTTACTCATAAGTACAGATTAAATTAACACTAATATATTATTTCAGCCATTAGATATATTCATAGGCATTTAAAAATACATAGTTTAGGCTTAATAATATTGTTGGTGGGGTTGTGGGACAGGCACTTTCATTTATCACTGGAAGTATAAACAGAACAATCTTTTAAGAAATATCTATCAAAATTAAAATTGCACATGCTGTTTGACAAATAAAATCCACTGCTACTAAGTTATGTTATAGACATGACAATAAAACTAAGTTTTTGAATAGCTAAGATTATTTATGACCAAAAAAAGCTCAAGTGATATAGAGGATTGGACAAATTAAAAGTGTAGTTCTATAATAGAATCCATATAACTACTAAAGAAATAAGTGTATTTATGTCTTATTTTCTAAAACATTGAATAAAAAGGATATTGGCATGTATTTCTGGGTGTAACATAAGCATTTCTTTTTTAAAATACCAGAAAGTGATATTTATATTTGATTCTATATCTTTATAATCTGGTTTATGGATTTTTTCCTTGAATTATACGCCTATTAAAACAATCTGTTCATAATGGTTACTTCTCTTAAAAGTACTAGACACCAAGTATACTCATTTCTAATCATTATTTAGATCTTTTTCTTTTATTTTTTCTAACCATTTTGCCCAGAAGTTTTACAGATTTGATAAAGTTAATAGAGATTATCTATATAATCTCATTAAAAGGCATTTTTACTTTTTTCTTTCTATGCTTCTGTTTAAAAATGAAAGCACTTGGGGCACGTGAGTGGTGCAGTCAGTTAAGTGTCCAGCTCTTGATTTTAGCTCAGATCCAATCTCAAAGTTGTGAGACTGAGCCCTGCATCAAGCTCTGAGCTCAGAGCAGGGTCTGCTTAGGTTTCTCTCTCCCTCTGTCCTTTCCTTCTCTCTCTCCCACAAATAAATAAATAAATCTTTTTAAAAAAACAAAAAAAAAATTTGAGATCCTTTGAAGCATGGTAGATACACTTCTTCTTACCTTTTCTGCTAAATATAGCTAAGCACCCTGGACTTTATAAATAAGATAAACATAACAGCACTTTGAGAGCTGACTGGCTAAAATTCTCAAGACCCAAGAAAATACAAGTAGTAAAACCCTGTGCTTTCCTTTTATTCTAAAAGCAGACTGGGTACTGAGGAAGCAAGTAACATGGAAATACCAGTCAATGGCTCAGACAAAAATGCCATAGAAGCAGTAAAGAGGCAGCCTAGTGAGATAGAAAACTTTAATCAATAACTGCTCTACCCAACAAAATCATTCCCCATCCCCATCATACACACACGTAGCTATATTTCCATGTCAGCAAAGGTCAAATGGGAAGACTAGACTTTGCCCTGACTATAACAAGACATACCTTCCCACCAAGATGACATCAAAGGTATGATATCAGAGAAAGCCAAATAAGGAGGAGGGTTTTGATCTCTGCTATGGAATAATGAGGGGTCACCAGTAGTAGTGTCATTGGAGACAACAAGGGGAACCTGAACTTCGACCTCCCTAGTAGGACAGTGCCAGAAAAGGCCAAGTAGAAAACAGAGATTTCATCATCATTCAATAATAATGAGTTTTTCCCTCGATCACAGTGTTAACGGAGGTCATGTGAGGTGTGATAACTAGTCACCTCCTTCTGCAACCAAGGAAGTGTCATTGGAAACCTAGTGCAAATGGGTGCCTGGGTGGCTCAGTTGAATAAGCATCTGCCTTCAGCTCAGGTCATGATCTCAGGGTCCTAGGATCAAGCCCTGCATCAGGCTCCCTGCTCAGCAGAGAGCCTGCTTCTCCCTCTCCTTCTGTCTGCTGCTCTGCCTACTTGTGCTCTCTATCTCTCTGTCAAATAAATAAATAAAACCATTAAAAAAAAAAAAAAGAAACTTGGGGCAAAGCCTGAACACCTTCAAAGTACAGCAGTAGTGAGACATCTTTCCCCTACTGGGGTATCAACAGAGAAGAAGGGAAGGAGAACTCAGTTACCACCCGCACTTGGAAGTATCAAGGCAGTGAGCTCTTCCCCTCCAGTGTGGTATCAGAGATGTAAATAAAATACAGTTTTGTAATAAAATAACCCAAATGCATGGGACACAATAAAAAAAAAAATGCTCATCATATAGAGACCAGGAAAATATCAACTTAAATAAGAAAAGGTAATACACATACTAAAACCAAGGTGACACAGACATTGGAATTAACTAAGATCTCAAAGAAGCCATCACAAAAATCTTCCATAAGCAATTATAAAAATATTTTTAACAAATGAAAAAATGAAACTCTCAACAAAATGTAGATATAAAAAAGAATCAAATGGAAATTCTAGAAATAAAAAAGGAAAACATGACATTTAAAAAATAAATGAAGCAAATGGTTCAACAATAGAGTGGAATGGACACAGAAAACTATCAGTGGTAAAACAACAGAAATTATCCAGTCTGAATAAAAAAATGGAAAAATAAGCTAAAAAATGTAAACAGAACCCCAGGAACTGATAGGAACTGCAAAAAACAAAACAAAACAAAACCTAAATATCCATGTCACAAGAGCCCCAGGAGGATAAAGAAAGAATATGGGACTGACAAATATTTGAAAAAATAATGACTGAAAATCTCCCACATTTGGCAAAAGACAAACCTGCAAACTCAAGAAACTGAGCAAACCCTAAAAAGTATAAACTAAAGGAAAGCCATGCCAAATAACATCATAATCAAATTCTGAAAGCTAAAATGAAGAAAAAATTTCAAAAACAATTTAGAAGTGGAAAAATAATTAGAGTAACAGGAGATTTCTCATCAGAAACCACATAGGCCAGGAAATAGAATGACATTATCAAGTGCTGAAAAACACGAACCTAGAGTTTTATATCCAGCAAAGGTATCCTTCAGGAATGAGTATCCTTCAGGAAAATCAAGAAATTCTTAGATGAAAAATAAAGAGATTTGTCAACAGCAGACCTACCCTAAAAGAATGGTTAACATAAGTTCTTGAAAAAATAATAGGGTGCCTGGGTGGCTCAGTGGGTTGAAGCCTCTGCCTTTGGCTTAGGTCATGATCTCCAGATCCTGGGATTGAGCTCTGCATCTGGCTCTCTGCTCAGTGGGGAGCCTGCTTCCCCCTCTCTCTCTGTCTGCCTCTCTGCCTACCTCTCTGCCTACTTGTGATTTCTCTCTCTCTGTCAAGTAAATAAATAAATAAATAAATAAATAATAAAATCAAATTAAAAAATAAAATAAAATCAAAGAAGGAAAACAATAAAGAAAAGAATCTTGAGACATCTGGAGGAAACTGAAAAATTAGATAAATACTATAGATTTCCTCTTCCTTTTGAGTTTTCTAAATCATGACATAAGGTTGAAGAATAAATCATAATATTATCTAAATATATTTATTTAAAAAAACTACCCATATATCTTTAGTATAAATACCTCAATCTGATAGCATATTTGGCAGTGAATTAGATTGAGTGACACAAGACCCACCTCTGTGATCTATAGACTATATTACCTGTTAATTTTCTAAACTGAGACAAATGCTACATTATCTTAATTTTTCTTTATTTTAAAATGAGAATATAAAATCATGAGTTTTTTTAAGTTGTTTTAAGATAAGACTGTAAATTATGAAAAACTATAAAATACAAGAATGTAAATTATTATCATTATTTACCTTTTAAAGCATGCTTTATTCAAAGGTAATATATCATGGAATCTACTGTGCTGAAGTATTTAAGAAGTAGTAGATTTTCAATGTATATTGAAATAAATTTAAAAAACTAAGAGGATTGATGGAAAAGATGGAAAGATGGGGTATCATATGATAAATCAAGTATAGTAAAATGTTAATGGTTGGATCTTCATAATGGATATATAGGTATTCACTGTAAATTTATTTTAATTTTCTGTATTTTTATAAACTTGTCATAAGAGTTTTGGAAGAAAAATTTTAACATAAAATCTTAAATTCTCATAAATTTCAAGCAAATAAAAAATTATCTATGATGTTACTAAGCACATTGACTACATAACACATGATAATATATTTGGGGCTACACCAACAGTATTATAGTCATAAGAGAAATTAAACACAAATTCCTCCCCTGTGTGTATGTATTTGTGTGCATGTTCACATACATGCATATACAAACTGAATATGTTTATGAACACATACATATGGCCATAAAACAGAAATAAAATTACAGATTCTATCACAAACTTATACTAATTTTTTACTATCTTTACTACTTTTACTAATTTGAAACACTAGTATTAATGTTAATTTAATAGTAAATTAAGTTAATTTAATACTAATGTTTTAAGGTCCGTGGACAGTTTTGTTGTGTTTTTTAATATCCTTAGTATATGTTAATAAATAAGTTTATATCAAATATCTCAGAAAATCTGAAGCCAGACAATCTTCTTTCACTATAGATTTGCCATAATACATTTCTTTTTTCCTAGTCAAAAATTTTTAACACCAGGTCACTATAACTGCATTCACAAAAATCAACTTCATTTTTCTGGGTCAAGTTATTGTTCAGGTAAAGAAAAATATACTCAAATTAAAATACCTTTGAAAATGTTCCTCAGGACATTAACCTATTTTTATAAAGCAATATTTAGAGAGGTAAATTTAAATGAGCCATATGGATTGCATTCCACTTGAAATAACCACATATTGGCAATTTAATGGAAAATGGGCTTGGAAACACTTTGGAATGTGTTAGGTACCAATATCAAGGTCTTTTATGACTATGTTTTATGGTTTCAGTTAACAAGCCACAGTTGGAGAGTAGAATTACCACATATAGCAGGGGTGGCATTTCAGTGGTATGCATGGAAAGGACTCAGCTTGAGAGTCTTAAAATCTGTCAGTCTGGGAGAGTATATCACATTTCAAGACAGGGTTATACTGGCCTGAGTTATCCTTGGTGGACCCAGAAGCCTAGTTGGACTTAGCATGTATGTAATTTAATAGAGCCATTCATTATACCTTTCATTTATCAATTATTAATCAGTGCTTTCATTAATTAGCACTCTACATTATTATTAGCTTAAAGACATAAGACAAAAGAATAGATCTTGATTAAAACCAATGACTCCCACAATTCATAAGTCTAATAGATGTTCTTAGTGCCAAACCCATATCAACTTGGTACTACTATTTTCATGGATGCCAGACTAATTTCCAACATCCAGCACCTGACTCTCTTTTTGAGGTCTTTTTCTGGTCACAAAATTTTGTTCTGCCCATATACAGTAGGCTGAAGAGCTGGAAACGAATTCTACTTAAAAACAGCCCTAAGCCAGTCTCCTGCAGGTGAGATAACACTGAAGTCTATGTTGCGATTCTAGAGGTCCCTATCAGGTTTAAGCTCCAGTTACCCACAATGTCACTATTTTCTTTCCTATCTTGTTTCCTCCATTCTCCTACTCATGTTTCTTGACATTATCCTACAAATAAGTGACTTGGCCTAAAATCCTTATCTTTGGGTCTGCTTCTTGGAAAGCCCAAATTAAGACAAAGCTGTATTAGTCAAGGTTCTCCAGAGGAACAACATCAATAAGAACAAAATCAATATCAATATACATATATAGATATATAAGGGGATTTATTTTGGAAATTGGCTCATATGATTATGGAGGATGAGGTATGCCTCCATATACTATCCATATGCCATAATATGCCATCTATAAGCTGAAGTACTAGAAAAGCTGGTGGTATAATCATTTCAGTCTGAATCTGAACACCTGAGAATCAGGGAGCTCCACTGTCTGAGAACACAATATGGTTATCTCAACTCAAGAAAGAGAGATAATTTGCATTTCCTTTGCCATTTCGTTCTAGCTGAGCCCTCAGTGGATTGGATGATACCCACCTACATTGGTGAAAGTGATTTTCTTTATTCAGTCTACTGATTCAAATGCTTATCTCTTTTGTAAACATTCTCACAAAGTAAAGATTTTATACCCAATTTCAATCTGGGGCAGGGGAGTCTTCCCACACCACCAAGTAATTCTTAGATACCAGATGGGTGTTCTATAATTAACTCAATTATGACACTGCCTACCTGGAGATAATTGCCAAATCACACAGGTTAAGGGCTCAGTCCTACAAGACTGCTCCCCTATAACATACGCACGTGCACGTGCGCACATCCTCCCCTCCCTCAAACACACACACACTTCAGAAGTCAGTTGTAAGTCCAGGTTATCACCTGTATTTCTAAACAACAGGCTATAGATCAGAAGTTCCAATCCTCTTTGAGTTTGATTAATTTCTTAGAGCAGCTCTCAGAAGTCAGAAGAACATTTTACTAAGATTACCACTCTATTATAAAAGAAAATAACTCAGGAACAGCCAGATGGAAGAGATGCTTAGGGCAGCTGATATGAGGGATATGGGGGAAGGACAGGGAATTTCCATGTCCTGGAAGTGCATGACTGCCCAATTCTCCATGTGTTCACTAACTTAAAAGCTCATTGAACCCCATCCTTTTGGGTTTTTACGAAGACTTTATTACATAGGCACCGGTGATTAAATCACTGGTCTTGGCAATTGAATTCAATCTTCAGCCCTTCTGCCCTCTTGAGAAGTAGAGGTTCCAACCCTCTAATCACATGGTTGATTCTCCTGGGTATGCTTAGGTAGGGTGCCGTGCTCACCTGTGTATGTAATATACACACACATATGTATGTATATTTGGTCTTTGTCCACTTGTGGCACAGAGCTAAAATTATAACATCATACAGATACACCTGCAAATATTTTACCAACTATCTGGACATCCCTTAGCCCAGTCAAGTTGAAACATAAAATTAGCGGTCACGATAAAAAGACAGGTATAGAAGCAAATAATCACCAAAAACATGTGGTATGAGCCATAGTAAATACATCTAACACCATCATGAGAACCAAAGGTGGGTATTACATTCATTGGTTCAAATAAGAATGATATATGTGCTTCAGTCTTGGTTCTGCAAAGTCAGGGACTGGATAGATGTTCCTCATGATCCTTTATAGTTTAAACACTTGGTACTCTTCTAATCAAAGGTTATATAGAATAAATACTTTATATCCTCAAATGCATCCAGATGTTTTGCACTAGTTCTCTAGTGACCATTGAACATAAGGCAGACTGTTTTTTAGACCCCCAATTGATATAAATCTAAACAAGGCACCAAAGCACTTTCCTAGATATTTATTGAAGTGTAAGTTACTAACTAGAGACAGAGAAATCATTTTGCCTAGGAAGAGATGGGGTAGGATGAGTGGAAAGAAGAGAGGATAAGGAGAAAGTGAGTATGGAAAAAGGAAATAATGGAGGCTGAAAAATGTTACTGAGGGTAGACAATATGTTGTCTATGTTCATTTTACTCTGTTTCATGACAAATTTTTTCATGTAGAATATAGTGACTCACAGTTCTAGGCAGAAGAACAGGAAGTTGAAAGGCCCAGAATAACACCAAATGGCATGGTGACTTAGGGGCAACAGTTCAGTATTCTGAGAACACAGCATGAACATAGGAGACTTCAGGAGGGTAAAACAGGAAAGGCATATTGGGGCAAGATCATGTAGACTCTTCCATACTACTTAAGAGTGTGGACTTCATCCTATCAGCAATAAGAATTCACCTACCTTAGGGCTCTAATTAGCAGTCCCCTCTGTCCTACTTGGTCTGAAGAAAGTCAGTTTTCTACAAGCTGCATTTTTTTGTCTGCCTTAGATTCAATGGTCACTAGAGAGCTAGTGCAAAACATCTGGATGCATTTGAGGATATAAAGTATTTATTCTATATTACCTTTGGTTAGAGGACTACCAAATGTTTAAACTATAAAGGATCATGGGGAACATCTATTCAGTCCCCTGACTTTGCAGAACCAAGACAGAAACACATATATCATAAATCCTAACCTCTTTTCAGTACACTAAATTGTACTAGTTATACAAAAATTGCATTAAATTGTTCCTTAACAAAATTATTTCACTCAAAATAATTGTTTAAACTATGTTGTGTATGCCGGTGTTCCTGAATACAGAGAATAACAAGCACTTTATTTCAAAACTTAACTCTCACAAATGAAAGAAGATTGGCCACATTTTGATTACTAATGATGGGTATGTGTATATGGATATTCATTATACTATTCCATCTTGATATATGCTATAAATTAGTCACAACAAAATGAAAAATTCAATAATTCTCATAAAGAATGATAATTAGTTATCCATAGCAGATTCTGTTGGGGTAACTTTATGGTCTGGTGCCCCTGTGATTGCTGCTCTCCTGTGCACCCTTCTTCAGAGTATTGTCCTTAGTTTATTTCAGGATCCATCTCACCTGGCTATCCCTGGGAGTCTCTCCCTACCCCACCTTCAAGGATGTCCATAACTAATGACAGACTGATAAGGAAAAAGTAGTAATAATCGCTCTCTCACCATTAGGTGAGAAATCCTTGGGTGCAATTCACACTCCAGGGCTGCCTGTGGGATTAGGCTGGGGCTAGACTTCTTCTGAGACCTCGACTCTGTTTGCCTTCTTCAGACGCTCCACCCTGTTTTCCTCACAACCCAAAAAGTTTCTCCTGGAACTCTCTCTCAGTAAAATATTTGCAAAATAATTTACTCTTAGGCTTTTCTAGGGAACTCAGCCTTAAACAATTTTATTTTAAAATTGATGAGAATTAATCATCAATTAATCATCAATAATCATCAGCATTAGACCAAGTAAGAATCAGTAGGCCTGGCTATCAGACTATTTCTGTGTTTTCTTATCTGTGTCAGTCAACTCTGTGAACACTAGTTTCCATTGAAAAATGAGGAAAATATTTTCCAGTCTATACAATATGATATTGTAAGGCAGAAATGAGATTATGCACATGAAAGTATTTTTGGAAATAGAAAGTTCTATACAATATGATAATATTACTATGCTATTTTTATTATCTTCAAAAAGTTACAAATTGACATCTAATTATTCATATATTACTGAATTCTATAAATCGGGAAACTATTTTAAGGCAAATAGACAGAAACTTGTTCTAATATGCCTCATAACTAGAATAAGTTTTCTTGATTGATTTAGGCCTTTCATTTCTGCCTTTTCCTGATAAGACACTGATGCTAGACATAAAGTTGAACCTCTGGTGGGCAATGGAATGCCATTTTATCTGTAAAAGGAGCACATCTCCATTTTCCTTTTCAGGAGTGAAAAATTATTTGCAAATTAATTGTTAACATCTTACAACTCTTATGAAGGAAAAACAAAACAAAACAAAAAACCCAGCAACAATTCAGTTAGTTATATACTATAATAATAATAGTCATCATAGATCATGCACTGTTTTCCAGAATGCCCACTGAAAAGAACAGATACCAATTTCTCTAATCAAGTGATAATCCAGCCATGTAAGTGCTCACATAATGGAGAATATAATGCCTGTCTACAGTAATTGATGCATACTGAAACAGTGCATGGAATATAATCTGAGTGAAAATAAGTAGAAGGAGATATCTATGCTGATGCTGAGTTCCTATTGCTCAAAGAACCATTTTTATTTATTTTTTATTTTTTGTTTTTTTGTTTCAAATTGTTATTTAAATTCTAGTTAGTTAACATATGGTGTAATATTGGTTTCATAATGAGAATTTAACTCTTCATCATTTACATATAACACCCAGTGGTCATCACAAGTCCCCTTCTTAATACACATCACCTATTCACCATATCCCTTAGCCCATCTCCCCTCCAGCAACCCTCAGTTAGTTCTCTATGGTTAATAGGCTCTTATGGTTTGCGTCCTCTTTTTTTCCCCCTTCCTCAATGTTCACCTGTTTTATTTCTTAAATTCGACATGAGTGAATACATATGACGTTTGTTTTTCTTTTATTTTACCTAGGATAACATGCTCTAGCTCCATCCATTTCATTGCAAAAGGCAAGATTTCATTCTTTTTTATGGCTGTGTAATATTCTATATATATATAGAGAGAGAGAGAGAGAGATATCAATCTTCTTTATCCATCAGTTGATGGACATTGGACTCTTTCTGTAATTTGGCTACTGTTGATAATGTTGCTATAAAACATTGGGGTGCATGTGCTACCTCAAGTCAGTATTTTTTTATTCTTTAGGTAAATACCTAGTAGTTCAATTGCTGTGTCATAGGGTAGTTCTATTTTTAACTTTTGAAGAATCTCTATACTCAAAGCATTATTTTTAAAAGAGTATCATTGAATTCTCAGATTCAGTTACCCATAAATCTGGTATAATGTTCTTTTCTCAAAAATATTTTCTAGAGAAAAGAAAAAATGCTATTCATAATTAGTCTTTTCCCCCTTCTTTATTTATATGCATAATTTTAAAAAAATATCAGTCCTCATTTATAATTACTATCTTAAGAGCTGTATCTTTCATGTATGGCTTTTGTGAAATATGTATGGAATTACCTTAAAATATCCAAAATAGAATCCATATTATACATTCTCCCTCTCTTGTAATATTTCTGAAAATAAACATCTCTAAAAAGTAATATCTGGTGATCATCTGTGGCTGGAAAGTAGGATATACTAGTTAGATGCCAACATAGCTTAAAGTAATAAATTGTGTGAAATATATAAATACTATATTTTATTCTGTTTTCTATTGTAGTTCTTAGCAGAGCAATGCAGATATAAGATAAAGGGCCAGAAATGACTTCACTATGTTTATCTCCATAGGAACTGATTTCTCAATCAGGAAAATGTAAATACTAATGATTCCCACAATCATACTGAGTATATGGAAAAGAAATGTAAAAGCTTATTGTTTTGAAAATCTGCTATGCATACTAAAGTGCCTTAATTTAAATAAACATTTGAAGTTCTGAGCAAGAAGGAAAATTAGCATAGGCAATGGTTAGCAATTTCTAGGAAGATATCTCTCAAAAATATTTGGAAGTTTGCTTATGAGATGTTATTAAGTATAGGTGATGTGACAGACTCAAATGTGTGTGTGCATATATTCATGACTCAGTCTCAAACTATTCCATTTTCCAATTAATCTAAAGCATCAAGACTGAATTTATCTTGAGCTACAATATTTTTTTTTTCTAAAGGAGTTATAATGCCTTGTTTCCTCTGGTTAAGAATAATAGTTTGTAAGTTTGTAACTAAAATAAAAGTCTTTTCTTAAGTGAATGAAAATAGGTGAAAAATGGACAGGGAATGAGATAATAATATTCCATGGCTGATGAGAGAGCCATCTCGATAGGATTAGGTGTGGTCCTGAAAGTGGCCATTCCCATAGGCTCATAGTTAAGTACTAGCCTTCAATAAGACACAAAGATCTTCTTCCAGACAGAAACATTCACAAAGGCAGTGTTTTCCACTGCCCCAATTTACACGCCCACACACAGGCACAAGCTTGTGTCCATGTGCCAAAAAAGAGAAAGATCTCTACAGGCACTATGCTTAACCTTTATTCTCAAAAAAACTTCTGCTTTATCACTTGCTCTGTCATCAACCTGGAGGCTTAATCTAAGCAACACTGAGCAAGTCTTTCTCTTACTCCAGCTCAATTAGGGAATGGAAATAAAAATTAAAGGAAAGATTATATAAAACCTTAAATTTAAAATTCTGCAGTTTTTATCTTTGCAGCTGTATTCCTCTGAAATGAAATAATATTGGACAAAGTTAAGAATGTTAGTATCATTTTAAGAAAACAGAAATGGAGAGACATAAATTTACCCCCATGATATTCTCTCATCAGAAAACTTTCCAGCATTTGGACACTTTATATGGTACACCTGATGTCAAGTTTTCATTAGGTTATTTCCAAATTGAAGTAAGCAGGGTATTTTTGAGTAAGATCTCTGGTTATTTCATTGGTGATTAAGTAATTCTGTGACAGATTTGTTATCTGAAGTAATACTGATTAATACACTACTGCACTGCTAAAATATTCATTTAGCTTTCTCCTAAGGATCTAAAAAATTTATGTTAAAATGTTATATATTACAGATTTTAGAAGTCCTAAAGACTTTCAGACTTCTGCTTCTGGGAAGATGAAATAGATATACATTTGTGTATCTCCTTCTAAGTACAACTAAAAACTGGACTGTATGTATAAAACATAAGACTCTGAAAGATAGAGAAGAGAAGGCAGACCATCCAGAAGTGGGCATGTAGTGAATTCCTTGTGTTTCCTTTTTGTCTCATATATACTAGACTTGGAGCTGAAGAAGCTGACAACCCAGAAACACCAACAGGGGAAGACAAAATAAATAAACAAAAACTACTCTCTCAGTCAAAGGGCAAAGTAAGAAAAAAAATAACAGGACAGAGAACTTTTGGACAATAACCACCCTACTCCATCCTGACACCACAGGGGGGAAAAAACGGCCTCATCCTCATCCCTATCAACAAAGCCTGAATGTTAAGCCTAGATTTCTGTCCTTTCCTGGCCGCAATGAGGTGATCTAATTCATCTCCCTCCAGCACTGAGGTAGAGTCAGGAAGGCCAAGTAGAGTACTTTCATCTCTTTTGGCATTAGCAAGGTTATGTGTCCCCTAAAAAATGATGTTAGTGGGGGCCATGGAGGATTCTGTACTTTTGCTGTCTCTAAGGAGTAATAAGCCATTCCTCCCTCTCCCTTCTCAGGCAATGTAGGAGGAAACATAAAAGAGAGTAGGACTTTCATCATCATCCAGGAGTAAGGAGTGCCCCCTTCTCCTATTATGGAGATGGTGGCTACACAGGGAGCAGCAATGAGGCATCCATCCTTTCTCAGCCAGGGCAATATCAATGGAGGCCTAATGGGAAGGTAGAAATCTCATCTTTACCCACAAAGATAAGCCCCTTCCCCTAAACATCAAAGGAACCTGGGTGGGGAACCTCAAATTAACTCAAATTGTAATCCCACTGGTAGAGTCTGAACTTCTGCCTTCTGGCCTCCACACCTGGTAGTACCCCTTCTTTCCCTGATAAAGCCATGTCAGACAAAGCCAGCTGAAATAGAAGGCAGATAGAAGAATAAGATTTAGAGTCTGTTACATAATGCTATACATTTTCAAGCTTCAATAGAAAAATTACACATCATATCAAGAATGAGGAAGATCTCAAACTGAATGAATATAATCAATAGATGACTGCACCAAGATGACAATGGTGTTAGAATTATCTTAAAATGATTTTAAAGTAGCCATCATAAAGATCTTTTTTACAAATACACTTGAAATAAATGGGGAAAAATAAAACATCAGCAAAGAAATAAAAGATATTGCATGGAGCATTGGGTGTGGTGCAAAACAATAAATCTTGTAACACTGAAAAAAATAAATAAATAAAATTTTAAAAAAATATAAAGATAAACAAAATGGAACTTTTAGAGCTGCAAATATAACAATTATAATAAAATTAGTCAATTTATGCACTTAACAGAAGAATGGCAGGAACAGAGGAAAAAAATCAGTGAATTGGAGGATAAAATAGTGGAAATCATCCAATCTGAATAAGAGAGAGAAAATAGATTGAAAAAAATTATAAAGAGAACCTCAGAGAAGTGGGATTATAAAAAGAGTTCCAGCTTTCATGCCATTGGAAACTGAACAGAGAGGTGAAAGAGATTCCTATTGGTAAAACACATAAACCTAAAAATGCAAGAAACAGGAAATAACACATAGAAAAAAACAAACAAAACCAACACTATAGCACACAATAGTCAAAATTCTGAAAAATTTTTATTCATAAAAGCAATATCTTACCTATCAGAGAAACATAATTTCATTAATGGCAGATTTCTCATCCAAAACTATAAAGGGTAAAGGGAAGTGTCAGATCACCTTCCAAGTGCTGAAAGAAAAGAACTTCAACTTAGTATCTTATATCCATACCCTTAAGAAATGAAGGGGAAACAAAGGCACTCTCAGATAAGGAAAACCTAATAATTTGTTTCCAACAAATTTAAACTAAAAGAATGACTATGGTAAGTTCTCTAAGCAAAAAAGGAAAAAATAAGAGACCTTAGAATATCAGGAAGGAAGAAAGCACACAGTAAGGAAAATTATGGGTAAATAAAGAAGACTTTCCTTTTCTTCATGAACTTTTTAAATTGTTTAACAACTGAAGTAAAAATTATAGCATCATCTGATGTAGTTATAAATAAATGTAGAGGAAATATTTAAGACCATTACATTATAAATGGATAGGGTAAAGGAACACAAAGTCAGGGATAATCTCTACACCTTAAACTGGAAAATGACAAAAGTAGATAATGTTCTTTTATATAGTGTTATACACAGAATAACCACTTAAATAAAATTACATCAAGCAGTTCACTAAGAGAACAATATAGATAAGTCAATATAATTCTAAAATGTATTTAAATAACCTACAGGAAAGCAGGCAAACAAACAAAAACAGAGAAACAACAAAATAAAACATAACAAAGGGAGGTAAATTAAATAATAAATAAATATATATATAGAGAGAGAGAGATAAATAAATAAATAAATTAATAAATAAATAGACATAAGGGGCTTCTGAGGAAGATGCCAGAGTAGGAGGATGCTAGGCTCAACTTGTCCCATGGATACAATGAGATAACACCCACATCACTGTAAATAGCTCAGAAAATGACCTGAAGACTGACAGAACAGACTCTCCAAAGCTAAATTTAGAAGAGGCCATGTCCAAGAGGATAGTAAGGGTCTAGATGTGAGTAGTCAAACAGACCAGTGGAACTATATGCAGGAGCAACAATTCAAAACAGCATAGAAGCAACAATTTGAAAAATGCTTAGGGTATATGAAAAGGTTGTTTATTTACTAATTTCAGAGCATGTGCTAGAGGGGCAGGGATCTTTCAGAGACTTCAAGAAAAAAAAGAGGTGTTGGGTGCTATTTCCCTCCCCAACCCCCCAGCCTAGAAACACCTGTGGGAATCAGCACAGCACAAACACTCTCCACCTAGCTTGCTAACAGCATGCTCTGCCCCCCTTGCCCCCTACTCACTATGTGGATCCATTCCCACAACCTGGCTGGCCTCAGCAGATTTCCTGGGCAGCTGCAGCTCCTGTCCCACAACAAACCTTGGACCTTGTTGGCATCACACACCCTGTGCCTGTATTCTCCTGCAGACATACCCAGTCCAATAAGCCCTTGGCAGAGCCCAAAGTGGTGCCATAATCCTGGCAGTGTGCAAGCAGCCCCAACAAAGGCCAGCATCACTCCAAAGTGACGTCGGCCCCAGGAAGAGAGGAAGATAGCCACACATACAAGTCTGACTGCATCCCCAATAGTGGATTGAGGGCAAACATCTGGTCTGTCTACAAGCCCCACCCACTGATAAAAGCTTCTACGGGACAACATAGAGAAAGTACTCTGCAGTTTGGTGCTATTGTATCTCTGGGAAATACATGGTCTGATACAACTCAAGCCCAAAGCAATCCCAGACTAGCCCATTAACACCACAAGGATCAGACTCTGCCCACAACAGGCAAAGAGAGCCATTGGAGATAACTGAGAAGTAAATGCAACTCAGCCACAAGTAGGACACACAACATACATTGGAGACACCCATGAAGCATCAGGTTCTGGTGAACAGGGAATATTGTATTGCAGGGCACTACATTGCCCCTTTTTCATAAGGCTACTACTTTTGAAAGTAGGAGATATAGTTGACTTTTGTAACACACAGAAATATAGACACAGAGGGTTAGACAAAATGAAAAGACATAGGAATATGTCCCAAATGAAAGAATAGGACAAAATCACAGCAAGTGAGTTAAATGAGACAAAAATAAGTAATATGACTGGTAGAGAATTTAAAGCAATAGTCATAAAGATACTCACTGGCTTTGGGAAAAGAGTGCAGGATGTCAGTAACACCCTCAGAAAAGAGATAGAAAATATAAAAAACAACCAATCAGAGATGAAGAACTCAATAACTGAAATAAAAAATATACTAGATGGAATAAATAATAGACCGAAGCAAAAAAAGAGATAAGCAACCTGTAGGGCAGTTTAATGGAAAGCAATCAAGATGAACAAGATAGAGAAAAACAAAAATAAAAAATGAAAATAAACCAAAGGAAGTCAGCAACAGCATCAAGCATAATAACATGTACATTTTATAGTGATCCCAGAAGAAGAAGAGAAAGAAAAGGGGGCAGAGAATTTTTTGAAGAAATATTAGATGAAAACTTCCCAAACCTGGGGAAAAAAACAGAAATCCATATCCAGGAGACAAAGAAAGCCCCCAACAAAATCAACCCAAGGAGTTCCACACCAATACACATAGTAATGTGACAGCAAGAGAATTTTAAAAGCAAGAGAAAACAGTTACATACAAGGGAAACTCCATAAGCTTATCAAGAGATTTTTCAGCAGAAACTTGGCAGGCCAGAAGGCAATGGCATGATAGATCAAACTGCTGAAAGAAACCTACAACCATGAACACTCTATCTGGCAGGGCTATCATTTAGAATAATAGAAGAGATAAAGAGTTTCCCAGACCAAAAAAAAAAAAAAAAAAAGTTAAAAAAATTCATGACCACTGCACAACTAAACAAGTCCTACAGGAAATGTTAAAGGGGGCTTTTTGAATGGAAAGGAAAGACTACAACAAAAATAAGGAAAGTAAGAAACTCAAAAGCAGTAAAATTAAATATAGTTGTAAAAATTAGTCAAGAGATTCACAAAATAAAAGGATCAAAGTATGACACAATATACACAATATACCTAAAATGAGCTGGGGGGCAATCAAAAAAGAAGGGGTTCAAACTTCAATGGCCATCAACTTAATAGAGATTGCTATATGCATAAGATATATATAATCTAACAGTAACCACAAATCAAAAACTAGTAAACTATTCACAAAAAAATAAAGGGAAAAGAATCCAAATATGTTGCTAAAGACAGCCAAAAAATTATGAGAGAGCAAGAGAAGAAAGCAATAGAGAACTACAAAAACAACTATAAAACAAGTAACAAATTGGCAATAAGTACAAACTTTTATCAATAATTATTTTCAGTGTAAATGGACTAAACACTTCAACCAAAAGACATAGTGTAATGGAATAGGTAAAAAACAAAACCTGTCCATATGCAAGAGACTCATTTCAGACCTAAAGACACATGTACATTGAAAGTGAAAGGATGGAAAATCATTTACCATGCAAATTCAAGTGAAATAAAGACAGAGTCGCAATATATTTATATTGGAGAAAAGGGACTTTAAAACAAAAACTATAACAAGAGACAAAGAGGGACAGTGTATAGTCATAAAAGGAACAACCTAGCAAGAAGATATGACAATTGTAAATATTTATATACACAACACAGAAGCATCCAAATACATGAAGCAGCTAATAACAAACATGAAGGAAGTAATAGTATGGGACTTTAACACCCCACTGCTGTCAATGGATAGGTCATCCAAACAGAAAACCAAAAAGGAAAGTGTGGCTTTGAATAGCACACTGGACCAGATGAATCTAATAGATCTATATTCCGAACATTCTATCCTAAAGCAGTAGAATATACTTTCTTATCAAGTGCACATAGAACATCCTCCAGAATAGATCACATGTTAGATCAACAAACAAGTCTTAGCAAATTCAAAAAATTTGAAGTCATACAACAGATTTTTTCTGACTATATGAAGTCATACAGTCAGATGTTTTCTGACTATAACACTACGAAAGTAGAAATTAACCACAAGAAAAAATCTGGAAAGAATACAAATATATGGATGTTAAATAATATGATAATAAAGAGTGAATTGGTCAACCAAAAAATCAAAGAAGAAATCAAAAAAATACACGGAGACAAATGAAAATGAAACACAATGGTCCCAAATCTTTAGGATGCAGCAAAAGCTGTTCTACAAGGGAAGATGAGAGCAATACAAGCCTATGTCAAAAAGAAAGAAAAATATAAAATAAACAACCTAACCTTAAACCTAAAGGAGTTAGAAAAAGAATAAACAAACACAAAACAAGCAAAAGAAAACAAATAAAGTTTACAGCATAAATAAAGAAAATAGAAACAAATGAAACAATAGAGCAGATCAATGAAACCAAGAGCTTGTTCTTGGAAAAGATTGACAAAATTGATAAAACTTTAGCCAGGCTAAACAAAAAGAAAAAAAAAGAGAGAGAGAGACAGGACTAGAATAAACAAAATCAAAAATGAAAGAGGAGAAATAGCAACTGATACCACAGATATGCAATGGATTATAAGGGAATATTATGAAAAATTATATGCCAACAAATTGGATAACCTAGAAGAAATGGATAAATTTCTCGAAACACATAACTTCCCAAAACTGAATCAGGAATAGAAAATTTGAATAGACTAATTACCTGGAATGAAATTGAATGAATAGTCAAAAATTCACAACAAACTGAATTTCACCAAATATTTAAAGAAGAGTTAATATCAATTCTTCTCAAGATATTTCAAAAGCGGGGTTCCTGGGTGGCTCAGTGGGTTAAAGCCTCTGCCTTTGGCTCAGGTCATGATCTCAGGGTCCTTGGATCAAGCCCCACAAGGAACCCCACATCAAGTCTACACTGGGCTCTCTGCTCAGCAGGGAGCCTGCTTCCTCTGATGAAAGAAATTTAAAAAAATACAAACAAATGGAAAGACAATCTGTGCTCATGGATTGGAAGAACAAATATTCTTGAAATGCTCATATTCCAAGAAATCTACAGATTTAATGGAATCTTCATCAAAATTCCAACAGAATTTTTCACAAAACTAGAAGAAATAATACTCACATTTGTATGGAATCACAACAGACTACAAATAGCCTAAACAATCTCAAAATAAAACAAAACAAAACTGAAGATATCACAATCCCAGATATCAAGATATATTACAAAGCTGTAGTAATCAAAACATTATGATACTGGCACAAAAATAGACACATAAGTCAATGACACAGAATAGAAAGCCCAGAAATAAGCCCATGATTATATGGTCAATTCAATCTCCACAAAGGAGGCAAGAATATGCAATGGGAAAAAGTGTCTTCAACAAATGGTGTTTGGAAAACTAAACAGCTACATGCAAAAATAAATAAATAAAATAAAACTGGATCACTTTCTTACACCACATTCAAAATTAAATCAAAATGGATTAAGGATTTAAATGCGAGACCCAAAACCATAAAAATCCTAGAAGGGAGAAGAGGCAATGATTTCTCCAGCATCAGTCATAGCAACATTTTTCTAGACATGTCTCCTGAGAACAGAAAACAAAAGCAAAAATAAACTGTTGGGACTTCAATAGAATAGAAAACTTCTGCACAGCAAAGAAAACAATCAACAAAACTAAAAGACAACCCATTTAATGGGAAGAGATATTTGCAAATGACATATCCTACAAAGAGTTAGTATCCAAAATACAAAGAACTTATACAACTCAACACACACACACACACACACACACACTCAATTAAAAAATTAGCAGAAGACATAAGAAACATTTCTCCAAGGAAGACATTCAATGGCCAACAAGCATACAAAAAGATATTCAAATCACTCATGACCAGGAAATGCAAAACAAGACCACAATGAGACATCACTTCACATCTATCTGAATGGCTAAAATAAAAACAGAAACAATAATTTTTGATGAGGATGTGGAGAAGGACTTTTCATGCACTTTTGGTAGAAATAAAAACTAGTGCAGCAGACACTGTGGAAAACAGTATGTAGGTTCCTCAAAAAACTAAAAATAAAATTACCATATCATCCAGAATTTCCACTCCTGGGTATTTACCCAAAGATGATGAAAACACTAATTCAAAAAGATATGTGAACCCTTATGTTTATCACAGCATTATTTTACAATAGCCAAATTATGGAAGCAGCCTAACCATCAATAAATGAATAAAGAATATATATATACATATATATATATATATAGCCATATATATATAAAAAAGAATATATTCACTTAGCCATAAAAAAGAATGAAATCTTACCATTTGCAACAACATGAATGTATCTAGACAGCATAATGCTAAGTGAAATAAGTCTGTCAGAAAAAGACAAATACCATATGAATTCACTCATTTCTGGAATTTAAAAACCAAAACAAACAAAGAATAAAGAAAAGAGGCAAATAAAAAAACAGAATTTTAACTATTGAGAACAAATTACCAGAGGAGAGGTAGGTGGGGGATGGGTGATAGGTGAAGGGGATTGACAGTACAATTACCATGATGAGCACTGAGTAATGTGTAGAATTGTTGAATAACATATTGTATACCTAAACTAATATACACTATAGTTTAACTATACCAGAATTAAGGTTTTTTTAAAAAGACATATTTAAGCCCTAGCATATGAATAATTACATTAAATGTAAAGTATCTAAATAAAGAAATGACACAGAGTATTGGTGAAGTGGATTAAAAAACATCACTTAAATATACACAGTCTACAAGGACTTCATTTAAAATATAACAATATAAGCAAGTTGAAATAAAAATAATGGAAAAAGATCTATTATGTAAACATTAGTGAAAAGAAAACAGAAAAATATAATATTATACTAATACTGGATAAAGCAGACTTGAGAGTACAAAAAATTAACAGAAGCGGGGAATGTGTTCTACAGTAAAAATAAATAAATAAATAAAGACGAAAGAAAAGAAAAAAATAAGAGGGAAATCCACCAATAAGAGAGCAATTTTAAATTTGTATGCACCAAAAAACTAAAGCTGTGAAACGTACGAAGCAAAATTGAAATGACAGGAGAAATAGAGACATGTACAATTATAGTTGATGACTTCAATACTCTCCTCTTAACTTGTAGAATGAGGGACCTGGGTGACTCAGTCATTAAGCATCTGCCTTCGGCTCAGGTCTTGATCATAGGGTGCTGGGATAAATCAAGTCATGATTCCAAAGTGCTAGGATCAAGCCCTGGATCAGGCTCCCTGCTTAGGGGGAAGCCTGCTTCTACCTATCCCACACCCTCTGCTTGTGTTTCTTCTCTCGCTGTGTCTCTCTGTCAAATAAAGAACTCAACAACATCATCAACTAGCATAATAAAATAAACACTTCTACATTGTATCCAATAATGGCAGAATGCACATTTTTTCTAAGTGACCATGGAATATATACTAACATAAGTTATGTCCTGAGCCACAAGACAACAATTTTTTTTAAAGTGAAAATTTTTAAAGAATGTGTTCTCTGAGCACAATGGAATCAAATTAGAAATCAGTAACAAGAAGTTAACAAGAATATTTCCAAACTTGGAAATTGTATAACACATTTCTAAATATTCCTTGAGTCAAAGAGCTAGCTAAAACAGAGTGGAGAGGCAAATTTATAGCACTAAATGAATACATACAAGTACAAATCTCAATTCAATAATCTAAGTGCCTACTTCAAGTACCTAAAAAAGATGAACAAAATAAAGCCAAATTAGCAGAAGAAAGTAAATTAAGAAAGAAAATCAATGAAATTGAAAACAGAAACATTGTAGAGAGACAAAATGAAACAAAGAACCTATTCTTTGGATAAACCAAAAGAACTGACAACTCTTTCACAAAGCTAACAAAGGAAAAAAAAACACACGCAAATTACCAATATCAGGAGTAAAAGAGGAATTTTACTTATAGTCCCTATAGCCTATAGTCCCTATACACATCAGAATGATAAGGTAATATAATTCTACACAAAAAATTTTGACAACTGAGATTAAATGGAAAGGTCCTTAAAATACAAACTACCATAACTCATCCAAAATTTAACTTGTAATAAAATCTTCCCCCAAAGGAGTCTTAGGCCTAGATAGTTTCATTGAAGATTATTACTAAACATTAGAAGTAACACTAATTCCACACAATCTCTTCCAGAAAATAAAAGAAGAGGGAAGTTTTCAAGTCTTTTTCTGAAGCTAGTATTTCCTTGATATCACAACTAGATAAAGAAAAATACAAACTAATATTCCTCAGATAGACCAAAATCCTTAATAAAATATTATCAAATAAAATTTAGCAATATTTATAAAGAAAACACCATGACTAACTTTTCTCCAGGAATGCAAGACTGAATCAAAAGTCAAAAATCAACCAATAGACATTGTCATAGTAACAGGCTAAAGAAGAAAAATCAAGTAATCATGTCCACTTACATAAAAAAAATTTAACAGAATTAAAAACACATTCACAATAAAAGTTTTCAGCAGGTTAGAAATAGAAACCTCTTCAGTTTGATAAAGAACAGTTTAAATTCCTACAGTTGATGTTATGCTTCTTGGTGAAAGAGTATTTTCCCCTAAGATTGAAAAGAAGGCAAAGATGTCCATTCTTACCACTTTTCATTCGACACAATGCTAGAAGTTCTCACTAGTGCAGTAAGGCAAGAAAGGAAAAATAAAAGGTGTATGGATCAGCAAGAAATAAACTATACATATTTGCAGGCAACATGATTGTTGTCTGAGTCACTTAGTTTGCTATAACAAAGCACAATAGAATTGGTGGCTTACAAACAACAGTTTAGTTCTCACAATTCTGGAAGCTGGAAGTCTTATGTCAGGGTGCCAATATGATTGGGTTTTGGTGAGTGCCTTCTTATGGGTTGCAGACTGCCTACATCTCCTTACATTCTCTCATAGCAGAAACAAAGTAAGCTAGCTTTTTTTTCTTCTTATAAGGCTGCCAATCTCATTCATGAAGGCTCCACTCTCATGACCTAATTAACTCCCAAAAGTCCCACTTCCAAATACATTGGGGATTAGATTTCAACATATGCATTTTGAGGGTACACAAACATTCAGCCCAAAACAGTTGTCTAATTAATAGACATAAAAACTCTTGAAACTAATAAATAAGTTCAATAAAGTCATAGAATATAAGACCACCAGGCAAAAATTAATCATATTTCAATATTCTAGCTACAATCACATGGAAACAAAAATTAAAAATACAATACTATTACAATGGGTCAAAAATGTAGTACTTAGGCCTAAATCAAACAAAATAAGTACAAAATGTGCATGATGAAAACTACAAAATGTTGATTAAAGAAATAAAAAATAATAATAAATGGAAGACAAAATCCAGTAAAGATAAAAACTTTCCATAAATTAATATAAAGATTTAACACAAACTGTATCAGACTCTCAGAATAATTTTTTTTAGGATATGGACAAAAATTATGTGGAAATTTATGTGGAAACACAAAGAAACTAAAATAGCTGCCACAATTTTGAAAAAGAATAAAGTAGGAGAAATCAGTTTACCTGATTATGATACTTATTTTGTAGATATAGTAACCAAAACTATGTGGTGTTAGGTAGGGAATAGAAACATAAATCAATGGAGAATAGATATTCACAACTGACCCACACAAATATTCCTGATTTTTTAAAAACAGGTGAAAAAGCAGTTCAGTGGAGGAGTCTTTTCAGCAAATGATGCTGGATTGTATATCCATTGTATATCCATGATATACAGT
>CM053608.1:41437787-41458348 GCA_028646535.1 Procyon lotor | reverse complement strand
GCCGGGTCTCGGCATCCCGCGCCGGGTATGGTTTCCCAGGCATCCCACGTGTCTGCTGTGCGCGAGTCCCTGTCAATCAAGTTTCTCTTACCCACCCCCCAACCGGGGCTGAGTATGGGTTTAAAGGAGGCCGCGGTGCAGAGCGCTCCCATCGTGCCGCGATACCATAAGCCATTGTAAATTGTATATCCATTGGCAAAAAATGAACTTAAATCTCACATCTAGTACACAAATTAATACAAAACAGATCACAGATTTAGGTATAAAATGTAAAAAACATATTTTTTTTAGAAAATTATGAGGAGATCTTCAAGATCTCAGACTAGGAAGAGTTAGCCTTAACATCAAAATCAAAATTCATAAAAGAAAAATTTGATAAATTGAATTTCATCAAAATTAAGAAACTTTGTAATAACTCTGTTAAGTGGATGAAAAGATAAGCTAGATAGAGAGAAAACATTTTCAAGGCTCATATCTGACAGACAACTAGAATTTAGAATATGGAAAGCACTCTTAAAACTCAATGGTAAAAAAAAGAAAAAAAATTGGGTTGTCTTGGTGCCCCAGTTGGTTAAACATCTGCCTTCAGCCCAGGTCATGATCCCATGGTCCTGGAATGGAGCCCTACATTGATTCCCTGCTCCACAGGGGAGTCTGCTTCTCCCTCTCCCTCTGCCCCTGCCTCTGCTCATGCTTTCCCTCTCTCTCTCTCTCTCTCTCTCTCTCTCTCTCTCTCACTTACTCTCTCGAAGAAATAAAATTTTTAAAAAATCAATTAGAAAATGAGGAAAAAAGACACAAAGATCATTTCACTGATGAGGATATACAGATAGTAAATAGGTATGTGAAATATTTTCAACTTTTTTAGTCGCTCAGAAAATACAAATTAAAGCCACAAGGAGGGATATCATTATATTTTTTAAAAAATGACTAAAGATAAAGAGAACACTAAATGTTGGCAAGGATGTAGTGCAACTGGAATGCTCATACATTGTAGATGGTAATATAAAATGGACAGCCACTCTGGAAAACAATTTAGTGGTTTCTTTAAAAACTAAACATGTGGGGTGCCTGGCTGACACAGTCAGTAAAGCATGCAGCTCTTGATCTTGGGGTCATGAGTTCAAGCCCCACATTGGGCATAGAGCCTACTTTAAAAGAAACAAAATAACGACTAAATATGTGACTACCATACAACCCATCACTTGAACTCTTGAGCATTTATCCCAGAGAAATGAAAACAGGTTCACACAGAGACTTCTACATGAAAGTTTATAGCAACTTTATTCATAATAATAGCCTGACACTGGCAATAATTCAGATTTCCACCAATGGAACAATGGTACATCCATACATGTAATACTACTCATCAGTAAAAGGAACAAACTATGGATAATACAACTCTTGAATTTCCATAGAATTACACTGAGGGGGAGAAAAGTCAATCCAAAAACTTCTGTACTATATGACTCAATTTATATAATATCTAAGAAATACGGAAATAGAGAACAAAACATTAATGTGTTTACTAAGGATAAAGGAGGTTGTGGTTCAGGTAGGGAAGTGGTGTGGCTATAAAAAGGCAACATGAAGATATTTCATGGCAATGGAAATATTCTGTATCTTGACTACATCAATGTCAGTATCCTGGTTGTGATATTGCACTATAGATTTGCAAGACACTATCCCTGGAAGAAACTAATGGATACATAGAATCTTTATTATATCCTACAGCTGTATAGGAATCTACAATGATTTTAAAATAGAAAATTTAATTAAAATTAAATCATCATAGAGGATAACACAATTACAAAGAACTATAACCTCTTTCTTGTGATTTGGTATTGTATCAAACATTTTCCAAGTTATTAAAATTTCTTAGAAAGAAACCCTAACTTTTAAAAAACTATCTTAGTGATTTCTAAAATTTTCCTTGATGAATAAATTATACATGTCATTTAGTCCTCTAAATTGGTATATACTTAATATAGTTCTATTTTTCCTGAAAAAAATAGAATTAATTTAGAATTCATCTGGAACTATGAATATAAAAGTCTGTCAAATAAAAATTTCAAAATATTTAAAAACAAAGCAACAATGGCCTATAACTATACAATTACAAGCTATAACAAAACAATTAAAAGGTATAATGTTATCATATATACCTATCATATTAATGGATTTTAAAGGAATTATCAAGAAAAAACTTATGATATCCCTTTGCTACATATTACACCCCATTATTTATGAAAATAATTAAAATTTCATAATTTTATCACATATACATATCAGTGGATCACAAAGAATATTCATGAAGAGGATATATCTTCTGATGTATTGAATATATGGGAAATAAGGCATTATAAGGAAAATATTATTTACTAAATTTATTTTTAAATAAGTAATTACATTCTTAGCAAAGTAAATTCACAAATTATAACAAAATTAATGTTAGTAATTTTACATAAAACTAATAAAAAGTAAACCTACCCAAAGTAATCCAAGTGAATACATTGTTAGCCATCATAACCGATATCCTGACCATGGAACTAAAATTTTACTATGATCTATTTATCCTTGTGAATAAATGCAGAGATTTTCAAAGAAATTGATGTTCTTTTCCAAGAGTTTTCTAAACTCTATATTTTCCAAAATGCAATTATACTTCCAGACAAGGCATCCACTGAGTAATATTTTATCCTAAACATTGGGAATTAGAAGATGATAAAAGCAAGAATGACACCCTCTTCTTGATTTCTACAGATACTGTATTTTGACTTGTGGATTCACATTAGATATGAAAATGAAAGAAACTCACAAGTAAGCAGTGGACTTCCTAAAATGAAAAATGAAGTGATCTTTCAATTACACTTTATTATATCTTGACAATAATATTGTACCACTCTTACAACTCCCTTTTTAATATACAGTTAAAAACATTCAGTATTTCCAAAAGAAAGCATTAAAATTTACTTCATAAACAAGCCTCTATAAGAATCTTTCCAGAATGACTTCAAAAGAGGCATCTAATGTTGTACATAAGATGCACTTTAAGAGTTCAGCCAATGTCATTATTTTTATTTTACAGCTTTTGCTCTTTCTTTAAATATTTATGTGTTCCTTACAAGTATAGCCAACTTTAATGGAAACAAATATGTTTCTCTTCAAAGCAAAATAACTGGTTAGGACTGATAATGGTTCTGAATTTTTGGTGGTTTTCTGGAAAAAAAATAGATATTATTCTAATATCAGCCTTCTTTCAGCTCCAAAAATTTTTAATTGAACTAGAAAGTATGTAAGTCTCTCAAGGAAAAATACTTGTATGTAGTACAAACACAGGTCTTAAATACCAGTCAAGAAACCAGTAACTGATTGACTCTGGAGAGAAATGGGAGAGGGGAAAGGGATGGGATAAAGACATATTTTCATGGTATACACCTTGCACTTTATGATTTATTTTAACCATGTGCATGTGTTATCTATTTAAAAGAATGAATACATAAATAAATACATTGAAAATGCACAGGAATAAATAAAACTAATGTCTGTGATAAAATCTTATTTTTCATACGTATTTCTTTTTCTCAAAAACATTCTACATTTTAGGAAAGGTCCATTTCGGCATATTAGAAGAAAAAAATATTTTAACTTTCAGTGATTTATGACCATGCCTGCCACTGGGTCTGGTATGTTCAGGAATCTGCAAGTAGTTATGTGGTTGCCAGTTTGCTTCCTTGGTTGTTAGGATCTGTAGGGCATGTGCCATGAGTAAATCATAAAACATCACCATGACTTATTTGCTTTTCTGAAAAATGAAGCCCATTATTCTTGTTGCGTTCTTGCCCATGGAGGGTATTATAAACAATTTATCAAATACCTTTAGTATGTTCATTGCTTAACCTGGAAAGAAGGCAAGAATGTGACAATTATTATCGTAAACCATAATGTTAAAAAAAATACAACCCAAAAAGTATCATGGCTATTAATAAATTTAAATTGGTTATGTTTCTCAGAATAAAAATGATATCTTCACTGCTGATTTTGAGTACTCTGAGACCAAAGGAAACCTAATGAAGATAGTTATAGACACTTCTGAGCAAAACAATCATGAGTGAAACCAGCATAACCAGAGGAATGGCAGCAACATGTAGTTTAAATCCCAAACTAGGTCAGGCTGCTAATGTTTCAGCAGCATAACATTTTCCCAAAACCTCAGTGTCATGAGTGTCATGAGTTCCTCTTTAGCCTCTTTTTCACATTTCTGTTTGTAATTATCTAAGGGAATATGAAAGCACTGTGTGTGTCAAATGCAGAAATTATAGTCTACCTGCCACGTGATATCCACAGGGAGCTGCAGTCGGCTCTTGGAAGCCCAGATACCATCTCTCTGACCAAGATATTCCTAAAAGACCACAGTTCCAAATGTAAATTCATTATCTATTTGTGCAGCCAAAATGAAAAATCTTCTGAAAACACATCTTGCTTTCCAAACTTTAAAACAGAGTGTTTTGTGGGGGTCTTGAACAATTTTATTATGATAATTGTCAACATGGAAACTATAGCTGTGCCCTAACATGATCAGCCAGTGTTAACTGTCACAGAAGTCTTAGAGTTGGCTGCCACCAAAGTAAATTTTGGTGAAAAAATATTGAAATAGAATCATTTCATTCCTTAGTTAGAAATTAGGGCTTACAAGGAATGTATCCTGGATTGGGTAGTAAATTCCAAGAGTCATAAACTCCTCTTAGCTTACATTTCACAGCAATATTAATATAGCATAAAATATCCTGTATGTGGATCACTTCCTCAGATATTACTATGTTTAACATTGAAGACTCAGACAAAAAAAAGTCATTATTCTTGCCTTCAAAGAGTTCATGGTGTTTTCATCCAGAAGGAAAATAATATTGTAATACAATAAAAGGTATGGTGAAGTGAGCACACACAAAAAATACCCAATCAGAACTAGAGAGGAGTCAGAAGGAGAGGAAGGGCTATCTAGAAGTGAGGATTGAGAAACACATAAACCATAGTCTATAGAAGAAAAAATGAAAGAGATGCAGTCTAGAAAAAACAGTCTAGACTTTTTTTTTTTTTTAATACAACATCTGTTGCAAAGGCAAGGATGAGATTTGGAGCATGGTTTGTTGAAGAAACTGTAAGATGGGTAGGTGGCAATGGGAGGTGAATGAGATATCACTGATTACCATAAAAGTAAACTGGGATCAGCCCACTTACAGTAAGACATATTTGATAGCCCACAGCCAGGCTGCTACAGGCCTGATAAAACCATCAGAAATGGTATAGAGAAATACCTTTGAGTGCTAAAAGAACTCCTACACTAATCTAAGGATACAAAAAGCAAGAGGCCTGCAATAAAAAGAAGTAATTCTTCTTCTTTTCTACTTGGTAGCTTTTCACTTTTGTGGGTTATACTAACCAAAAAACTCCAAGGTACATCCATTCACCATACTCTGTTCATAAATATATCCTTTGCAGTTCTCATGTGCTGGCTTCAGGGGTACAGAGTTGGGAAAAGGATACTGCTAGCCTATGTTGCTGTTTTGTTTTGCTTTGTTTGGGGCTGACAATGACTAGATGATTAGATCATTTGTATAGGTACTTACAGAAATATACAATTGCGCACTTTTTAAAAAAGATTTTATTTATTTGACAGAGAGAGATGCAGCAAAAGAGGGAACACAAGCAGGGGGAGTGGGAGAGGGAGAAGCAGGCTTCCCTCTGAGCAGGGAGCCCAACACGGGGCTCGATTCCAGGACCCTGGGATCATGACTTGAGTCCAAGGCATATGCTTAACAACTGAACCACCTAGACACCCCACAATTATGCACTTTTAATAAGTACAGACAAACGTATAAATCAGGACAGGTTAACAAAAGGTCTGAGATGATAACATATATAAATAATATTTGGTACCATGCAAGTATATAAAATCAACCCAGGAACATTAAAGTGAAATGGAGGTTGAAGATGACACTCTGAGAAACTGTAGTGGTTATGACATGGGTAGAGATACAGATGCCCTTATCCCTGATAGTAGTTAGAAATAGAAGAAGATCAAAAAACAGAGGAGAATAATATTCTAGAAACCAAGAGAAAAGAATGTTTAATGACTAGTTGTAATTTTTTATAAGATGAATAAACTCCAGCAGAAGGTTATTAAGGAAGTAGGTTCTCCCGTTTCAATTATCAAAACACTGAGAACTTCTGACTTTTGCCAGTTGCAGCTCCACCACCTGCTAGAACACATCTTCCTACTTTGGACGCAAATAGATAAATAACAACTGTTAGCCAAATAGCCAATCACACATAGTCAGTTTAAAATCTGCTAGCACCAAGCATAATTCTTACAATACAAACATGTAAATTTGTGCAGTTTTTGCCTTTATAAGCCTACACTCCCTGCTTGCAACTTAGAGCACACTTTAATCTATCTTGTGGTATGCAGTCCCTGAAACCCCAATAAACAGTTTCAGTTGTTTTACTAAAGAAGAAGAAGAAGAAGAAGAAGAAGAAGAAGAAGAAGAAGAAGAAGAAGAAGAAGAAGAAGAAGAAGCAGCAGCAGCAGCAGCAGCTGCTTCAGTAAATCTACGTCATTTGGATTAAATTTTCCATTACACACATGAATCAAGTAAAGTAAGAAATAAGAAAGAAATAAGAACTTTAGTGATAATGACAAGGGCAATTTCATTTCATTGTACTGGTCAAAATGAACATGGCAAGACAGAGTAGTATCCAGAAATGTACAGATGATTAACATATAAGTTCTTTCTAATAAATTTCAATTGATTCCTCCAACTCTAAATTTTAAAATAAACATGTAAAGTACAGCTTCTTGTTTCAACGTCTTCAGATTAGTAATTTTTATTCTAATAGCTTTCTGTGTTATATGTGAATGAATACATATATATAAAGATACACACATGTATTTGCTAAATACATGCATACATTTTTTTCTAAAATAATTTACTACAGGGTCACTATTCATGGAGAATTTTCAGAGTAAAAACTTAAAAGGTACCTAAAGGGTCATGGGGCTTCTGGGTGGCTCAGTCAGTTTAGTGACTCTTGGGTTCTGCTCAGGTGATGATCTCAGGTCCTGAGATTCAGGCCAGAGAGGGAGAGGCTCAGCACTCAGAGTGGAGTCTGCTTGAGATTCTCTCCCTTTCCCTCTCCCTCCCCTCTGTCCCTTTCCCCTTTTTCTCTTTCTTTTTCTTTCTCAAATAAATAAATAAATAAGTAAATAAATAAATAAATAAATAAAAGTTTTAAAAGGTATCTAAGGGTCATGAATATAAAACTAAATGTTTTAGGGAATATGTTTTTTAGAGAAAGCTTTAAGAACTTAATGAACTTGTGCACATACAAACTATTATTTGTAAGACATGCCCACAAAGAATTAGGCATTAACAAATTTCCAGAAAGATAAAGTAAGAATAAAATTCCATTTATAATTATGTGAAGAAGAATAAAATACTTAGGACCAAGTTAATCGAGGAGGTGAAAGACCTCTACTCTGATACTATAAGACATTGATGAAAGAAATTGAACATAACACAAATAAATGTAGAGATATTCTGTGCTCATAGATTGGAAGAATTAATATTCTTAAAATGTCCAAACCATCCAAAGCAATCTATTCAATATAATCTCTATTCAAAATTCCAATGGCATTTTTCACATAAATAGAACAATACTAAAAATTTTTATGAAATCACACACACACACACACCCCAAAGAGCCAAAGTAATCTTGAGAAAGAACAAAAATGGAATATCACACGTCCTGATTTCAAACTATATTACAACGCTACAGTAATACAAAACAATATGGTATTGGCATAAAAACAGACATGGAGGACACTGGAAGAAAGAAAGGAAGGGTGAATTGGAGGAAATAGGGGGGGAAGATGAAACATGAGAAACTGTGGACTCTGAGAAAAAAAGTGAGGGTTTTGGGTAGCCTGGTGGTGGGTATTGAGGAGGGTGCATATTGCATGGAGCACTGGGTGTGGTGATTGAACAATGAATCTTGGAACACTGAAAAAATTAAATTAAATTAAAAATAAAATAAAATAAAACCATAGACATGGAGATCAGTGACACAGAATAGAAAGCCCAGAAATAAACTTACGTTTATATGCTCAATTAATTTATAATGAAGGAGTCAAGAATATATAATAGAGAATGGACAGTCTCTTGAATAACTGGTGTTGGGAAAACTGGACAGCCATATGCAAAAGAATAAAAGTACCACTTTCTTACTCCATACACAAAATTAAGTCAAAATGGATTAAAGACTCAAATATAAGACCTCAAACCATAAAACATCTAGAAGGAAACGAAGATAATAAGCTCCACAACATCAGTCTCAATGTTGATTTTTGGGATCTGACTCCAAAAGCAAAAAGTAAGCAAGTGGGATTACATCAAACTAAAAAGCTTCTTCAAAACAAAGGAAGCCATCAATAAAATGAAAATATAACCTACAGAGTGGGAGAAAATATTTGCAAATAATTTATCTAATAAGGGGTTAATATCCAAAATATATGAAGAACTCACATAATTCAACAGCAAACAAATAATCTGACTAAAAAATGGGTAGAGGATCTGAATAAACACTTTCCCAAAGAAGACATACAGATAGCCAACAGGTAGTTGAAAAGATGTTTAGTGTCATTAATCATCAGGGACCTGCAAATCAAAACCACAGTGAGACACCACATCACACCCTTTAGAATGGCTATTATCAAAACACAAGCAATCATTCAAAATGTGGAGAAAAGGGATCCCTGGTGCACTGACAGTGCAAATGTAAATTGGTACACTCACTATGGAAAACAGTATGGTTTCCTCAAAAAACTAAAAATACAACTATCTTATGATCCAGCAATCCCACTTCTAGGTATTTATCCAAAGAAAAAGAAAATGCTGACTTAAGAAGATATATGCACGTTCATGTTTATTCCAACATTATTTATAATGGACAAGGTTTGGAAACAACCTAAGCATCTGTGAAAGATGAAAGCATAAAGAAAATGGATAAAGAATGGATACATATGCACGTACACATACACACAACACACACACATGAAACAAAATATTCAGCCAACACAACAAATGAAATCTTGTCGTTTATGACAACATGGATGGACTTTGAGGATATTGTGTCAATGAAATGAGTTAAAGATACTGTATAATCCCATTTATATGAAAAATCTAAAAACAAAAACAAAACAAGCTCACAAAGAACAGATGTTCATTGCCAGAGTGTGGGAGTAGGAAGTAGGCAAAATGGGTGGAGGTGGTCAAAAGGTACAAATTTCCAATTATAAAATAAATTAGTGGTGGGGATGTAATATACAGCATAATGATTATAGTTAACATTGTATTGCATATTTCAAAGTCCTAAGAGAGTAGATCTTAAAAGGCTTCATCACAAGAAAAAAATTGTGTAACTATGTATGGTGACTGACATTAACTAGACTTACTATGGGGATCATTTTGCAATATAAGCAAATATTAAATCATTATGTTATATACCTAATTTATGCCAATTATATTTTAATTTAAAAAAGGGAGGCATAGACAAAATCTAAATGTAACAACAAAGGAGAAGATATTTACTATCCTAAAAGTAGAAGAGGGGACATTGTTTAAAGGAGAGAGGAAGGAAAGTTCAGTTTAGGATATGCTGGGTTTATCTCTGAAGTCAGTTGAGATGAAGCACTAGGGGAAGGTCAGGTCCAGAGACTCAGGTTTGGATACTGTTGACACAGATCAGTATTTCTCAAATCATAGTCTGTGAATCACCTGTATTAGAACCATATGGGGATGACTGTTAAAAATGCTGACAACCTAGATGCCCTTTAAGGCCTACTTATTCAGAATATCTGGGAGAGTGGCTCTGAAATCTCTAATTTAATTGAACAGCCCATATAATTCTTAAGCCCACTAAAGCTTGATAAATGGTTTCTTGTATATGGCGATAGATGGATCATCCAAGGTGAGAATATAGAATTAGTTCCTTTTTTTAACTTCTGCCTAGTAGCAAAATCTTTATGCCCAGGAGCAATATCTTTCCTAGAATTTATTGTATAATCAATAAATGATTGCTATTATTATTTTTGAAATTTATGGGAAATAATGTATAGTATACAACAAGAATCACAAACATGTTTATAGTTTTTGATTTAGTAATATAATTTCGGGAATTTATTTATTTATTTATTTATTTATTTATTTATAAAGATTTTATTTATTTATTTGACAAAGAGACACAGTGAGAGAACACAAGCAGGGGGGAGTGGGAGAGGGAGAAGCAGGTTCCCCACTGAGCAGGGAGCCCGATGTGGGTCTCGATCCCACGACCCTGGAATCATGATCTCAGCCGAAGGCAGACACTTAAGGAATGAGTCACCCAGGCGTCTACTTCTGGGATTTATGTTAAGCAATAATCCAATAGGACAGAATGAAGATGTTAATATAACATATTTATAATAGCAAATAATGGAAGAAGCAAATGCCAAGAAATAGGGATACGATGAAGTCAGAAAGAGGATATTTATCTACTATATCACATACTTTGTTACAACTAGAAATAGTTATTATAAGGAGTATGAAGCAACATGAAAAAATACATATTAGAATAATGTTAGAAAAGAAATTTTATCTATGCTATGGTTACTACTATAAAAAAATGATATGCTCTGTATAACTACTAAAAGAAATAAAAATGAAAGCCATTTTATTCAGTAAATTATATTATGAGTCATTTTATAATCATTTCAGTTAATTATGCCAGAATGTTATCTGTATTGTAAATATTTCTGGTTTATAAATCTATGATGCCCCACTCAATCATTTCAAATTTCTATAAAAGAGGAATTTGGTTAAATGAGGTCTAATATTTTTTTTAAAGATTTTATTTATTTATTTGAACAGACAGAGATCACAAGTAGGCAGAGAGGCAGGCAGAGAGAGGAGGGGAAGCAGACTCCCTGATGAGCAGAGAGCCCGATGTGGGGCTTGATCCAAGGACCCTGAGATCATGACCTGAGCCAAAGGCAGAGGCTTTAACCCACTGAGCCACCCAGGAGCCCCAAATGAGGCCTAATTTTACTCAAATAAAATAATTATGATCTGCTAGGTTGCAACACCTTAGAAATACTTATAGTTGAGGGACAGAGAAAGAGAAGCCCACACAGATAATAGACACAGATGGCATAAGGAAAGCAAGAAGTTCCATGAAAGATAAAAAGTATGTCTTTTAAGATAGGTAATAGCGGTAGAGGTAAGGGGAAGGAAAAGCAAGAAGTGAAGACAACAAGTACAGAGAACGGATTCAAGGATTTTTGATCACAAAGGAATTTAAGAGATTGGTATTATCTAAAGATAATATTAGTAGCAAAATCTTTCCTTTATATTTTACATAAGGAAGATATGTTGACCTGAATGTTCTATTGAGAAAGGATAGGATCCAGTAAAAAAAAGGAGTAGCTTATGATTCAAGACAGAGCAGGCAACTGATAATGCAAGGCCTTCTGAGAAGAAAAGAACTGTATTGGAGAGCACTGTAATGTATTAATTTTCAATGGAATAATTAACCCGTTTGGATTAGAATAATGAGGATAAAGATAAGACTACTATTGAGGAATCTGTGGCTAAAAGAGGTAGGAAGATGAGTGGGGGAAGTTGAGCGTGGGAGAGGAAGGGAAGTGTTTGTATTATGGAAAGAATGGTAAGGCTTCAGAATTTTTGTTGAGGCAATAGGATAGAAACTTTTGAAGGACAAAAAAGAAATCGATAATACATTAAAATCCCATTAGACCTGCAAAACAGTGACTGGGTACTGAGGCCAAGTTGCATGATTTCATAAGTTCTCCAGCACTGTTCAGTTATAATTGGTAAGGCAGATGGTTGCATAGATTAAGGATTAGGATTCTGCAAGGGCAGTTATAAAATGGAAAAGAGAGCAATGAAAATGAGGATTCAAAGGGTCTTCATGAAAGAACTCAGGTGATTAATTGAGGAAATTTTGCACTGAATAAGAACTTTTGAGTGAATACATGTATATGTAATTTATAATCATGAGGTGCCTAGGTACAGCAAAAAAGCACACCGTCATCATCAAATAAAAAGGATCTTCACTATACCGAAATAATAAGTTAAGCATAAATATGGTGGATATTATGATACTTTTTAAATTGCAAACAAAAATATAACTTTTACATTATTCTAAGAACAAAATGTCTTCTCTAGAGAGTAGATAAACATGAGAAGTTATGGTGTAGACGTTGGTTGTCTACAGTAGCCTCTTCTATTAAAGGAAAAGTATTTTGAGAGATTTGGAGTACTGTTCATTCTGTTTCCTAATTATTCCAAACCCAAAACAAATAAGGTAAGTCATTTGTCTCAACTGGCCCTGTGAAACATTAGAATGCTTTAGGCTCATTGGAATTAAGAAGCCATATGGAACTTGTAGTGTACTTATAACTAAGACAGATGGCAGCAAAATGGAGCCAGCCTTGAGGCTGTATAAACACCCCAGTGACCATGAGCAGCCAATTAAGAACTGAGACAAGTGGGAAATGTCATTTCATCTCCTGTAAAATTTATCTCGTGTAAGCATTCTTGCTGCCTTTCATAAACCTGCTTCATGGTCTATGGTTCTAAACTAGAGCCAAAGGAAATGTTTTCCTGACCCTTCTTATAGAAGCATCTAAATTCTGGTCCAGTTCATAGGATGTTAAGGATTAGAGTTTCTACTTCTACCTGGGGAAAGCCAAGAAGACTAGATTAATTCCAGCAAGATGAAGATGTAGTATTCCTTTAGCTCCTAAAATAATTACCCCCAGGACTCATTCATGAAACAGTTTCTGTGTATCTACTTTTTACCCATCATGCTATAGCTCTGATGGTACCAAATGGAAGCCACAGTTCCTGTTTTTAAGGAAGCTATGAAGGAGCAAGACAAGTAAACCAGAATTATACACAGTAGATTGGGTATTCTGATCAAAATCCAGTTTTCTTCGAGAATAGAAAAGGGCTAACTTACCACTCAGAGAGGGCAAGAGGTTTTCTGAAGGAAGATTCATTTGTGCAGTCTTGAAGTATAAAGGTAGATAGTTAGAAAAAAAAAAGATGATAGAGGAGCACATTCATTTGACATAGAAGATGTAGCAAGTGCAAAAGCAAATACAGCAAGAAATAGCATCACTTATCAGGAATAAGTAGAATTTGCTGTGTCTAGAACATGGGGCAAGTGGCAGAATATGAGTTGTGGGTGCGGTTGAATAGGTTTGCAGGAGCCAGGCCTGAAGGCCTTGAGTGGCAGTCTCAGATATTTGATCTTTGAAGCTTCCTGGTGAGGCTATACAAAAGCTTGTGGGATATGAAAACCAGGAGGCCAAAGTGAGGCCTGTGTTGTACTCATGAGATTACTGAAATTATGCATTTGGATGAAGCAACTCATTGGTAGAGTGTACTGAAAAGATCAGAGGAACAAGGATAACACTTCAGCGAAGAGTGACTATATACATACATATGTTTGTGTGTATGTATATAGTAGCAAATGGAAGCCAAATTTCCTGTTTTCAAAGAGGCTATGAGACAGGTAAACCAGAGTTATATAAGTGGATTGGTATGTACGTATATATGTATAGGTGCACACACATACAAACACACCATACACACACACACACACATACACATATATACACAACTATATATATGAATTGGTGGATGAAACAGAGATTGTGAAGATGATCAAAAAGATATGACCAGGATAGATGATGAAAATCAAGACAGTAGTCCAAGAAACAAAAGGAAATAGAGATTAAAGAAAGAGGTGTTCAACAGGGTAAAATAAAACAGAGTTGAAGTAATTTATGGAAAAATGCACTTTGGAATCAACAGTGAGAGTACTTTCACTGAAGTAGTAGGAAGTGAAATCCAGATCGCCATTGATTAATCAGAAATTAGAAAGTGAAGGCACCAAATATGGCCTCAAGAAACTTGACTCATATGACTTGATCCCATATAGTGAAGACTGAGAGGTACCCTTGCACTGCCCATTCCTATATCCCTGACACAAATTTGCTTCCTAAGGAAGAAAAAGCTAAGAAATGGTGTGTCCAAAAAAAAATGCTGTACTATAATATTCTATAATTTACTTGTTCTATCATTTTTAAGGAATGTTGGTGTTCTATATTGGATTTTAAGAAAAACTGAAATTTATTACATAACAATTTGTCCGTTGCCTAACCATTTCTTATGACAGTGTTGTTTTTGTTTATTTGAACCACATCAAGTACTCTTCCTTTCTAAAATGGATAGGTATGTAGAATGGAAACATTACAGGTGCAATTTGATCTTTTCTTGAAGATTCAGTGACATCATTATGAAAGCAATGAATGTATATGATTGTAACACAGTAGTACTTCTATTGCCTGATGATATGTGAGAAACCTTTGAACTAACACCTATACCACAGTTACTGAATCAAATTATTTGTTTTTTCTAGTCTGTGGATTTAAAGGCCATGCTACAAAGACTGTTAATATTTAGTATCAAATAAGAATAAAAATAATCTATGATGGTGATTCTCCATGTATATTAATTAATAAATATATATTGTAGGCCATTAAAGACCTTTTTTACTTAACTTTAGGTTCTGAGCTAGGTTCTAGTGACTTGAGATTGCCAAGTAAAGGTTAACATTAATATGGACCAACAGGTTAAAAAAAAATGCTTGTAATACACTATTGACTGAACCCATAAATTAGTTTTGCCTATTAGAGTTAGCATGTTGATTTATATTTGAATGAGTTCTTTGTTACATTAAAATATTGTAATAAAATATTATAAGAAAGGAAAACTACAAACTAATATCACTCATGAACATAGAGGTAAAATTCTTCAATAAAATATCAGCAAACCCAATCCTGTGTGTACAAAGAATTACACACGACATAAATTCTTATGTAGAAAATGTGAAAGAATTGATAAAAAACAAAAAACAAGTCTCTTAGTAATAGTGATCAAGTATAGCAAGGTTGCAAGATACAAGATAAATATATAAAAGTCTATTGCTTTCCTATTAAGAGCAATGAAATATTGAAACTTGAAATTAAAAAACCATGACATTTACAACAGTGTCAAAAAATAAAATGACTGTAGATACCTAACAAAATATGTAATGGTTCTATATACAGAAAATTATAAAACTGATGAAAGAAGATCTGAATAAATGAAGAGATATTCTGTGTTCATAGACTGAAATACTTGATATGGTTAAAATATTAATTCTTTGCAACTTGTACAAATTCAATATAATCCCAATAAAAATCTCAGCTTGCTATTTTGTAGATGCTAATAACCTATTCCAAAATTTATATGGAAAGGTAAAAGATCTAGAATATCCAAAACAATACTGGAGAAGAACAAAGTTGGAGGGCTCACGTCATCAATTTTAAGACTTAACATTAAGTTACAATAAACAAGACAGTGTAGTACTGAGTGAAGGGTTGATTGATTAAAGAATAAATTCAGAGATTAATAAAACAGGATTGAGTGCCCAGAAACAGACCTACACAAATATAGTAAACTGATATTTGACAAAGGAGCAAAAGGATAATCTTTTCCACAAATTGCACTAGCCCATATCCACATGCAATGAAGCAACAATCAATCTAGACATAGATTTTACACATGTCACAAAAGTTAATTCAAACTGCATGGCAGACCTAAGTGTAAATCCAAAATCCCAAAATAAAATTTTTAAAAGAAAATATAGGGAAAAAAATCTAGGTAACTTTGTGTTTATGACGTTTAGATATAACACTGAAAGCACTAAAAATAGGTAAATTGTACTTTATCAAGATTAAGTACTATAAAATCCTACAAAATTGCCAGATTTATAAGTAAATAGCTATTAGTATTTGCTTAAGTCACTCAGAGGGCTTTAAGACTAATGAATGTTTATTTTATCAGTAATTAATTAATATCAGCAAACATACATATGATATTTTTATGGACACAATACTTTAACATATTTCTTGTTTCTGATGTGCAAAGCAGTTCTGATAGTTGGGAAGAGCAGGACTAATCTTATTACCATCAGATGGAGAGAGAAAACACTCAAAATGGTTAAATGACTTGTTACACAAAATTTGTCGGTGGTGGCAGCAATAAATCTACAACTCAAACCTTTGACTTCTAACCTAGTGCGCCATCCAAAGGTGTCAATATGAGGTGACTTATTGAAAATGACCCTTCGTATAACAAACTAAACTAAAATAATGGACAGGACAATGTTACTAAAAATCTAACCATATTATCATTTCATAGACATGCTTAGTGCATAAGTAGCTCTTACAAGTTTTGAGAGGGAAGCCAAAGGATTGAGTAAGTTCCATAATAATAAAAACAGTCTTCCATCCATTGCTTTCTATCATTTCGCAGCATAGCACCAAGTTTGAATACTGTTTCTTCCACCTTATAGCAAAGATATCTTGGGCAAATTATATATCTTTCCTTGAGATATTACTTCCTCTCAATAAAACAGTTATAATGAAAATAGCCACCTCATAGTATTGTGAGGATTTAATGCATTGAAGAAAAAAAAGACTTAGAATAGTGCCCAAAACTATTAAGAATTCAACTATTGTTAACTATTATTTAATTGCTTCTGAAAATTATTTAGGAAATTCTGATTAAGGAGTGTAATCAGACACCATTCAGGTCCAATAAACAGTTTATGTATAAAGTTCACTGCAGCTATGAAGCTAAACACTCAACTTTTTGAATATCAGTTATTCTTTCTGTTGAATAATTTATTAGTAATGGTTCTGGTCCTGAGAAAACACATATCTTTCTCTCCTCAAGAAAACTAATATCACTCAAGTAGCTACTGTATAGTTACATACAGATAATTGAAAATCTTATGGAGAGAAAAATCTTTGCTTGAAGTTCCCAAATTCTAAGCAGTTCTGTGATTCAATTTAGTCAATTATTGCTTTTCTCTTTCTGCTATGAAAATACAAATACTGATTCTGTAGCCCAATGAGTGAACTGAGCATGAACTCTTGATGAAGACTCTTTCACGGTAGTGATTAATGGGCTGCAAAGATTTTGAAATAAAAACCTGAAACCACAAACTAGTCATACAGTTGGCTAAATATTTTGTTTGGGTGCTCACACCCAACCTACAGATAACCTTGCATTGACCCTGTATTCCAAACCAGGAAGGAAGGGCTGGGGTTTTCAAGAGGGAGATTTGTGGTTTGGGTTTGGTCTGTCTATAAAAACGGTTGTGGTGCATGGTCTTAACGAAGTTCATCTTCCAAGTCTCTGACAGACTGAGCACAAGGTTCTCACAGAAGCAAGTTGTGACAGCTGGAATTTGGCATCCACAGCCTCTCAGAACAGGCTGCTGATCCCAGACTGATTGTTTTAAAACCCTAAAACGAGCCTGTTACCATTCTTGAAATTTGTTTCAGCAGGCGCCAGGGAGGAATGTTAGTGCCCCTCATTGCTAGTCAAGAGTCTCATACTAGCATAATTCTTAAGAACTTCGGGGGTCTTGGCTCTTGCCTCTTTTAGAGATTATGTTTCCCAGTTAGTGGCAGGACACTGGTAAAACCACATGTTTTGTTTAAACATGTGGAATGAGTGGTAAGATCAGAAAAGGCCCTTAAGGCAAATGTCAAAAGGCCATCGCCATATGAGATAACTGAGCAAAATACACTAGAATAGGTGCTTTCTCTGTATGTAGGAGTTCTTTAGGTTTCTTAAGTTCTTTAAGGAAAAGAAGTAAGATCTATTCTCTAATTTTAGATACAAATTATCTCACCTGTATTTATTGTGAATTTCATGCAAAAGAAAGAATATCTACAGTCACTATTCTTTAGAATATAAAACAAATTGTACCTAATAAGTGAAAATTGATTTATCTTTTCATCTTTTACTTTGTCTTATGCCTTAGAACTAAATTATTACTTCTACCCAAAAAATAGACTGGTAAAGCATACAAAACTTAAACATTATTTTCATTTTTTGTAGCATCTTTTAGAAAACCACTCTCAGAAGTGAAGTAGAATTTGATTAATTTGTGGTTGGTAAAAATTAAAGACTATGTGATATTTATGCAAAGATATGTAATTTTTCCTAAATATTTCAAATCTGTATTCTGTCACTTATCAGTGTGATCTTTGGCAAGCCTCCAAAACTCTAGAAGCTTATGCTTCTTACAATAATACAGATAATAATAATTATATGACGGTAGTGAGAATTTATTGACTAAATGTGAGAATATACTTTGAAAACAATGAAATGATATAAATGTAATTATATACTATAGTCTATGCTCATGTATATTCAATTAAATCCTTAAACCTTACTGTTATTTATAAAATAGAATTAAAAATCATAGTAGTGATAGGCTTAACAATTTATTTTCTTAATTTTATATATTTGTCAGAGAGAGAAACAGAGAGAGAGAGAGAGTACAAGCAGGAGAACCAGCAGGCAGAGTTGGAGAAGCAGGCTCCTGCTAAGCAGAAGGCCAGACTCAATCCCAAGACCCCAGAATCACGACCTGAGCCAAAGGCAGATGCTTAACCAACTCAGTCACCAAGATGTCCCAGGCTTAATAATTTAAATCAAAAGTTTTATTTTTGTTTTAAATGACACAATTGAGTAGGAAAAAACAAACAAATATGAAGAGTTAAACCAGGCCAGCTGGAATTAGGAGAACTATATAACTAGCTTCTAGAAGCTGAATGGGACAGCCAAGAGGTACTTCTGGGACCAGAGGAATCTGGTTTATCCCAAATGTCCTAGGAAGGAATATATTTTTTTAAAGACATCATTTTTTTCAAAGACAGTACATGCTATCAAGGAGGATGAATTCACAAAGAGTGTTCTCAGGATAGGAATAAATAAATACCACAGTGATATTCCTGAGAAAACCCACCATTGTATTCTGGGAAAAGGGAAGGAAGTGCCTAGAAAAATTAAGACTACCCAAAACTAGGAAGGAATACCTAGCAAATTAATAAAACAACCTAGAATGAATGTTTTTCTGAAAGCAAGTTTCCAACAAGGAAGATAGAGTTATGAGTCATCCTATCGATGGTACTGAGAAGTCTAGTTAGTTGAAAATGGGAAAATGCATGGAAAAGTGGCCAGTAATGAAAATGTATGAGCAACTTGAATGCCATGATGAAAAAGGAGTACAAATCCTAGTTGAAGTACAAAGGTACAAAGAGCAATGAAAGAAGAAGAGGGAACAAGTGTCAACCACTTCATATTTGCTCTTTTAAGCTGGGTCACTGATGTTGAAAATTTCCCTAGAAGCACAAGGCATAAAAGTACAGTCACAAAAGAGGAAGCAGGATTACTGCTGGAGCACACTCCCTCAGGAGCTGAGAGAATAAAATGCAGTACATGGGTAACATTTGACTTGGGCTAGTGAAAGACAAGGTAGAAGAAGACCAGGATGGCAAGATAGGAAATTCATAGGTTTGTGAATAGGAAATAAATTGAATATCTTTATCTCATATATGAAATGCCTCACTTTAAGTATTTATTATAATTAGTATATTACCACAGCAATCAATGCAATAAAAATAGGATGAAAAAATTCATTTACTCTCTTTTAGAGTTAAATATTGGTCATGTATTACAGAAAAGAAAAAAGAAAAAGATGCTGGCATCAGTGTGGAGTAAAGGAACATTTGTGCACTGTTGGTGGGATTATAAATTGATACAGCCACTATGGAAGATTCTCAAAAAATTAAAACTGTAACTACTATATGATACAGCAATTCCACTTCTGGGAATACATCCAAGGAAATGAAAACAGTAAGTAAAAAAAAAAAAATCTGCACCTCCATGTTCATAATAACATTATTTACAATAGCCTAAATATGGAAGCAACTCTTAGTGTCCATCAATGCATGAATGGATAGAGGTACCTGGGTGGAATCAAAATCAAAAATCTCCCAACAAACAAGAGCCCAGGGCCAGAAGGCTTCCAAGGGCAATTCAATTCTACCAAACATGTAAGGAAGAATTAATACCAATTCTTCTCAAACTCTTCCAAAAAAAAAAAAAAATAGAAATGGAAGGAGATCTTCCAAATTCATTTTATGAGGCCAGCATTACTTTGATCCCAAAACCAGACAAAGACTCCATCAAAAAGGAGAATTACAGACCAATATCCCTGATGAACATAGATGCAAAAAATTCTCACCAAAATACTAGCTAATACAATCCAACAGTAAATTGAAAGAATTATTCACCGTGACCAAGTGGGATTTATTCCTGGGCTACAAGGTTGGTTCAACATCTGCAAATCAATCAATGTGAAACACCACATTAAAAAAGGAAAGGACAAGAACCATATGATACTCTCGATAGATGCTGAAAAAGCATTTGACAAAATACAGCATGCTTTCTTGATCAAAACTCTTCACAGTGTAGGGATAGGGGGTACACACCTCAATAATATAAAAGCATCTACAAAAATCCCACAGC
>CM053608.1:41386470-41437287 GCA_028646535.1 Procyon lotor | reverse complement strand
CACATGCCCCTTCAGATCACAACATTAAAAATGTTTTTTACAATAACCATAAAATTATGAGAAATTTGTTAAGCCAAGAGTTTGAAAAACTTCTATGAATAAAACTTTAAAGTGAATAAAAGGACAAAAAAGATCACCCAAATAGAGATATTTACATTAATTCTCTCTAATTCTCTCTAATTTAAATTGATCTGTAAAGTCAGTGCAACCCCAATACAAATCAGAACATGCCCTCTGACATATTAAGTCATACTAGAAAGGCATAGATCAGACAAAAACAAAAAAAGGAAAACTATTATTCTGACATTGCCAGCAGAAGACCAATGGATCAATGGTATAGAATAGAAAACTCAGGGAAGATTCCTAAGTTACATTAAAGTTGGCACAACAAATTAACTGGACAGAACACGTTTAGAGAATAAAGTTTGTAAAACTGATTCATTATTTGAAAAAAAAACCAAACAAACACCATGTGTTTCTATCTAATATGACAAGTAATATGGACAGAGAGGAATTAAAGGCTTAAAGTGAAAGATAAAACTATATACTAATATTAAAAAATTAGACAATAATTTTAAGGACAAAGAAAGACTTCTTAAAACTTCAAAATCCTCTACCAAAAGTAAAATAAGAGAATGTGATTGCATAAGAAAAGAAGGTATCTGGCCATTTTAAAACTCCATGAATAAACAGACAGATGAAAGGTATTAGCAAACTCTGAAACTGATAATTATTCTTTGTAATAAAACAAAAATATCTGTGAATCAACCAGAAAATTATAGCATCTTCAAAGGCAAATGAGCAAAAGATGTGAAAAGGCAATTTACAGAAGAGAAAACATGAACAATTATTGTGTTTATGAAGACATACACAAACTTATTAGTAAAAGAAGAAATGTGATTTAAAACAATGGGATCCACTTGACTTAATGACTGATAATAAGCCATGTTGATTTCATATATTCCCTTGATATGACATAATGAGGAAGGAACATCAGCTCTGTAGTATTCTTCCCAAATCCCCAAATCAAGTCTAATAAAGTGAACACATCAGATAAGCCCACATGGCCAATGCTCTTCAAAAATCTCAAGGTCGGGGTGCCTGGGTGGCTCCGTCATCAAGCGGCTGCCTTCTGCTCAGGTCACGATCCCAGAGTCCTGGGATCGAGCCCCGCATCGGGCTCCCTGCTCAGCAGGAGGCCTGCTTCTCCTGCTACCATTCCCTCTGCTTGTGTTCCCTCTCTTGCTGTGTTTCTCTCTGTTAAATAAATAAAATATTTAAAAAAAAAAAATCTCAAGGTCATGACAAAAAAGGAAAGACTGAGAAACCAACATGCATAGGAGGAGACTTGGAGACCTCATTACTAAATGCAATACAGTATTCTAGAATCCTAGAACAGAAAAAAAACACCTCAGTGGAAAAATGGGAGCTATAAATAAAGTCTTTTGCCTAGTTAATAGGTTTGTGCCACTGTTGGCCCCTTAGTTTCGACAAATGTATTATTGTTATACTAACATTAGAGGAAATTGAACAAAGGGTACATAAGAATTATCTATATATCTTTGCAACTTTTATGTAAATCTAAAATTATTCAAAAATTTAAAAGATTTTAAAAAAGAAAAATGAAAAATGAAATATCCCTTTGTATCTATCTGACAAAATTTAAAACCGTGGAATATGCAAAGTGTTGGAGATGATGAACTCTTGTCTACCACTCTTAGAATTATAGACTGGCAAAGGTGCTCTGGAGAGAAATATGGCATATTCCATAGGCCAATAATTTATCTCCCGAGAGAGAAAAATTCTCACACCAACAAAAGAAGACATGTGATATTTATGCCCATCTTAATACAACAATGTTGTTTGTAGTGGTGAGTGCCCATTATTGGAGTACTGAACATGCAAAGTGTAATGGAGTCACCCCAAGGAGTCCATGTGGCATTCAAAGTGGCAGACAAATTAGCATACGAAGTAGTATGGATGGATGTTAAAAATGTAGTGCTGAATGAAAGAAGAAACAAAATGAGGTATACCACAATTTATAAGACAGCATACAAAATAACATACATTTTACAAGAACACATACAACAGTTAAACACATTAAAATGTGTTAATTAGAATGACTGCCATTACACTAAGCACATTAGAATGGAGAAAAACACAAGATTAACAGATGGGTATTCATGCCACTCATGCAAACGATAAAGTGACACTAAGTAAAACAATGATAACGGTGGATTACAAAATAAATAGTATGATTTACTCAACTCGCTACACTAAAAATTTTTTTAAAGTCTGCAAAGCCTAAGATATTATACTCAGATTATTTTGTAATTTTCCTTAGTTTTGTTTTGTTTTCATTTTTACAAAACTGAAATTGGATAGCAAATAACGTACTATAGGTTCATTTTAACAGGAAAGATTACCTCAAACTCCATTCAAAAGGCTATATTTACCCCCAAAGAAGCAGATGCATTACAGAGAAGGGCCACATGTACCCCAATGTTCATAGCAGCAATGGCCACAATTGCCAAACTGTGGAAAAAACCAAGATGCCCTTCAACAGATGAATGGATAAAGAAGATATGGTACACGTATACAATGGAATATTATGCCTCCATTAGAAAGGATGAATACCCAACTTTTGTATCAACATGGATGGGATTGGAAGAGATTATGCAGAGTGAAATAAGTCAAGCGGAGAGAACCAATTACCTTATGGTCTCACTTACATGCTGAGGGTAAAGAAAAACATGGAGGGCATTGTGAGAAGGAAGGGAGGGGTGAGTTGGGGGAAACCAGAGGGGGAGATGAACCATGAGAGACTGTGGACTATGAACAACAAACTGAGGGTTTTGGAGGGGATGGGGATGGGGGTTGGGTGAGCCTGGTGATGGGTATTGAGGAGGGCACATATTGCATGGAGCACTGGGTGTGGTGCATGAACAATAAATCTTGTAACACTAAAAAAATAAAATAAACATATTTGGGGGAAAATAAATAAATAAATACATACATACATACACAAGTTCTTTGTGAAGAACTAGAAAAAAAAAAAGGCTATATGCAAAGATATCACCTGACCCCACATCTAAAGTTTAGCAAATAAGTGGTTATGTTTTAGATTAAGACATCTATTTTAAGTTACGTTTTTAAATTAGGTATGTATTATTTTTTAAATAAATCCCAATTTCATCCGCATATTTCAATTACCTCATGAACAACTGGTCACTACTATCCCTGAATAAAAATATTCTAGAGTATATATAATGAAGTGATTCACTTATCCCATAAACTACCCTACTAATTAACATCAGCTGCTTTAACTGGGCTTGAATTTGTGGTTCTGGGGCTCACAAAAGTAAGATCACCAGGTAGGTGATGACTTTAGTGTTCTTTTTCATGAACTGAAAGACTAATGCGACCCGGAATAGCCCTTTATAAACTTTAACATACACTTGCATCAACTGGGAATCTTGTTAAAATTAAAATTCTGATCCAGTAGTTTTTAGGGTAGTTTGAAATTCAGCGTTTCTAACAAGTTCTGAGTAGTACCAACACTGTACTGGTTCATGGAGCACATTTTGGGTAGTAAAGATCTCAAATGACATGATAAATTTCTCAAAATCACATTTGTAGTTATGTAAGTACTTGAACAGATATACAACTGAATCCCTGAAATTCTGTACCATGGATCTAGAAGTGATACCCAAGCCTGTATAATTTTTGAGATATACTTATCAAGCAGATATTCATCTGTTATAAAAATCTTGCTGTATTTATTTTCAATTTTATTTCCTCTATATTGTGTTAGAAATAAAATGTACCTGCCCCCCCAAAATGAAATAAGTTAAATTGCAAAATGGATTTAACACTATTTTTCTGAATGCTGGAAGAAATCTGGCCCAAGTTAATTTATTTTTCTCCTAATTAGTATTTAGTCCCTCCCATTTCATCCATTCCAACTGAATAACAGTTCAAATTTCTTTCTTTGACAGTCCTAGAATATAAATAATAAGGTCATGCTCTCAGAATAGAGAAGGACACCATTTTCTTTGTTGGCTCTGAAAAAAGGGTGGATGTACATGAAATTCATATGTTCCTATGTAAATGCAAACATCTTTTGCCTTACAATAGCAAGACATTTTCAACTGAGCAGCAAATGATTCCAGGTTTATTTATACAAAGAAAATATAATTTATGAATGTTAGTTTTTCTTCACTGTGCTTCCATTAGGAAACATTCACTATTTAGCTATAACATGCATGCTGGTTAATTCCTTCCCATGGCATTTATTGCTGTTTTGCAGATAGACAAATTATAAATCATAAATTCATCTACAGATAATTCTACCAGCATACTGAAACCAACATTAAAGAAATGATAATTGAATTTGCTTAAATATTAAAAAGTTAACTGTCACTTTCTTTGATTTAACGAATTTCTTACAGGCTCTTAATCTCTGCAATATTGGGTTTTTCCTTGTTTTTATTATAAGGTATAATTTTTAAAAAACCTGACTTGCTGCTCTACAAGTATTTCATTTGCACAGGTTACCATTTCAGTAGTTCAACAGTAATTAATGGTTAACATAATTACCTAAATACATATGATTATAGGATTTTCAACCTGTAATTACATTGCCTAATTAGGAAATTATGATTCAAATGAAATAATTATGAAAGGTGAAGACTTTAAAATAAAATCTATACCAAAGTATTCTTTGTTTACTTAGAACATGTGATTAGCAAAATTATATAGTATTCTCTTCTTCCCAATCATGTATTTTTGAAGGAAAGCATATAACATGTGTTCCATACTGATCTTTCCTGCAAGGTTAGGAAGAGCCCATACTCCTTAAGAAGGTAGAAGAGAGGGGCACCTGGGAGGCTCAGTCATTAAGCATCTGCCTTTGGCTCAGGTCATGATCCCAGAGTCCTAGGATCGAGCCCCGCATCAGGCTCCATTCTCAGCAGGAAGCCTGCTTCTCACGCTACCATTCCCTCTGCTTGTGTTCCCTCTCTTGCTGTGTTTCTCTTTGTCAAATAAATAAAATCTTAAAAAAAAAAAAAAAAAGAAGGTAGAAGAGATTAATGTCATTCTCAGTTTTCTTTCTCACAGGAATGTGGCAATGTAGAAATTGGAAAGAACACTACTCGTCAGAAAGCAGCACTATAGTTTCAGTAGACTTGTGCCCACTTTTCTCTTTTGATTCCAGGATTCAACACATAACTGAGACTCCTAAAATTAAACACTAAACAAGGGGTGCCTGGATGGCTCAATCACTTAAGCATCTGCCTTCAGCTCAGGTCATGATCCCAAGAGCCTGGGATTGAGGCCCAGGTCAGAGTCCCTGCCAGGAGCTTACTTCTCTTTCTGCCCCTCTCCCTGCTCGTGCTGACTCTCTCTCTCTCTCTCTTTCTCAAATAAATAAAAATCTTACGAAAAATAAACACTAAACAAATCATGTATATTCAGTGTGGTTTAGAGAGAGAATCATTTGCTAATAATTTACCTTAGTTACTATATGAAGGAGTCACTCAACTCCTGACCACTTCCTACATGGAGGAACATCAGCACAAAATGGCATTAATGAAGGTCATAACTTCATCACTCTTCCATCCTGGTGTTCCCAACAGACATCCAGGAAAGATGTTCCATTTCCTTTTGAACAAAATTTTATCAGTTTGCATTCATTTAACAATAATACCCATTTCATCCATTTGTTGAGAATCAAGTAAGGAGGTATTTTAGATTCCTGGACCCAATTCCAATGTTGGATGGTTTCCCCTTCACACCACACTAAGCAATTCTCAGACACAAGAAGGGTGACAAGATTTCAACTCAATTCTGACAGAGATAGCAACAGATTCCACAGGGTAAGGAGGCATTCATACAAGATTGGCCCCCCTCTTTGGCCAACCAGAGATGGAGTTTTCAGTGACCTCCCACTTAGGTTCAATTAATTTGCTAGAATGGCTTGCAGAACTCAGGGAAACAAGCATCTACATTTACTAGTTTATTAAAGGATGTGATAAAGGATATGAATCAATAACCAGATAAAGAAATACATAGAGTGAAGTCCTGAATAAAGAAACCTTTGTTCTTGTGAAGCTTGAGAACTGGCTTAGTGGCAAGTGAGAGTGTTCTGATTCCCCAAGCATGGAAACTTAATCCCCCCAAAAAAGGACCCCAAAATTTTAGGGTTTTTATGGGGGCTTGATTACATAGTCATGATTGACTAAATCGTTGGCCGTTGGCCACTGTCTGATTCAACCTCTAGCCCTTCTAGTCCTTCTAGTCCTGCTGGGGCTGGACTGAAAGGTCCAACCCTCTAATCACAGAACTGGTCCTCCTGCCAACTAGCCCCAGCCTTTGGGCGGGGTCTAAAAGGCACCTTCATTCATAACAAGACATCCATTTCAGCCTTATGGCTCTGAAGCATTTCTAGTGACTATGGATGAAAATCAAATGTATCTGAGAATTATATATTTGGTCATCTGAGTGACCAAATATGTATTTCTTTTTTTTTCAAATATGTATTTCTTATAAGTCATTACATGATAGGAAATATTTATGAAATACTTTGGAGCTATCGAGTTACGAAATATAAAGGACTTTTGTTATTTTCATTAGAGTCCACAGCTGCCATATGATGAGATTAAATGCATTTAATCCATCCCATCTTCTGAACCATTGACATCTTCCAAGAAAAATGTTTGCTATGTTGAAATGTACTTCTTTCCCCATATACCTAGCCTAGAGAAAGTACTCATTTCCTTCTCTCTGCTCTAATAACATATTATTTATTTCTCATTTTACTGTTCAGCCCGTTGTGAAAGCTGTAGGTCTTATAGGCTAGGTTGAGAGCTCCTTGAGTACAGAGGCAACATTTTTTAATTTCTATTTACTAGTACCCATTAATAAGGATCTGTTACATGGCAAGTATCCAATACATTTTGTTGACTATGTGAATAAATGATAAATAATGAATTAAGATTTCCATAGATAACTGCGTAGTGTTCTATACCTAACCTCTTATGGATTTACAACTAGAGTCATCCAAAAGTCATAAAAATAATGAGAATCAAAGCAGGATTTAAATTCTATGTCTAAATTAAACTTATCCTTACTACACAAAACAAATGCTGAATTTCTATTATTTAAATAACAAAATATGACCACAGCTCCACTATTTTAAACAAAATCACAAATAAAAGGCTTCATAGGAAATACACACACACACACACACACACACACACACGTCAGTTTTACTTTACCTTCCAAGGAAATTAATAAAATGTGTTCTTACTGTACTTATTCTTTCCAGCACCTCTATTCTTGAGTAATCTACAGTGGCACAGAAAGTATTTTGGGACAGACACAAATCTAATCATGGGCCAAGATGGTAATCTATCACAGTTGTTACAGTACATAAGATGCAAAGCATATCCAAACCATCAGAGGCTTTAGTGGAAATTGTAAAGCAGGAATCAGATGATTATCCAGCAGAAGAAGGATTCAACTTGAAGAGTCATTGAAACCATCCCTTGTCACTTTTTAAAATGTGTTTTTAAAATGCAGTCCTTGAGACTTAATTTTCTTAAATGCCAACATAATTTCATCCAACGCACAGAAAAGTGAACAATTTTTCCTATGAACCCTTTTTAATTTCTGGTATAATTCTTTCAAAATTTCTGTATCAGAAATAGCTGATCCTTTATCAACAGAAGGAAATCTTCCTTAAAAGAGCACTGGGTGTGGTGCGTGAACAATGAATCTTAGAACACTGAAAAAATAAAATTAAATTAAAAAAAGAAAACCTTCTTTTGTAAGTGCAATTCCTAGTTTTTCCAAAATACGATGTCATTGCAGTTGAAAAAAACTTTTACATCATATTCCTTTATGACCATGTGGAGAAAAATAAATTCCATAGACAGACATTATGACTCAGTGGTGCGTCTGAATAATACACTATCAGAGACATTACACATTGCAAACACTGTTGCTCTCTGTAACAAAGCCCAAAAACACTGACATAGGGAAAACAGACCTGAAACCTCTGACTTAATAATTCTGACTTTCTGCAAAATCATCAAAAGACTAACAATAAATAGAAAAAATAGTCAAAATTTTGACCTGTTTCAGTAGTTACACATGTAAATATTATTTATCTTTGGTAAAACTGCCAAGCTTTATCAACTAATTTAGGAGTGTACCTCCAAAATGGCCCCTCAGGGAAGTACAAGGGTAATCTTCAAATTCAGCAAACTGTTATCTGGGACAAGTTGGGAGGAGAAAAGATGTAATCTGATAAGTTATCCTTCTAGGAGGCTTGCAGAAATTACTATTAGCTGCTAGTTTGAAATAAATATTATATTGGCCTAAATATTCAAGATAAGATTGATGACTTACATGGGCGTTTGCAAGATAAGTTAGTTAAAAGTGTACAGAAGTTTAGAATCAAGAAAAAAATATTTCTAACAAAAAGAATTCTATGAGGTGTTGCCAAGATCTACTAGGACATTGACATCTGACCTTCTAGGAGTTGCAAATAAAATTTTCTTGCAAGACTATCTTTGATTTAACTTCATTACTAGATAGAGACATACAAGTGATAAAAATGAACTAAACAAATTCTTCTCTATTTAAACACATTGGAGTATAATTTGATCAGGTTTTCTGATAAGAGGTAATGTATTTGGAAGAACAATCTATTCCTAACACCAGGTAACTTGAGGGAAAGGTTCATGCCTTATCTGTGTATTCTTCATAATAACTAGTATAGAATCAGGTATGCTGTAGGCAATTACTGAGAATCTGATGATTTTAATCAAATCGTTGTTGAGTTTGTAATATATAAGAATGTATTAGATGTTGTTGAACCCCAAAGGGAATATAAGACAGAAGTGTTATCTTTGTAGAACTGATTATCTTTTCTGGGAAACCAGGCTCACAAATGTGATATTGTTAAATGACAACAAATCAAAGTATAATACCAAAAAAATAGTCTATAGAAGTTATTGTCTAATAATTATAAAATTAAGTCAGGAAAATAGCAGGTAATATGTAATTAAACATGTAAATATAATAGAGAAGAAAAACATGAGTCTTCAAGCTAGCAGAGAGCATCAAGACTGGAATTAGATAAAGTCTGCCAATGTGGAAAGTTTGCTACATAGCGTTAGAGAGCGAAAGGTCAATTGAAACTGATGAAGTTTTTCATGGAGAAATGAAATCTAAGAAGCCCAAAATCCCTTAGGACATAGAGAAGAGATGAGTTTGGGCAACTGAAGAAAGAACAAAAGCAATGTGGAATCTGTGGATTATGAAGTGCAACAGCTGAATTACAAGAAGCCTGGGTTAACTAACATCAAGTCTAATCACAAATGTTAGGATAGGACACAAGTCAAAGTAGGTCAGTGAGGTTAATTCATAAGTCTCTCAATGGTTGGTAAGGATATTTGGAATTTACTGTTGGGCAAATGGAAATCATTTAAAGATTTTGATCAGATATGATTTTTAAAAAAAAAAAAGGAAATAGCTTTAAATACATTTAATACAAACATGGAAAAGAAGTTAGTTTTTTCCCTTGTGGTTAGAAAATAGATCTAGGACCAAAGAGTAAAATCAGAGAAGTAGGAATTTTGCTCAAAAGTAGAAAGACATGAGGAGCCTGGGTGGCTCAGTAGGTTAAAGCCTCTGCCTTCGGCTCAGGTCATGATCTCAGGGTCCTGGGATTGAGCCCCCCATTGGGCTCCCTGCTCAGCAAGGAGCCTGCTTCCCCCTCTCTCTCTGCTTGCCTCTCTGCCTACTTGTGATCTCTCCCTCTGTCAAATAAATAAATAAAATCTTAAAAAAAAAGGTAGAGATACATAACAATTTGATTTAACTGAACACAGTACAGAGTGACTTTAAAGGTGCAAATTCCCCATTATCAGTTCAAACGGTCTTGAATTTATTGTTCCTGTTGTGGAAAAAATCATGCATCAAACAGATGTTCTGAAAGATATTCTGATTCCAGACATTCAAAAAACGAGAGGCAGCAGGTGGTGGCAGATTCTAAGTACAGGAAGATCAGCCAAGAGGCCACTGATAGAATCCAAGGTTAGGTGATGGAGTCCATACCATTACTCATTAGAGCACCCATTATTAATTCGACCAATGCCTCTGAGCTCATGGTGCTAAGTACTTTATGTAAGTTGTATCTCTTAAACTTCTCAAGATCCATAGAGCGCACACCATTTTTCTCCTTATTTTACAGATAAAGTGTGGAGCAATGGGACTAGGAAAGGTAGAAGAGGCATTTGGAAGGACAACTTAAGAGTAAAGTGATCAATATGTTATGGGTAGTAAAGCAATGGGCTGGGATGAAGGTTACTTGATGACTTAATATGTTCCCTATGCCTCATTACAGTCTTACATAATCCACAGCAACTTGGTATTTACTGGGTATCAATGAACACTGAATCTCAAATATCATTTTTATTTAATGATTTACTTTCTGCTTAAGTTGTTTTACAGTAGATTATCATCACCATCATCAAAATATTCATGAAATATCTCTTGATCACAGGTATCAGAGGCACTGGGTGTAGTCCTCATCAATAAAAGGGCAATGTTAGCCCGTGGGGCACAAGGCTGAAGGCAATGTAAGCATTTAGCACAAATGATTGGGGGAATAAAGTGTTCATCTGCCTACTCTTTTATTATACGTACTATTCAGGGACTGATTTACTTAATTCTCTTTAATATATTAATATACTACAACCATTTTTTTTTTTTACTGTTGAGAACAGTGCCACATTTTTTGCAGAAGGGTCTTATTGTCGACTATGATTATTTGAAGGAGGATGTAAGTACATCACTTATAAATAAATTCTGCTTTTGCCCGTCTTTAGACCTTTATGCCTGCTGTTGCCTCAACTTAGACTTTTCTGACTTCACTCCGTGGAGAAAGCTAATTCAGTCAATCAGAGTCACCTCCTTCACAAAGGTTCACTTTCTCCCCTTGGCCTCAATGACTCTATCACAACCCTTGTCACATTGTATCTTTCACATACCTAAATTCCTCATAAGTAAACAAGTGGTATTTTATTTCCTTTTTGCTATTCTTTCTCCTCATTGCCCCCTCTCTATAACCCTCAAAGTTAAGAACATAATTCATACTCATGAATAGTTAAAATAAAAAGCATACAGATGAAAAAAATATTTGTGTTACCAGGTTAAACACTCCACGTGAGTGAGAAGAGGGAACCCCTTCTAACCCCTTCTCTAGAAGAATCAAAACTTCTCTAGATTTTTCTCCAACAGTTGGAATATGAAAGATTTTGGGCATAATTCAATTTGTTCAGAATTTTTTTTAAAAAAATCCACAATTATGGGGATGCCTGGGTGACTTAGTTGGTTAAGCATCTGCTTTCAGCTCAGGTCATGGTCCCAGGGTCCTAGGATCAAGCTCCACATTTGTCTCCCTGCTTTGGAATCCTCTTCTCTCTCTCTCCTTCTCCCCCCGATCATATCCTCTCTCTCTCTCTCTCTCTCTCTCTCTCTCTCTTTCAAATGAATAAATAAAATCTTTTAAAATTTTTTTAAAAAATTAAAATTCACAATTTTTGCAACAGAACTAAATTTATGATTCACAAGTTCTCATTTTATCTTGTGTCACTAAAATACCAAGAAAGTTATCACTTCAAACTCTGAACATGCACTGAGGCCTTTTTGGAGGAATGACTGCTCTGCTTTAACTTTAGGGATTAATAAATTCATCTTTAAATACCAACTCTGAATCTGTTGCAGTACTTCAAAGATTAAATAGATTAAATCTGAAGAGAGGTAAGAAAACCAAAAAAAAAGTACACGCAACAGACATAGCCTTCTTTTTCAGATAATTGATGATTATTTTAACAAGGCATGTTCTTGTTATAAAATAATGTCCCTGTAAAAGTTATTGATAGTGATAATAATATCTAACATTTCTTAATTTCTTATTAAAAATAGTTCTTGGTAGATAACAAGTGTTCAATAAATCTTAGCTACCATTATTATATATCAGATATTATTCCAAGAAATGTATATGTATTAATTTAGCTAGTCCTCCCAAAGTTCTAAAAGGTAGGTATCATTATTAATATTATTACTACTTATTGCCATTATTATTAAATGAGAATACTAATGCCCATCCCACAAATCAGGATTTGAACCTATGCCAGGGCTTATAACCACTCTGCCATTCTGGTTCCAGGTTTAAATTCATGATTTAAAACAAGACACACCATCCTATTTAGTTATGATTCTGGTTAAGTTTGTCAATATATCATGTATTTAAGGGTCATTGTTTGAGACCAAAAAAAAAAGAAAATAGTTAATTTTATCTAATAACTATATGTCAGTCTACTAAGAAATGGTTCCAATTAGGTTTGATTAAATTAACATACAAAAAATAATTTTTGTTCAATTTCAATAATTATATATAATCTCCTCAATATAGAACTCCATTTTATTGGGGGTAAAACTAAGAATATTAAATACTTAAAATTACTTCAAAAGTAAGCATTTTGTCTGATGAGACAAAATGGACTACAAGCTATTGAAATTTTGTCATCTCCTGTCTACTTTCACTTTCAAGATAACATTACATTCAAGAAATTTCTTATTAAATGCATAGGTAACTCTCAAGTCAGTATTTTCAGCCTGGATTTTTTTCTCTGGAATCCAAGAACATGGTTATCAATATTCGAAAGATTGTGTGATCTATTGATAAATAAACTCAAGAAACTTCATTTACCCTGATTTCCCATTACTGTTACTGTTGCACCATCATTTTCTTGTTTACTAGGATTAAAACTTAAAAGTTGTGGTTTTTTGAGTCTCAGAACATTTGTTCAGGCTGTTACATCTCCCTAGACTGTCATCCCACCTTATTACACCTGCTGAAATCCCACAATCTTTCCAAGCTTACTCCCTTCAGTCAGATGGGGCCTCTTCTCCCTTGGAATCTCCATCCTATTTGTTTGTGTCTCCCTTACAGCAACATAAGTTAGGAGTTAAGACAATGAACTCCAGGGTGTCCGGACTGTTCGGATTCAAGTCCTGACTCTACCAGTAAGCCATGTGACATTGAGCAAGTTAATTAATCTTTCTGAGTCTTGGATTCTCATGCATGAATGGGAAAACTATAGTATCTACTTCATAGGAACATTGGAAAGACTAAAGGAAATAATTATTGTGAAGTACTTAATATATTCCACATACTCAATAGGTGTTACCCTTCACTATCTGTTTTAGATTCATTATCATCATCATCATTGTCATAATTTTTTGAAAATATACTATGATTGATTTTATGTCATTCAAAGGTCTTTACCTAGGAACTTCTCCTTTCCTTCTTAAACATGCAGCCAGCTTCAGGATAGAATGCATGCATTGTCAAATAAGTGGATGTGACTGAGTAGCTACAATAGCTGGATCAACCCTACCAATAGATGTGACATCAAAATTATCTCCAAATATTATTTCCAAAAAAAGTCAGTTTCTATCAACTATGCTACAAAAATAAAATTTTTTGCAGACAGAGCTGTCCAACGTATTTGTCACTGCTATATTACCTAGCATAGTCTCTGGTATGTAGAGGTTTCAACACAGAAGCGCTAACTGTAGTTAATATGTTAATATGTTAGAATCATGGCACAGAATATCTAAAAAGCCACAATACTGAATATATTTTAAACAATGACCTATATCTATATTAATTTTCTAGGGTCTTGAGTCTGATAACACAATAAACCTTTAACCTAACTAAATCATCAACATTTCTTTTTAATGTTTCACTCCATCCTTCAAGTAGTACATATTAAGTAAGCATAGACTGTGTTAGATGTAGTTTCCTTAGGATTCTAAAAATAAATGTGAAGTCATTGTCTACAGCCTTGCTACCCAAAGTATCAGCAGCATTAGTAACACCTGGAAGCTTATTAAAAATGTAGGCTCTCAGCCCCTAACCAGACTCTAACTCAAGCCTCCTGAATCAAATCCTACATTTTAACAAGGTCCCTAGGTAGTTCATGAACACATTCAAGAGAAACACTGGGCTGCACCTAAGAATCACCTATGTTTACAAAAATAGAAATGCCTGCAATCTAAGTGGAAAACCAATGATATTGAACACCTTAACCAATGAAACAATTCTCTAATAATTCAAAGTTCTTGAATGAATTTTTGTAGCAGTATCATTTAACTTTGTTGCAGAATACGTTTTAATGATAGGGCAACTCTAACTCCAAATCATGATAAAGAAACAAAGATAATAAGATTGTAAGAGGTTGCTTGCTTTTGGCCCTTCCCGATGATATACTCTGGGCAGATTATATCAAGAAATTTTGTTTTGTTTTAAAGGTAATGTCATTCATGAATTTTAAGGGTAATAAATTCTAGCTGAAAGGGGAAAGAAAAAGAATATTTGCAGATGGGAGGCATTAAATCTTCCTTTATCTAAAAGGGTTAAATCAGAGTTGAAGTTCAGTTAGAAGGTGGCCATTTATATCACCTGGAAAATGTGGCAGAAGCAGAGAATTCCATGTGAAAGGACAGCCAAGATCCCCACCTCCACAGGAGCCACGTTAGGTCCAAACCAGGTAACTTGGTCACTTGGCCTGGATTAGATAAGAAACCAGGAGGCACTACACCAGGAGTCGGAATCAACAGGAACCTCCAGATGAGAACACACATCAGTTGGAATACTGAGCAGGGTCTGCCTAAGGGACAGGAACAGAGCAGGTCGAAGCAGCACCAGGTATCAAAGATACCAGAGGTACAGTGCATTTAATGTGCTAAGCAACAAATTCCATTTGAAAAAGAAACCTAGGGCTTCTAGCTGGTCCATGGAACTATCATTTGCTCCTGGTGTAGCTAAGGATTTGCTAAGCCACACTACATTAATGATGAGTGCATTATAATGTATTTTAATTACAGCTTATTTTAATAGTTGTAATCAGATCAGATGAAGGAAAAAAGTTCTCTCCTATGCCTTCTTAAGGTTTAATGATTTTCCGTGATCAGCTCTGGAACAAGTTTTTCAAGGTACTTGAAGGGCTCAGTGATGATCATTTTTGTGTATTTAAAATTTATGATAGGAGAGTTTCTTTGGTGTGTTTCTTATGTGGCATTTCCTGGATTAAGGGTCATGAAATAAAATCACCAATAAATTAGGGAAAACATAAAATACCACTGGGACTGTGAAAATGGCCCGGGTCCAAGAACAGCATGCAAAAAAGCAAGCACTTTGCACTCTTTAAACCCTCCTACGCTTTCAACACTTATTTATTTATTTTTTCACTTCTTTTAAGAAAACCCTTAGATACACATCACGGCAAGGACTTTCTGTCCCTTGGGTTTCCTGGTTTCCTTATTTAAATGTTGATTTAAGAGCTGGTCAAAGCCAGCTGACTGTACACGACAGGTAGAACCCCTTCTCAACAAACTTAATAGGGAACCAGCATTGTTACATTATAACCACACCGCTTTCAGATATAAGCTCGATGCCCACGTTAACAGATGAAGTGTCAACAGCATATAAAAATCTTTTACAGCCTTCATTTTCATAAAGAACAAGTGTAGAATTGTGTATCAGCATTCTGTGCTGCGAAGGTAAACATTTTTGTTCCTAAATCTATACCTTCAGCTGGAACAGCCCAGCCATGTTTCAACTGTCCCTGAAACATGCTTTTCTCAATCCCTTTGCTTTTATATGACTTTCCTTCCCTATCCAAATACTGTCTTTCAAGGTCAATGCAAATTCTTCTTCCATGAAGTCTTCCCAGACCCCTCCCCCAACTGGAAGGCACTGCTTCTTCTATCCACTTAGAAAGTGTCTTTTATCTCATAAAGATATAAAATGAAGTTTACTGATTATATTTACACCAATCACCTTCTGCATGTAAATGTAGTTTATAACCAGTCCCACATGTTCCTGACAGAAGTCCTACAGCACCACAAGGGAAGTTCCCCAGCTCTGTTAGAGTTCAGTGGGGAACACCGTCCTTCCCCAGACCTCCCCCAACATCATGCCACTACCCATGGCATACTTAGTACTAAAGAGGCACCTGATCAATACTAGTTAAATAATGGAATAAGCAAATTAATGGGTTGTAAATAATGTGCAAGTATACTTTATCGAAAGGACAAATTATTTCTAAGCAAACAAAGACTTAGGAATAAATGTGGTTTGTAGAGCTCCATGCTCAGAAGAAACCTTCCACTCTGTAGTTACTACTCTAGTGCACTTGGTTCTATCCCTTAATAATCTACAGGGCAGTGAGGTTCACAACCGGGTGCAAGTGACGACCATCTGAGGAGCTTTAAAAAATATCTTGGGATCCCAGATCACAGACTTAACTGTATCAGAATGTCCAGGGGGACAGGAGAGAATGAGGGAGAGTATCTTATCATGGATGGAAATTATGTCCCTAGGCTCAATGTCTAGCATCTGTTTCCATTCAGCTGGCTACAGCTAGCTGAGTTCTGGCTCCCTGTTTGTGGGGGTGGCTGACCACACCTCTCTCCTTTTACAGCAGCAAGCCTAGCTGAGGAAAGTCTATGTGCCAACATTCTAAGCAAAATGTCTGACATTCACTTTGAGTAGACCAGTCTTGATTTGGTCACCAAATCCTTTCCCCCAGGCCAATCCTGAGACCAGGGATAGACCTAAGCCAATTACAGTAACTACTGGAAACATGAATCTCACTCAAATCCATTCAGCTGAGAAATTTAGAACCATGTTTGAAAGGGAGAACTCAATCCTGGGGAAGCAATCAGGACATATCACTACACCAGCTTACTTTCCCTACTAGAAGGTAAGTTACTATGAATCAGGGATAGCTGCCCAATCATCCATCTAAGTGGTGATGCCAGGCTCTTTATTTATAAAGTACAATATAAGGATCAGCCAATAATTTCTTTAAGGTCATAACAACTTAAAATTAGGATCTATTATAATGATTTAAAAAAAAAAAAGGAAAGTTGTTTATGTACATTAGCACATTTGATTCTCACTAAAAGTCCACTAGGCAATGAATAACTTGTTAGCTCCTAGTAGTAAATGTGGAAACTATGGCTAAAATGTTAAATGTTTACCTAAATTTATACCTGTGTTTAACCAAGATTAGAATCCTAGTCTTCTAACTCTTACTCTAGTGATCTTCCTACCTTAGAACTCTGATTTTGCACATTTGGATAAAATAGTAATAATAAAACCTTTTATCCAAATGATGGCATTTCTATATAAAACTAGTTTCAACAATGGGTAAGGCCAAGGAGAATTTTATGTAGAGCTTCCCCAGAGCTTGGCATCACTTAAATTATCCACCTGCAATAAAACAAAATAAATAACCAGTTTAGAAAATAAAACTTTAAAAATGTTAACGGGATCCACACTCTATATTTTAATCTCCATGCCTCTTGGTGACATTCTAAAGCAGTGTCAGAGAATTATATGGTGCCTTTTAGACGCCATCCAGAACAAGAGCCTCATCATTCAGAACTGGCCAAAGGCAACGTAGGAGAGGCAGCAAAAACATCACTTGGAGAAATCTGTTTTATCTTCTCGACCTCACCAACTCTCTTACCCTTGATACCCAGCTAGCTCCTCTGGCGTCTGACCCAGCAGTGCAGTCTGGACTTTGTATTCCTAGAGTCTTTGGAAGTGACTTTTGCTATTCTCTGTGGAATGCTTTTACCAAACTTGGTTATTCTTTAGGCTTCCCTTCCCTGTTGCCTCCAAGGTCTTAGAAATAACTTAACTCGACTTCATTCATGTTCCTATCACTAACTTGGCATTTGATGTCCCCCTGGATTTGATGTCGACTAACCCTGTTGTTCTAGTATCTGGCAAAAGCTACTGACTGAGTTTTAATTTGGAAAATGCAAATATGCTTCTCATTCATTTATTTGAGACAACAGGCAACCTCTGCAAAACTCCTGAGACAAAGAACTAAACCTAATCTGCATGCTTAAGCACTTGCAAAAATATCTAGAGATGACTTTCTTGATACAAGAGAACCTTGTAAATCTCCCGTGGCAATATTTGCTCAGAAACAAAAATGCACACACTCAAAGGCTCAATCCTATAGAAACTCCTATCCTCATTTCCAGCAGATCTTTGTGATTTCATCTGTGATCCAGGATATTAATGAAGCAGCTGGGTGGAAGACATACTTTTCATAGAATGAGGTGAAGGGAACACTAAAGCAGAACCTGTTAACAGCACTTCTTTTGCAGAAGGCTAAATTAATGTCAGATCTTCGGTCTGCAATCACTCTCCTGATTGTGCTTGTAAGTCATCAGAGGCATCCTGATCCTACACTACCAACACTGTCAGAAGACAACGCAAGCACTATGGGTGGGTTTTGGTCATTTCCTTCAACCAAATCCTGTGTGTTTCCAGATGTGAGAGATTGGAGTTACTCTCTTTTCATTATTAAACAACCACTAGAAAGCAAAGTTACAGTCAGAGAGAAGGAAAGAATTAATTGGTTTCTCATGTTTTGCAAAACAGTATATCTTAAACTGCCTTCAAACCATAATCTGAACGATAGTAGCTCATCTGATTGAAATCACAAAAATGATTATTTATAAGGATGAGAAATCCGAAGGACTAGATGAGCGAATCTGTCCTTTTTATGTTGTAGAATGTCTAGTACCATTTGTTCCGTTATAGAATCTATTAAAAGAAATTTGCTACCAGAAAGATTTAACGTATTTTTTAGGTCAGAAGTCTTACTGTCAGATAGCCCTATTTTAAATTTTATGAAATTTGATGACCATCATTAACAGTTTATTCCTTCTTTGAAAGATGCAAATTGGAAACCTCTTTCAACTGAAAGTCAATGCTAAAAAAAATAAAGATTTTTTTATTAAGGTACTACTCCAAAGGGCCTCATTCTCACTCCCTTCTGGGAGAGGACAAGCTTGGTTCTAAGACTGAATAGGGAAACTATCCAGGCCTCCTATGACCTCAAATACTTGGTGCCCAGAAAGCAGATCCTTTTCTCAGGAAATGAACGTGAGAAATATGGGACACTGAGCAATGGCTCTGATCCTTGTTTGTCCTTCTCTCTGCACTTGCTCTCAATCATTAATACATTTCAGAATTACATGGAGGTTCATTTAAAAGAATACATAAATATCAGGACATATCCCAAGAATAAGCCTGAGGATATCTTGAGAATCTGTATTTTAACAAGCTCACAGAAAATGATGGTAACGTCACACAGATAATGCACACCCAAGTTAAACCACTGCTCTAGGCCTCACTTCCTCAGACCCCCTTAAGTGGATACACTATATAGTATCCCTTCATCAAACTGCTTTTCCCTATAAGTGGATGTTTACTTGGAATAATAGTGAGACACTGATTGGAAATGAACAGCCTCCAAACAAAGCTGTTTATTAGCTACAAACTGCATACCAGGTAAACTCTGCCTTCAATCATGCAGTAGCTAACAGCTGCAAGAACACAGAGGGGAGCAAAATACTAAACAGAACTCAGAAAACCCAACACAAATATTGAATTACATTGGCCACACCCCCTCAATCTCTTAGCCAAACCCAGCAGAAACATCATTTATTGAGACTGTCTTGGTATTGTGCCATTGACTACAGAAATATCAGGTAAGCCTACTTCAGCTTTTGCATTTGTGGTAAGGAGAAAAAAAAGTCCATTCCTTCCATTTTTGTTACTCTAAGAGGTCTCATATGTGAGCAGAACTGCTGATACTACATGGCTCTAAAGGAGTTACTGCTTTTAACTGTATGAAAGTTATATCAAGATACTTACTGTGTCTTTTGATTTTTAAATATAAAATTGTCCTATACTGGCTGTTATGGAGTTCTAGTTTTGATTCAATGAATCGTTAGCCCTGTTGATGAAATACTTTCACTGGGGATCTTTGATGCGTGAATGAGAATACCTTTAGTGGAAAGAATAGTTCCTAGACGGCATGTGGCCTTTTGAGTGGGAAGAGATTTCCAGGGGATTAAAAATATGTTGTAACAGCTTCTTTCAAGTATGATGTACTCCAGCACTGCTCAGTCAACTTGATAAAACTGAAACAGGGCTTTATCATCCCTGACGGGGCTAAATTATCACATTGTAATCTCTGCCAAGATGTACGCATTATTTGTAATCAAACGTTTTATCCCCTGATAAATATCTTCCATGGGAAGTATTTGTTGCTTATTTTTCTGGACAAAAAATAACATATCTGTTTATATCATATTTACTGTGGTTCACGAATGCTGTCTGAGTCATTGTAACGGAATTAAAATCAAAAGTTATTCATAAATCCTGCAATGATAAAGACTGTTTTTTGATGATGAATCCCCCTGCAGCTCCTTCAAACCCTTTTGCTTTCCATCGGCAAAGCAATGGAAGTTTACCCTTTCTCTTTGAAGACCAAGGGAACTCTTTTATTCCATTTAATCATCTTTCTTCTCTGCTTGGCAGCCTTAATCTGTGGCTGCTTCCTTTGACTCACAGTATGGCCTTGGTGCCGCCACCATTGTCCTGCATACTCCAACATCATAAATCACTGCCTCTTGTTAGATTTTATTAAAAGAGTAGCTTTCTTATTACTTCCCAAATTATTTTTCCTCAAGTCAACCCTATGTTCTATCATGCTTTTCACATCACATTCAATATGGATCTGAGGTGAGAGTTATCTATTGCTGCCTAGCAAATTATTCGAAAACATCGAAACTTAAAGCAATATATACTTATTATCTCACATAATTTCTGTGGGTCAGGAAGCTGAGCAGGACTTCCCTACGTGGTTCTGGCTCAGTTTCTCATGACGTTGTAGTCAAGATGTCAACTGAGATTGAGCCATCTGAAGGCCTGATGGGGACTCAACGGTCCTCTTATAAAAGGGCTGGAAATCACATGGGTGGCATGTGGGTACTGGTTATTGGCAGGTGGCTCAATTCCTCACCACATGAACCTCTCTATTGTGTCACTTGAAAGATTCCATGATGCAGTGGCTGGCTTCACCTACAGCAAGTGATAAAAGACTGAGCAAAATAGAAGATACATATCTTTTAAAACTGAGCTTGGAAGTCATACATCTTCATTTCTCCAATATCTTATTAGTTACACAGGTCAGCCCTTTTCAGCACAGGAGAGAAACATGAATACTAAGAAGAAAGAAAAGAAATATAATTCCCACAGAGATAGTTTTCATAGTCACTCACTGCCCAAAATTACTCATGCCCAAATTTATGGCAAGAAGACTTTCCTTCCAGAGGGCTGAGACCAAAGGTGGGAACTACTGAGGTCCAAGTGTACTAACAGACCACAAAGTTGTGACCACCATAGAGCCTCCACAGGTAGGAACAACAACTGTTCGTGTGGTTGACATCAGCAAAATCAAAAAGAAGATGAGACCTCTGAGATTACAGACCTATGGTCATAGGGGCTTCCTATAGGAGACTTCCAACGAAAAGGAGAATGCAAAGAGCAGCACGAGATGAAAGCCCAGAAGTTAGTGATCCTTAAGGAAACCAATCCTAGCAAAGATTAATGCAGAGCTCTAGGTAAATGCATAGAAGATTTTTGTGACTAGACAGAGAGAAATATCTCCCATTCGGAAGCCAAATGCAAAACACAAGAGTGCAAATATGCAGAGACAAAGATAGATGAAATAAGAAAGAGTTTTAGAAAGTAAAAGCAGATGCTGTACTTAAGATGTTCAGCTTAATATACTGAAAACTAGACTTCAGAAGTGCAAGGGCATCTGCTGAGGCCTGCAGCTATCATATTTTAAACACATTGTTGTAACGAAAGTTGCCTTGTTTTTTCATTCCACCTGCATTGAATACTGCTGCATACAAAGCTTTGTGAAAAAAAAAGCATGATTCTTGTGTAAAGGACCACATTAAAAATAAAAACTGGGGCCAACTTCTAGTCATTGACAGTGGAAAAATATACTGTCCCTGGTAAAAAGGGAAAGCAACTAAATAAGAATTACACTGTGTGTCCCACATTGTAATTATGTTATTTAAGTGCCCAGACTACATGTGTAGGGGAGGCATCACAGTGTACTTAACTGCAATCCCAAGGGCAAGGGAAATGTTAATTTTGTCTAAAACTGCTCTGATTTTCCTCAGGCATTCCCTCAGTCATTCCCACTGTCTAGGTGGCAGAGAAAAAATTCATAATAAATGTCCAATCTGGTTTATAAACTAGACTGATAAAATAAGCAGTCTTTTAGGTCATGATCAGTTTGGGGGACCATTGCTCAGGCTCAAGAGAGTTCTATACCTTTCTCTCTCTGACGGAGTCTGGGGGATGTAGAGTATGCGTGGGGTGGGGGGAGGCAGTTAGGGTGACCTTGTCAGTGGAGGGAAGAGTCTGCCGATCCATGCAGCATCACCCAGGTTCTTGATGGTTCTGGCTGAAGTGTGAGTCTGCATCACTGAAGTGCGGTGGGCTGGCCACATCTGAGTTGCCACTCCAGCTCTGCTGATGATGGCTGCCTCCTTTCCCCTAGAATCTACTCTTCCTCAGCTCAGTGGCCTTACTCTGTGGATTCAGTTTCCCTTTAGTTCCTGCTCCGTCTCTACCACATGCCTTAGCAGGTCTGGTTGGTCTCACCCCAACTTTTGAAGTAGGGAGTCACCTTGCTCTTGTCCCAGCAGGGCCCATGGCAGGTTTGCCGGCTCTCAGCATCATGCCTGAGTGTAATGCATAATAAGTTAAACACAAGGGCTTCCTGAAGAGAAAGACAACTTTTGCTCTTCCTACATGATCATCCAGAACTATCCTCACTCTCTGCAGCTAGTCTTCCTGTGTCTCCAAAACCTTGGAAATGTCATAGTTTGCTACTTACTCTCAGATAATAAAAATTCCTGCAGTTAATTCCAGTACAAAAAGTGTCATTTCGGTAACTACTATGTCCAAAACAGGGGGCCAACAAAAGATACAATTTCTAGAATTTATTTAAGGTTGAATGTCCTTCCTTCCTCCACTTTGGAGCTAGAGCAGGCTGGATTCCTGCAGAGGGAAAGAGGTGGGTGGTTGTTTACCTCTCTGTTTCCTACCTTTGCCTTCTCTTTCTTCTTTCCACTCACTGCATCGTGCAAGGAAGAAGGTAAAAGGGAAGGGAAGGGTGGGACAAGTTTTCTTTGGCTGGCACTGATGCCCTCTGGTGCAAATTACCTCTGGCCAAAGCAGCTGTTGAAAGCCTCTTATGAGCATTTTTGTTGTCCTGACTCTGCCAGCCCCTAAATGCAGTCCCTCAACTACGACAGGGTCCTTCCTGCCATCAGCCACTTCTCCTTGGCTAAGGCACCCCATCAGTTCACCTTTAGTCCTTTCTGTTGTAGATGCCTTGCGCTCTGGCTCAGGCCCTCCTGGGCATTATCGTTTTTGTAAAATAGCCTTGAGTCAACTTTTTACTGGAAGTTCCACATCTGGTTTTAAAGAATCACGAGCCTTTGATCATCTCAGTGGGAGTACAGTCGGTTCCTCCAAGCAACCTCTGTGCTTGCCAGCCTTTTTAGGCAGCCTCTTAGCATTTCTTTGTCATTAAACATAAGTCTACTGTATCTCCTATGCTTTATGGGGAAATCATAAACTGAATGTCATTGTTTCATTGTTAATAATAATATTGGTATTTTCATTCTGAAACTATTTAAAACCAAACTGGCTCAGACTGAAGCCTCATAAGATCCCACAGGACACTGTTGAAGAAAGCCTCCTGTCCTGAATGGGGCAGAGAGATGTAGCAGTGAAACTTTGCCAGTTGGGTAAATTAGCTGGTTCTTTTCTACTCCTATCAGAGAACTCACCATGATGTGTAATTGTCCATTTGTGTGTCTGTCTACCCTACTAAACTGTCAACACCATGAGAAAAGACATTTCATCTGCCTTGTTCACCATCATTTACAGCAAACAGTACATGCATCCTATATGGGGGTAATACCATCTCCAAAGGGGTGAAAAAAATCTTAGACAATATAATGGCTTATCATGCTGCAGAGGGTTTAGTACCATATCCATGGTACTAACATTTCGTAGAAGAGGAATACAGTTGGGAGGGAAATGTTGATATGGATAATGAATATGAGTTAACGAAGCACATAAATGAATGAATAACCTTAGTCCTTGCTCTCTGCAATTCTCCCACTTAGGGTCTCCTGGCAGGGCTTCCTGATGGCTTCATTCTCTGCAGCCATCTCCTGCTCCTGCTTACACCCATGAGTTTGGCGTGTATCTTTCAATAGTATGAAGAAAAGGTAAAACAGCCTTTCCTCTGCCACTCTAGGTTGAGTTAGTTCATACTATTTTTTTTATGAATATCTTCCATTTAGTATCCTTGTTCTCAATAGCAAAAAGGCGTTCAACCATATTAGCTTAGGGTTATAATAAAGGTTTTTATAGCCTGAATCACCCTTTAAAAACAACCAGTTTCACTGCTACACTTGAAAATTCAGATATGGATCTGACTTCTTTTTTATTTTTTAGAACTGCTAAATAAATTAAAGTTTTTGGAAAAGAAAAGTGCTTGAGCAGTGTGTCTATGTATGTGAATCTACGTACTCCTAGGTTCTTTTATTTGTTTATATAATCTCTAGATTTGGGCTGATATCACCCATAGAAATATAAAACTGTTAAAAATAAATAGCAGTCACAAAGTGGTACATTGATAGTGTTATAATTCTGACATATAATATTTGGAGAATAAAATTATCAATGATTTACTAAGTCATTATATATAAATATATATAATTATATATTTCTTAGAAGCTATATTTGAACAAATAGTCTAATGCATACCAGGCAGTTATTGAACACATCATGTTTCAAAAACAGAGGAAGAATGGCTAATGATATCTAAACTTTATACGTATTTTTTGAGATATCACAATACTTTCCATAATCTTTTTTTTTAAGATTTTATTTATTTATTTATTTATTTATTTATTTGAGAGAGAAAGAGAGCACAAGCCAAGGGAAGGGACAAAAGAAAAGGGAGAAGCAGACACCCCTGAGCAGATAGCCCCACATAGAGCTCAATCCCAGGACCCTGGGATCATGACCTGAGCAGAAGGCAGGCGCCTAACCCATTGAGCCATAAAATGCACCTCTATAAATGATCTTATTCAGTTTGAAATACCACAACCATCTTAGAAAAATATTATTAGCCCCTCTTTTGTAGGTTGATAAATAATGGTTCTGAAAAATTAAGGGATCTCCCTAATACTGAGAGTGAGTAGTAAAAGGTAGATTAAAATGGAAGCACCTATGCCATTTCTTCTCTGATTTACCTCCGAAGTGACTCCTCCAGTCCCTCACACTGATCTTTACGAAACTGAGACCTGAGAAAAGTGCAGTTGTTATAACAATCTGAAAGAATGACGCTTCAATCTGGTAATCAAGATTGCCCTGACTCATTCATATATATCCTTCCCACATTTGCATTCATTGTCTAAAGAAAGGATTGATGTAGCAGAAGGCCAATTTAATGGTGATTGTTATTGGGTAATTTTTTTCAAGATTTTATTTATTTGTTTGTTTTTTAGAGCAGTTTTAGGTTTACAACAAACTCGAGAGAGAGGTGTAGAGATTTCCCATATACTCCCTGTCCCATTCATGCATAGCTTCCTCCACTATAAACATCACTCATAAGAATAGTACATTTTTTTTTACCAAGGATGAAACTACAGAACTAAATTGTATTTACCCAAAGTCTACAATTTACCTTATCTTGGTGTTGTATATTTTATGGAATGGAAAAAAAACAGTAGGATATAAATCTGTCATTACAATATCATACGCAGTATTTCCATGGCTCTAAAAATTCTCTGTCCTCTGCCTATTCATCTCTCCTTGCCAATCCTAGCAACCACTGATGTTTTTATTGTCTCCATAGTTTTGCCTTTTCCAGATTGTCATATAGTTGGAATCATACAGCAAGTAACCTTTTCAGATTAGCTTCTTTCACTTACTAACATGCATTCAAGTTTCCTCCATGTCTTTTCATGACTTCATAGCTCATTTCCTGTTAGCACTAAATAATACTCCATTGTCTGGATGTACCAGAGTTTATTTATTCATCTCTTGCTGAAGGACATCTTGGTTGCTTCCAAGGTTTGGCAATTATGAATAAAGCTGCTCTAAATATCCTTGTGCAGGTTTTTGTATGGACTTAAGATTTCAGCTCCTTTGGGTAAATGACAAGGAACGTAATTGCTGAATTATATGGTAAGAGTATGTTTGGTTTTATAAGAAACCATCAAATTGTCTTCCAAAGTGGCAGTTACCATTTTGCATTGCCATTACCAATATAGGAGAGTTTTTATTGCTCCACAACCTCACCAGCACTTAGTATTCTCAGTGTTCCAGATTTTGGACACTCTAATAGGTATGAAGTAGTATCTCATTGTAGTTTTAATTTATATTTCCCTGATGACTTATGATGTGGAACATCTTTTCATATTTCTCATTTTCCATCTGCATATCTTCTTTGGCGAGGTGCCCATTAAAGGTCTTCAGCTCAGTTTTTAATTATGTTCTTGATTTTTTTATTATTGAGTTTTAAGAATTATTTGTATATTTTGGCTAAGCCCTTATTCAGATGTGTCTTTTTGAAAATATTTTCTCCTGGTCTGTGGCTTATCTTCTAATTCTCTTGATACTGTATTTTGTGGTAGAGCAGAAGTTCCTAATTTTAATGAAGTTCAGCTTACCAAATATTTCTTTCATGGATTATGTCTTTGGTGCTATATCTAAAAAAAAATATCACCATAACCAAGTCATGTAAATTTGCTCCTATGTTGTCTTCTAGGAGTTTCACAGGTCTCTGTTTTACATCCAAGTCTATGATCCATTTCGAGTTAATTTTGGTGAAGGGTGTAATGTCTATGTCTAGATTCATTTCCTTGAGTGTGGACATCTAATTGTTTCAGTACCATTTGTTGAAAATACTATCTTGACTCCATTGCATTATCTTTGCTTCTTTGTTGACTATATTTATAGGAGTCTATTCCTGGATTCTTTATTCTGTTCCATTGAGAAGTCCATTCTTTCACCAACACACACTGTCTTGAGTACTACTGCTTCCTTATAGTAAGTTATGAAGTTGCTTGGCATCCATCCTCCAATTTTGTTCTTCTTCAATGTTGTGTAAGCTATTCCAGGTCTCTTGCCTCTTCCATAAAAATTTTAGCATCAGTTTGTTGAAAACCATAAAATGCCTGTTGGGATTTTGATGTGAATCATATTAAATACATACATGCATAAAGTTGGGAAAAACTCACATCTTGACAATGTTGAATTTTTCTACCCATAAAATGGAATATCTCTTCACTTATTAGGTTCATTCAATAGAATTTCATAATTTTCTTCATACAGATCTTGTTTATATTTCATTAGATTTGTACCTAAGTATCTAATTTGAGGAGGATCCCTAATACAGATGATATTGTTTTTTAATTTCAACTTCCACTTGTTCAATGTTAGTATGTAGGAAAGCAGTTGACTTTTGTATGTTAATCTTGTAATCTGCAACTTTGCTGTAATTGCTTATTAGTTCCAGTTTTATTGTCAATTCTTTTATATTTTTATACCCAATTATGTCATTTGCCAACAAAGACAGTTTTAGGTCTTCCTTCGCAATCTGTATGGCTTTTTTCTTTTCTTTTTCTTTCCTTTTTATTTTTTTTTCCTTTGGTCTAATTGCATTAGCAAGACTTCCAGTATGATGTTGAAATAAGTGGTAAGAGACACTTTGCCTTGTGCTTGATCTAGTGGGAAAAATATGAATTTACCACCATTAAGTATAATGTTAGCTTTAGGATTTTTGAGGACAGTCTTTGTCAAGTTGAAGAAGTTCCACTTTATTCCTACTTTACTGGAAGTTTTTATTATGAATGGGTATTGGACTTTTGTCAAATCATTTTCTGTATCTATTGATATGATCATGTGATTTTCTTTTTCAATCTGTAGATATGATGGATTACATTAACTGATTTATGAATGTTGAACCAGACTTGCATATTAGGGATAATCCCACTTGGTTATGGTGTATAATTCTTTTCATACTTTTTTTCAATTTTATTTGTTAATATTTCATTTTCACCTATGTTTATGAGAGATATTGGTCAGTGGTGTTTTTGTAAACCTTTTTCTGATTCTAGTATTAAGTAATGCTGGCTCATTGAATGAGTTAGGAAGTACCTTTCTGCTCCTATTCTTTTCAGAAGATTGTAAAGAATTGGTATAATTTCTTCCTTAATTATTTGGTAGTATCTATCATTGGACCCATCTGGGTCTGGTACATTCTGTTTTGGAACAAAACAAATTCTTAATTTTATTCTTTTTATTTTATTTATTTTTTTTAGATTTTATTTATTTATTTGACAGAGAGAGAGAGAGATCACAAGTAGGCAGAGGGACAGGCAGGGGTCAGGGAGTAGGAAAGCAGGCTCCCTGCAGAGCAGAGAGCCCAATGTGGGGCTCAATCCCAGGACCCTGAGATCATGACCTGGGATAAAGGCAGAGATTTTAACCCACTGAGCTACTCAGGCGCCCCACAAATTCTTAATTTTAAAATGTCATAATAACATAGGGCATAAAAAAATTTGAAAGAGAATGTGTATTAGAAAATTTGCCTCCCTTCCCTATTGATTGATTCCTTTTAATTAATTCCTACTAAGTTATATAAAAATTCTAGAGCTGTACTACCCAATATAGTAGCCACTAGTCACTTGTAGTTATTTAAATTTAAATTAATTAAAATTAATAAAACTCATCTAGTTACTTAGCCACACTACCTATCTTTCAAATGCTCTATAGCTAAATATTGCATTGGCTACCATTTTGGATAGCATAAATGTAAATGTCCTTCAACACAGAAAATTCTACTGAAAAGCACTTCTCTGGAGACTGAGATGAGGTTAAAAAAGAGGAATGAGGGTTAGAGATTTAACAATAGAGTAAGGCTTTTAGTATGTGCCCCTAAAAAATGCTTGAGCCCTGTTAACCTACCCACCATGGGAGAAGACAATTAAACTGATAACTGTCCTATACTTCTCACAGGTAGTGTCTAAGAAACCGCAAAATTCCAGAACTTTCTGTGCCTCTACATGGCACAGAAGCACAGAATAGCAATGCCTGAGGGTATTGTCTTGGGAGATAGGCCTGAAATGATGTCACAGAGTTCCCATGTATATTGATATGGCCCAGGCAATAGTCAAAAGTTATTTCTTCTAGACCCAAAGGTATAGTTAATAGTTCCCTGACAGGGGCGCCTGGGTGGCTCAGTTGTTAAGCGTCTGCCTTTGGCTCAGGTCATGATCCCAGAGTCCTGGGATCGAGCCCCGCACACCTGAACAAACTTTGTCCCAACCTCTGTAGGTTAGATTAATCAAAGTTACTGATAAAGTGGCAAACTCATGGGAAAATTCACCAGAAATCAAGACAGTGTAGAAATGAGGAGTGAATATTATTTGGAAATAATTTTCTATGGGTCTTTCAGGTCTCTGCATGTCTTCGAACAGAGGTACTAACTGTCCTTCCTCTGAACTACCTTTTCAAGGCTTACTGCATTGGGAATAGCGTAGGATGATAAAGAAGGGTTTCTCCTTTGGACATTTGGCAGTGTTGTTGTTTTGTTTTGTTTTGTTTTGTTTTGTTTTGTTTTGTTTTGTTTTTAAAGCAGGAGTTGGCTAACTTTGGCCAGTGGGCCTAATTTGGCCTGCAGCTTATTTTTGCAGGTCCTGTGAGTTAAAAGTAGTTTTTAAATTGTTAGGATCATAAAACAAGCAAACAAACAAAAAGCAAAGAAACTACTTGGCCAACAAAACCTAAAATACTTACTATTTGGCCCTTTATAAGAAACACTTACGAAAACTTTATCTACAACTTTGAAAGAAAAAGATAATATCTTTCCCCAGAACATGAAGTAGTCAAGCTAACTATTCAATATAAGAAATTTGGATTTCTCTAAACTCAGGTTTACTCTCCTACAGTGTACCTGATTGTATAATCTGGCCCTCTTCATATAGCTCTGTGGGAACTGGGGCTCAGAGAATCAGTGTAAATCTATTGTTGTCAGTAATAACCGTCCTTTGTCTCCACTACAAGAATCTCATGTCTTCTGTCAGTATTCACAAAACTATGGTAGATTAACATGTGAGATGGTAAGTAGGATAAATCTCAGATCCTTCACAGTTTTTTTTTTTAATTTTTTTATTTATTCATTTGACACAGAGAGAGAGAAAGAGAGATCACAAGTAGGCAGAGAGGCAGGCAGAGAGAGAGGGGGAAGCAGGCTCCCCAATGAGCAGAGAGGCCAACACAGGGCTCGATCCCAGGACCCTGGAATCATGACCTGAGCCGAAGGCAGAGGCTTTAACCCACTGAGCCACCCAGGTGCCCCAGTTCCTTCACAATTCTTGACACTTGCTGACAATAGAAAAAGTCATGGAATCATACCACTGAAGATTATCATATCTGCTTTAAGCCACCTTTCATATAAGTGGTAAGAACACACTGAAAAATGGAAAACAGAGAACTAGGACCCTGTGAAGCTTGCAAAACAGTTTTACAAACTGCATGTACCAGCTAACTAATAAAGGTTTAATAGATAGCCCTCATATGTGCTCACTCATGCTGTGTGTGTGTGTTTGTGCGTGTGTGTGTGTGTGTTTGTGGTGGAATTTGGTCTGAGACTTACTTTCTTTTCAAACCCTGGAATTAAATTTCTTGGGAGACTGTCATTATCTAGAGAGGAAACTGTTTCAGGTCAATGTATAATACATTGGAACCTTGTAAGCCTCATATAATAGAGCTGCAGCTTTAGGAAATATGTCCATTACCAGGAAGAATAGGACTAAAAAAAAATAAGTTCAATTAGGAAAAACTAAGAGTTTTAGCTTAAGATAAGTTACTTGCTATAGCAGTTATTAGTGGCTGATGAAATAAAGAAATGTACAGCTTTCGATATAAAAATTAAGATATTATTTGGACTTGTTATCGATATTATTTTACACCCCCCAGGCATTTGTAGTAATATAATTAACCAAAAGCTATTCCACAGAAAGTTATAAATGATCACACTTTAGAAACTTCAGTATAAGATTCTACAATTTCTTACAAAGATTGGAATGGTTGAAAGAATTCAAGCATGCTTTAAAATTTATGTTTTATAAAATGTATAGAATGCAAATTACTAATAATTACTAAGTTATTAAATTTAAATCAGAATGGAATTTTATATATATATATATATCACATATATATCTTGATATATATATCAAGACTATTGCTAGACTAAGGGATTTGAGGCAAATTTCACCTTAATTGATATAATGATTACATAGGTGGGGACATGTTACTAACCTTCTAAAGAATATTTGCCATCTCCTTATTACTTTTAAAACATTCAGCTAATTGTGCCTAACAATTTTTCACATTAGAGTTTCCTGACTATCTTGTACCATTTCTTGCTGCACATACCCCCTAATTTTTACTTGAGGTACATATTTTCAGTTATGAAACAGTGCTGCTCCTGGCATTAGTTAGCAGCTGAAGACATGCTGCATATAATAAGAATATTAGCTTTATTCTGCATTCACTTGCTAAATTGTAAACATCGTTCATCCTTTCTGAGTGGGTAGAATCTACCAGAGCAGCATACTAGAGCAAGGGTCATTTCCACAGATCTGTGTGGGGCCCTGTCAACACCAGGCAGAGATTGCTGATGGCATGGATTCCAGAGAGAGCCATCTGGGACCCTTGATGATGACTCAGAACTTTCCCCTTCCTTTTCTCTCTTGCCCCTTTTCTTTTTTCTGTTTTGTTTTCTCTCTCTCCTCTCTGTCATGCAATGCATGTACCCATGTGCCCCACATACATGGATGTGTTGTCTTCCCTACTGATGACATTCATGACATTTTTTACCCCATCTCCATACTATCAAAAAGAGCACCTCGTATTATGTGCATTACATATCTGAATGATTTACCAAAGTCTCACTCTCTATCAAAAATGTTTTATAGTACTGAAGACACACTAATGCTCAGAGAAGAGTTCTCAGAATGGACTCCAACACTGCTCAGAGAGTAGCAGATAAAGCTCATGTGAGAGGAGACTCTAGAGGTGGAAGGTCCTTTCTGATGGATATTTACTTTGTACCCAATACAGGTAAAATTTCTGCCTGGGAACCCATGAGTTAAATTTGTTCTACTGCTTCGCAGTGTTTAATCTGGGGAAAATGAATTCAGCCTTTCACTACTCTGTGAGTGCTCTGTAATCAGCATCTTCTTTGCTCATGTGTCTCATAAATGCTCCAGCACAGCAGAGTTTCTGCTGGCCACTCCAGTAATAGAGACATGCATTAGGTGTTTTTCTAAACATGCTGAATATTGGCTCTGGATGCCTTTTCCAGAGGAATTCATATTCTTGGAGGAAGGAATTTTTTTTAAGTATAGAATGTTGTAAACTATTCCCAGGCATACCAGACCCTGAACTCTAGGGAGATGTGGTCTGGAAGATTGAAAAGGCATGATATTACTTCCTCATCTTTTCTTTACTTTTTGTTCCAGATGGAACTACTTAAATGAAGTCATAGCCTAATGTGCATGGAACAGAGGCCAGGAAAAGGAAAAATAAACAACAGTGTTCCCATGTTCCCATATATGTGTCTTGTTTTATATATATATATATATATAAAATGTATATATATATATATATATATATAAAATGTATATATATAAAAATATATATATATGAGAGATATATATAAGATATAAGATATAGATATAGATATATCTATATATATATATATATCTCCAAACACGTATTCAATATTATTTAGAGAGTATTACAAGTATTACATTGGTATAATTCTTATAGTTTTCAAAGTACTTATACACACACACACACACACACACACACACACATTCTTCCCAGTAATTCTATAAACTAATTAAGATATTCATTATCTCCATTTTATAAGTGTGAAACAAGAAAATAATTTGCCTAAGATCACAGTTAATTAGCAACAGAGACAAAATTAAAATCTAGAATTCCAGATTCTTATTTTTTCCCAAATATGTTTATTTTATTTTTCAGTGTTACAAGATTCATTGTTCATGTATCACACCCAGTGCTCCGTGCAATACTTGCCCTCCTCAATACCCACCACCAGGCTCGCCCAACCTCCCACCCTCCCCTCCAAAACCCTCAGTTTGTTGCTCAGAGTCCACAGTCTCTCATGGTTCATCACCCCCTCTGATTCCCCCCATTCACCCTTCCATTCCTTCTCACATGTACCCTAATGTTCATAGCAGCAATGGCCACAATCGCCAAACTGTGGAAAGAACCAAGATGCCCTTCAACAGATGAATGGATAAAGAAGATATGGTACAATATACAATGGAATATTATGCCTCCGTCAGAAAGGACGAATATCCAACTTTTGTATCAACATGGAGAGGACTGGAAGGGATTATCCAGATTCTTATTTTAATGCTCTGAACTCTATTACTTAAGAAGGTTGCTACTCAAAAAAGCCAGAGTATTTCTCTTAATCTAATGGCATGCTGATTGCCAAAATATATAGCATATGAAACAAGATGTTTTCCTCGTAGATCACTTCCACCCACCTTTTGGAAGGAAAGACACACTATCAATGACCAGGCCAGTCTGGTGAATAGCTCTGTATGGGAATTTCATTTTCAAATACAGTTTCTGAAAGGAGGTTGTTAGCAGAGTAACTAAATCAATTCACCAGAACTTCCTTCAACATGAAGGCCAACCAGAAAACAGGTCTCTTATTGTACCATGAGAAATACAGAATGAGTGAAAATAAATGGTAATAGGAGGGGATGCTGCAGCAACAAATTATTGAAGTGCCAGCCCAGTCCTTAAACCTTGCTGCATCCCTTTAAGAACTGAGGCATTGCCAAGCAGATACCCTCAAAGTCTTTTATGGCTAATAGCACTGGTCTCACTTTAAATCTGAGTCACAGAAAATCATACTTCAATGGTAACAATCAGCAACATTTTATTTCAATATATAGAATATATATAGAATAGTCTGCTTGCCCATCATTGTTCTCATTTTGTGGTCTTTAAGGAAATCTATTCATAGAACATTATTGAAATAGTAAATATTGCTGGATTGATTCTTAAGTGATATTACTGTTCATTGCTACTCTTATCAAGGTGAATTATTTCTACAACACTGTTTGAAAGAAAAAATTGTTATGAGCAGCCATTAGGTTTGAGTATTCTAAGCTTGGCAGCTTGACCTGATTGAAAAATTTAAGGAAGACACTATAAGCCAGACAAATTCTAAGCCTGGCCTGTAACAAAGACAAATGAGCTAAAAATATATACAAATTAATTTATCCTTCCCACTGTGTAATCTCTCTTTTCCTTTATCACAAGTGTTCAGCATGCATCATTTTTTCTCTTTTCACTTTATCTCTAAAGTGTGTCCTTTCCCCTCAATCTATAGTGAAATGACTGGTTCAAGCTGGCTATCTCTTGTCTGAATTAGCACATCTTTCTTATTGAATTATTTGCTTCTTCTCTTTTTTGTCTAGTCAATCAAAATAGTTGCCACAAGAGCAATAATCTCTGTTCAAAACTACATTTTCATCCTCATTCTTGAACAGGAATAGAAATATTGAGAGAAGAGTTATAGGAAAATTAACAAATACTTGAGTTAAAAGTACAATTGAATATATTATGCATGTGAAAAATCTCTGCCACCTCCCAGTCTGCATACAAAATAATCCCTAGTAGGGAATCATACATCAGCTGAGTCTATGCGTATAAGTTAATAGAAAAAAAAACTAAAGCAAATTTAACCAAATACCTTATTTTTTTAACAATTATAATTAGATTTAACTTATATTTATTTGTGTTAAAATACATAGAATCTTCAGGGTATCCCCCAGGCATACCATCCTCCATTTCAGCACTTTTCTGTTTGCACACAGGCTGTATAAGGACTTCTGTAGTGCACGTTAATGACACATAGTTTAATAATAAATACTAGCCTCTCCCAGCAAAGCAAGGTGCCCTTGAATTCACTGCGGAGAAGTTCACTGGTTTAGCAAGACGGAGAAGTTGAGAATTCTACCCAGGGCTTATGAGTTCCTAGTGAAGACTATGAAGTCCTTAACAATACAATATTTGCCCCTTTCTATTATTTACAACACTCTAGGCTTTGCTTCAGCACTTGCAAGAGGTGAAAGGCAGTCAGTGAAGAAAGCTTATGGTTTTGCTTATGGATTACTTGGGAGTCTTTTCTGCTACCCGAACTAGCTGTCAGATGATAAACACATTAGATACCACTTCAGAAAGAATTTTATTTATTCTATAAAAAAAACACATTTTATTCAAAGTGTACCAGATGTAAACCTTGGTACATTCAGTGTAAGGAGTTGAACTCTGTCACTATTGAGTATTTTAACATTACACAACACTAAGAGTTAAACAGCATTTTTTATAAATTATTGTACTATGTTACATCATAGCCACCCAAAGACATCAAGTCCTCAACCTTGGAAACTATAAATGTTAGCTTTGTTTGAAAAACGGTCTCTGTGAATGTAATTAAGGATTTGAGATGAGATTGCTCTGAATTATCCATGGCCCTAAATGCTGTCACAAATATCCTAAAAAGAGAGACACATGGCGAGATTAGACACACACACAGAAGTCTGTGTGGAATGGAGAGAGAGATTGCAGTGATGTAGTCACAAAACAAGGACTTCCAGCAGTCACTATAAGCCAGGAGACAGGCCTGGAATTCTCCCTCAGAATCTCCAGAAGGAAACAACCCTGTCAACACCTTGATTTTGAACTTCTGGCCTCCAAAACTATGAAAGAAGAAATTTCTGTTGTTTTAAGCCAAGTCTGTAGTAATTTGTTATGCCAGCCCCAGAAAACTAATATAGATATTTACAGCATAGACCATGAATTTTTAAGACAGCCATTCTTCTTATAAATGAAATGTATAAACTTTGTCACTAGAATACTATGCTTGTAGCATGTACTGTCTCATATTACAAAAGCAATAAAACCAGGGTGGAGGAATTAAACATGAGATCAGGAAATCAGGAAGTTTCAGAGAACAAAATATGAAGACATGGGAATAAACTAAAAATAAATTAAGATATTTTAAGGATGCTTCTTAATGAAAGTAGAAATTAGTTGTTATGTTGTTTTTGCCAGGCTTCCCTGAGGCTGCCTTTCAGTTCCATTTACCTGATACATCAGGAAAGGAAGTTTAATTTAGCTTTGTTTCTTATGGATGGATAACACGCTTTTATTCAAAAAGTCAAATTTTGTGTGTTCTCTAAAGTGGAAATGTAAACTTTATGTAGATTTCCTGTAAATGTTAGTATCTTTAGATTTAGTTCCTGTTTTAATTTAGAAGTAAGAAAGGAAGAGAGAGAGAGAAAGAGGAAGGAAGGAAGGAAGGAAGGAAGGAAGGAAGGAAGGAAGGAAGGAAGGAAGGGAAGGAGGGAGGGAGGAAAAGGAAAGAAAAGAGAAAAGAAAAGGGGAGAAAAAAGAGAAAAGAGGGAAAGAAAAGAAAAAAGAAGAAAAGAAAGGAGAAAAGAAGGGAGAAGGGAGAAACAATATTGTGTTAACATTCAGGCTGCCAAGAAAATCATTTTCTATCAAATATTTCCTCTGGGCTAGTCCTAGGCAAAACTTAGAATTGGGTGAAATATTTCACTAGTACCCCCTCCTTACTTTTGTTTCTACCTCACCTACTGAAATAAAGAAATGTGTTATAAAAACACATTCACATCAATGCACTGAAGAATTATATATAAAATATCTGCCAACAGAGAATTCTAGTTTATACCCCCCAATTCCTTCCTCCTCTTAGTAATGGTATTCCCAACTTTTAACTGGACTTATGGCTATCTAGAATAAAGACTACATTTTCCAACCTCCTTTACAGCTATGTGTGGCCACATAAGAAAGAAGAAAGTGTTCTTAAAGGGAATGTTTTTAGTTGCCAATATGAAGAGAGAAGTTATAATTTAATTTCCAGCAGGTATCTTAGACCAGGGATAGAAACTGCAGATGATGGACAACAAAATCTACAGACTGCAAAGAGTAAAAAATAGCACTAGTAAGAATAGAACTATTAAGCCTTGATTCTTGATACCATGACTTATCATCCCTTTGATGTCAACCTTTTAGCAAGGTGCCTGACACAAAAATAAGTGCTTGTTAAAAAATATGGAAAGAGCCCAGATGTCCATCAACAGATGAGTGGATAAAGAAGGTGTGTGTGCGCGCCTGCACACACACACACACACACACACACACACACAATATTACTCAGCCATCAAAAAGAATGACCTCTTGCTATTTGCGATGATATGGATGGAACTAGAGGGTATTATGCTAAGTAAAATAAGTCAGTCAGAAAGTGACAAAAAAACATGATTTCACTCATGTGTGGAATTTAAAAAACAAAACAGATGAGCAGAGGGGAAGGAAAAAAAATAAAATAAGAGGAAAACAGAGGGAAGCAAGCCATAAGAGACTGTTAACTTTTGGGAATAAACTGTGGGTTGCTGAAAGTTAGGAAATGGGGTAACTGGGTGATGAGCATTAAGGAGGACATTTTAAGTAATGAGCACTGGGTGTTTTACACAACTGATGAATCACTGAATCCTATCTCTGAAACTAATAATAGAGTATATGTTAATTAAATTGAATTTAATTTTTTAAAAAGTGCTTGTTAGATATTTTCTATTCTTATTAGTTTTATAATAGCTACTATTTTTTGATTACTCACAATATACTAGACACTATGCATACAGTCTTCATGAGAATCTAATTAGATTATAAATCTTATAATCTAATAAGTTAGGTATTATTATCATTCTCATGCTATACATAAAGAAATAAAACTTCTGAAAGATAAATTGCCCAAAATCACAGAGCCAGTAATTGTCATATGGGACAATCTTACCAGGACTATCTGAATCCCAATTGACTGTGACTGTTCCTTCCACTACATTATTCTGTCATATCATAAGGTCATTGGTTTGATGTCTCTGATCATTCCAAAGTTGTTCTAAGGTTTCTTTTTTTTTTTAATGTAATAATTCTATTGAGCATAAAGGGAATAAATGCATTGAAGTAGATAATATGTTGCATTTTAAAGACAAAAATAAAAATAATAAATAAAACAAAATGGAATCTATAGGGAAAAGAATATTTTGGATGAGATTTCTGGTATTTCCTGCTTTTAACCACACAGGAAATATCTTTTTCATTTTTTTCCCCAGCCCTTACACTCAAGATTCCAGCAAGTCAATTTCAGACTGGAGGCAACAGTTAGTCATACAGAGAAAAATAAAAGTACAAACTTGAATGAAAGAAAGAAAGGAAGGAAGGAAGGAAGGAAGGAAGGAAGGAAGGAAGGAAGGAAGGAAGGAAGGAAGGAAGGAAGGAAGAAAGAAAGAAAGAAAGAAAGAAAGAAAGAAAGAAAGAAAGAAAGAAAGAGAGAGAAAGAAAGAGAAACACTTCTCATTGCATTTAGAAATTTTGTAAAATTCATCAGTATGAGAAGGTTTTAAAGGAATTTTTCAAATATCCAATAGTTTCCTCCTTGTTGTTTCCATAATATGAAACAATTTGACTGCCATTCTGAGAAAAGCTTTGTTTAACTTTTTTTTTTAAAGATTTTTTTTATTTATTTGACAGAGAGAAACACAGCGAGAGAAGGAACACAAGCAGAGGGAGTGGCAGCAGGAGAAGCAGGCTTCCTGCCGAGCAGGGAGCCCAATGCGGGGCTCGATCCCAGGACCCTGGGATCATGACCTGAGCCGAAGGCAGACTCTTAACGACTGAGCCGCCCAGGCACCCCTTTGTTTAACTTTTATTATGAAAGTAATATCAAGTATTTTAAAAATTCTGAGCACAGGGGGACCTGAGTGGCTCAGTGGATTAAAAATTCTGAGCACAAATAATATTGTGACATTAGAAAATAGAACGTCATCTTCTAAACTAATTGGAAGGCAGAAATATGTCCAAATTACAATCTAATTCCATCTTTTATTCCAATGCATTTTTTTTTGTAAATTGTGAGCTACATGTAGTGTAGTTAAGAGTATTTAAGAACTAGCTGAACAAAAAGAATTTGCCAATATTAACTTCATAGTCACATCTTAGAGTCCCCTTTATTTAATCACCATCTACTCAATAATTTGGATAAGGAACATACCAAATTTGTGAGTGATATGAAAGTATAAAGAATAAGTGCTATATTAGATGTTGTATAAATTAGCTTTTGCTGTATAAAAATCAGCTAATATTCTGTGACTTAAAACAGCAAGCACTTATTAGCTCATACTTCTATGATTCAGTGGTCTGGGTTGGGTTCAGGTAGGCAGTCTGAGACTTAGTCTGAGCTTTACACATCTTGGTGGAGGCTCTTTTATGTGTCCACAATCAACTGCAGTTTGGCTTAGACTTCAATTTTCTCAGCTTTCCACATGACTTTCATCCTCCAGCAGGCTAGCTTGGACTTGTCACTTTGTGGTCTCATGATTCCAAGAGCAGCAAAAGAAAAGACAAACTATTATAATAATTTCAAGTGGCTGCAGTTTCGCATGTCCTATTGTTCCACTGGCTAAAAGGAATCACATGGCAAAGACCAGAGTCAGTATAGAAGGGATTAGCAAAGTCCAGGAATAAAGGTAAGTATAAATACTTTGGGAACCATTACTGCAAAAATCTAACCCAAACGATAAATAATAATTATCTTAAATGGCAAGAGTGGTGGACCAAAAATACAAGGACAAATCTCATAGGAATAAATATATAATCTAGCACTCACATTCAAGACACCCCTACATAGGTGGAGAAAGAAGGACACCTGAATTAATTTCCCAGTGAAAAAGTCTTAGGAATCTTGGCTTGATATAAATCAGCTTGATATAAATCAGCAATGTGGACTGACTCAAAAGAAAGAGAGCAGATAATGTAATCTTAAATAACATTCCTGGAAATAGAGATGTCAAACCAATGGACCCAGTAGTCTCCCAGGATTTTGTAATGGTCATAGTTCACCTGTTCTTGGTACAACAAATGACAAGGAAAGTGGAATACGAAGTGTTGGAAATGCATAGTGTACAAATCTTTTAAAAGACATGAGTACGCTCAGTCTACATAAAAGAAGATTGAAGACTTACAGGCAGTGTAATGATAGTGTTCTTCAAATACTTGAGGAGGATTATTACATAGAAATAGAATTAGATGCACTTCCCATAGCTATGAAAGGAAGAGAGAGTTCATAAGTAGGAACTCTAAGAAGACAAATTTAGACACAATGATAGAAAAAACTTCACAATTATTAGAGATGTCCAGAAATAGAATAGTCTGCTTGCCATGCAGTTCGCCTCCTTTCACTAGAAGTGTGCAAGCATAGACAAGAAGGTCAGGAAGCAGCTAGGCAAGGTGCTCTGCAGCAGTGACTTCCCAACTTGGCTATGTATCAGAATCACCTATGGAGCTTTGTAAAGTACACATGCTATGGCACCCCTCTGGTATGCAGTCTAGACAACTCTACTTTAAACTTCCTTACCAGGGATCGGATATGTGGCCAGATTTGGGAGCCATTGCTCTAAGTTAGAGTTAGCAAGCTATGGCCTGCCACCAGTTTTATATGGCTACAGAGCTAAGAATGGCTTTACCTGAATATCCCTGCCATCTGAAAATTACATAAAATTCAAATGCCAGAGTCCATAAGTAAAGTTTTACTGGAACACAGCCAAGTTCATTCTTTATGTTTTGTGTACAACACTACAGCGGTGAAGTTGAGTAGTTGTCACAGAGACCATATGTGGCCCACAAACCCTAAAATAGTTATTATCTATCTATTTTATGGAAAAACTTGGCCAATAGTGGTTCTAAGATCTTACTATCAAAAATGTGTTATCACCAGGAAACTTGAGAAATATTTAGAAATAAGAAATGTTTATAAATGAGAAATGAGAAATTGAGAAACACTTAGAAACATTTCTAACAAAATATAGAATCTCAGATCCCACTCCAGATCCACTGAGAAACTGCATTCTAAAAGATGCACAGGTGATTAGTATTCATATTAAAGTTTTAAAAGCACTGCTCTGGGTTGTTGATCAATTCTATTTTTTTAAGATTTTATTTTTTGTTTGTTTGTTTGTTTGTTTGTTTGAGAGAGAGTGAGGGAGAGCACAGAAGGAGAGTAAGAAGAAGAAGCAGACTCCCCACTGAACAGAGAGCCCAATGTGGGGCTTGATCCCAGGACCCCGAGATCATGACCTGAGCCAAAGGCAGATGCTTAACTGACTGAGTGACCCAGGTGCCCAGGTTTCAATTTGAAATCTCTATAAATCCATATACATTTAAACTCCATGTTATATTGTTTACATTAATTATTAAGTGGAAACAATGAGTTATTGCTTAATCTGACACTCTCCTTTGAATGCAAGATTCAAAATACATTTAAATGACTTGAAAATCCACTGGTAAAATGAAAGTATACAAGGTTCTTTCAGTCACATGGAGAAAATGTTGGGATTGTCTTCTGAGTACCCAGATCTTGGATTCCAATAACCTTTTCCAATAAAAGGAGCCAGAGGTCCTTGGAGAAATGAATGATTCTAGGGTTGAGGTAGGCAATACACAAGAAGAACCTGCAGCATCTTGTAGTGCCAGAAAGTAAGGAAGTGATCACATCCAAAACAATGAGAATGTGTCAAAGGGGAACAGAAGATAACTCAGAGTGTTCTCAATGGCCAACATGAGAACAATTTGAGCACTAAAATAAATAAGGCAGTATTAGATTATAATCCAAAGTATAAAATATATATGCATAAGTCCATGCTGAGATAAATAAATGATAGAACAAATAAATAAGAAAGAGAAAAGACAAGTCTCCTACACAGAAGAATTCCAAATAAAATCTATAGACTCTGACCCTGAAGAAGTGTAGCACAACTGCCCGCCTATTAAATATAGACTGTGTATAGTCATTTTTTTTTACCAAAAAAAAATACAGTTTGCAAAAGTGCACTCCTTCTAAAAGTTATGAGGGAGAAATCTGACAAACATAGCCTAAACCAGGTGACTGAGGTTTACATCAACAGTGATAATTTACATTGATAGCATGTGCCCTTCATATGATGTGATAAAAATGACACTGACCTCTGTAAATCTGTAATTGGAGTCTAATCGAGTTTAAAAAGCACCAGAAAAATCTTAAATGAAAGAGAGTCTACAAAACATCTACCTAGTACTCCTCAAAACTGTCAGTCATCAAAAATAGAGTCTGACAAACTGTCAGTCTAGAGGAGCCTAAGGAGACGTGAGAACTAAATGTAACATTGTAGCTCAGATGGGATCTTGGAATATGAAAAGAATGGTAGATAAAAACTAAGGAAAATCCGAATAAAGGATAGACCACAGTTAACAATAAGATTCATTAATTGTAACAAATATACCACACTAATGTTAGATATTAATGATAAGGAAAACTGATACAGGGTACATGAGAATGCTGTACTATCCTGATAATCTTTGTGTAAATCTAAAACTATTCTAAAATTAAAAATTTATATAAAATAACATGGTCATCTTGGGCTTTGGCTTCTAATTTTTATACTTATTTTCAGGTCTTTAAGAAGTTTCCTAATACATTCTCTCTAGAATCCCTTTTAGAATTAGGTTGACTCTAAATCATAAATTACAAATTAAATAATCATCAAGTCCATAGTCACATTCTGGTAAATTGTCTGGTTATTTCTTCATGACACAAACCCTTTTAATTTGACTAAATAGCTGAAGAATTTATCGTTGTTCTACCAACATGGCTAGTCTAACCAGAGCAAGTCCTAGCTGGATTTCTGTCCAAAAGCAAGAACGGAGACCCACGTGGTCTGAGTGTAGGTTGAAGTCATGAAGAGATTCTTACACATGGAGAGGCAGAATTTTGACCTTCAAGCTTTTTGGAAATGTCTTGATTGCTGAGAGCTATAGGGGAGACTCAGCAGGATTGAGGAATGTGAATGAAGTTTGCCTTTTTGTAAGCAGTTGTTGCTGGCAAAGGACACCAGTTATTAATGAGAAAATGTAAAGAAATGTTTGTAAGATGAGCAGTTTCTCTTATAAACATCCCTCTTACAATCCTCAGAAAGAGTCACAGTACCAAGAAAGCATTGTGAAAAACAAAAACAAAAAAAATATTTTTTTGAAGCTGTGGGAACATCTGTGGTGTCTGGAGAAAGCAACATTGCTGTGAAATGTAGAAAGAGAGGTTGCCCTGGGGTATACTCTCAGCTTGCAATGTCTTCAGTAGATAGTGACACCTCCTTGGATAAACAAACTATATGCACAGGACCAGAATTTTTAAGTTAACCTGTTACATTCTTAAAATTCCACCAGTTTATCTCATTATGAAATGTAAATATATCTGGCAATCTTGTGTATCTGTCTTTCACTATTCATGAGGATCACTACCCTGTTAATACCTGATAGAGGGTGGCTGTGCTGAGGGCAGAACAATCTCCTTTGACAAGAGAAACTCTTCAGCATGGTGCAGGCTTAAGAAACATTAGAGAAACCATAAAGCAAAGTGATTTACAATGCAATTCCAAATAAATTTTAGGATCAATTTGTTGATTTTTTTTAATCAGTCTCGTTGGAATTTTTTTATTGCAATTGTGTCAATTCTATAGATGATTTTAAGGAGATTTAACATCTTAATAATATTGTGTCTGCCAAACCATGAACATGATCTATATCTCTCCATTTGTTTAGGTTCTCATTAATGTCTCTCAGCAACGTTGTATAGTTTTCAGTGCATAGGTTTAACACTTATTTTTTTGGTTTTTGGTTTGTTTGTTTTAAGATTTTATTGATTTATTTAGAGAGAGGAGAGAGAGAGCATAGCACAGAGAGGGCAAAGGGGAGAGAGAGAGAGAGAGCAAATCTCAGGCAGACTCCTGCTGAGTATGGAGCCCAACACAGGGCTCAATCTCACGACCCTGAGATCATGACCTGAGCCAAAATCAAAATTCTGACATTTAACTGACTGAGCCACCCAGGGTTTATCACTTGCTTTATTAAACTTATTTTTAACTATTCATGAGCTTGATGCTATTATAAATTTTTTTAAATTTTATTTTCCAATTGTTTATTGCTAATATATAGAACTACAATTGCTTTTGTGTTTGGTGTATTGACCTTGTATTCTGAGACCTTGCTAAATTCCACTATTAATTTTAGCAGGTTTTCTGTAGATTTCTTAGGAGGTTCTTTATTACATGACCGTGTGGTTTGGAAATAAAGATAGCATAGCTTTTTCCTTTCCAACCTCTATGTCATTTATTTTTCTTATCTTATTGTACTGGCTAGGAATACAAGTATAATATTGAAATAGAAGTGAGAACAGACATCCTTGCCTTGGTCCCAATTCTAGAGGTAAGCATTCAAGCTTTCATCATTAAATGTATTGTTAGCTGCTATTTTTTTAAAGTGTCCTTTATCAGATTAAGGAGGTTTTGTTCTATTCCTAGCTTGATCAGAAATTTTTAGCATGAATAGGAATTGGATTTTGTTCTTTTTTGCATCTATTGAGATGATCACATGGTTTTTTCATCTTTATTCCTGTTAATAGGTTCATTAAACAGAGTGATTTTCAAATGTTAAATCAACCTTGTAATCTGGAAATAAATCACAACTTGTAACATTGTTGTTGTTATTATTATTATTATTACTATTATATGTTGCTGAATTTATTACTATCAAAGACTTTTTTCTGTGTTCCTGAGAAAAATTAATTTATAGGTAGCTTTCTTATAATGTGTAGGTCTGATCTTGGTATCAAAGAAATGTTAGTTTTAAATAAAAGGATAGGAAGTATTATTCCTCTTCTATTTTCTAAAAGACAGTTTATATGCGATTGGTATTTTTTTCCTTTGATATTTGGTAGAATTCAGCAATAAGATTATCTGCTACTAGGGTGCTTTTTTTTGGAAAATGTTTTTAAAATCAAATTAAGATTTGAAATTTAAAAACAAATTAATTTAAAAATTTTAAATTGGTTAACACCATTTGGATTTTCTATTTCTTCCTGAGTTTATTTTTGTAACTTGTATCTTTGAAAGTATTGTTAATTTCATGTAAACTGTCAAATGCATTGGTATAATTATTCATAATATTTCTTTGTTATTATAATATATGCAGAATAAATATGTACATACACTCTTTCATGCCTGGTATTAGTAATTTCTTTCTCTTTCTCCCTCTCTCTCTCTCTCTCTCTCTCTCTCTCTTCCTTCTCCCCTTAGTCTAGATTTTTATTACTGTTATTGATCTTTCAAACAACAAGCTCTTGGGTTTATTGCTATTATTTATTATTTCTCATGTTCTATTTCGCTGATTTCTGCTTGCCTTTTATTTCATTTTTAAATTTTTAATTTAAATAAAGTTCGCATTTAATTTATTCTTTTTCTAGTTTCTGGGCATGGAAACTTATGTCACTGATTTTTAGATCTATCTTCTAAAATAAACATGACAAGCATGGAAATCTAAAATATTGTTTTAAGCATTGCTGTATTTTTGTTCCTCATATTTTAACCTTTTATTTTCATTATTATTAATTCTAAATCTTTTAAATTTCCCTATTACTTTCTCTTTCACCTACAAATTCTTTATTTAGAAGTGTACTCATTAATCTCTATTCATTTGCCAATTTTCTGGATGTCTTTCTGTTATACTTCCAGTTTAACTCCACTATTATTAGAGAACATAGTTTCTATGTTTTCAGACATTCTGAATTTAGTGAAATTTGTTTTATGTTGCAGGATATGGTATATTTCAACAAAATTTCCTTGAGTACTGAAAAAGAATATGTACTCTTCGGCTTAGTATTCTAAAAAGGTCAACTTGGTCAAGTTGGTTGATACTATTGCTCATTGTATTCTTATTGATTTTCAGTCTACTAATTTATAAATCACTTAGAGAACAGTGTGGAAATCTTCAACTGAAACTATAGTTTCAGTGTGGAAACTATAGTGGAAATCTCCAACTATAATAATGGATTTGTTTATTTCTCCTTTCAATTATGTCAGTTTTACTATATGAATTTGAATATTATTCTATATGTATATTGATAGGATAGCTATGCTTTTTGATGAATTCACTTTTATCATTATTTCCTTTATTATTAGAAATATTCCTTGTTCTGAAGTCTACTTCATCTGATATTAATATAGCCATTCCAGTTTTCCTCTGTTGAGTGTTTGTGTGATATACATTTCTCATCCTTTTAATTTATCTATATCTTTATATTGAAAGCTGCTTGCTTGTAAACAGTATATAATCGGGTCTTGTTTTTTAACCAATTTGATAAGCTAAGCCTTTTAAATTGTAACACCATTTACATTTGATGTAATTATATCAATGTGGTTGGATTTAATTCCATCACCTTGCTAAGTGTTTGTTATTTACCTGCTTTATGTCTTCTTTTTCTTCTTTCCTTGACTTCTTTTGGTTAATGGAGCAATTTTTAGTACTATGTTTTATCTCCATTATTGGCCTATTGATTGATTGATTACCTTGTGATTGCCCTAGGGTTACACTATGTATCTTTAACTCTTTACAATCTATCTTCATGTTCTATTTTTACTACCATTAATATCAAAACCTTAGGGTGCCTGGGTGGCTCAGTGGGTTAAAGCCTCTGCCTTCCGCTCAGGTCATGATCTAAGGATCCTGGGATTGAGCCCCACATCAGGCTCTCTGCTCAGCAGGGAGCCTGCTTCCCCCTCTCTCTCTGCCTACTTGTGATCTCTCTCTCTGTGTCAAATAAATAAATAAAATCTTTAAAAAATATATCAAAAACTTATATCCTCTCCATCTTTTTTGATAGTGTTGTCATACATTATACTTCAATTTATGCTTTGAAACTCCAAATCCACTGTTACTATTTTGCTTTAAACAATTATCTTTTTTTTTTAAAGATTTTATTTATTTATGTGAGAGAGAGAGCATGAGCATGGTAAAAGGCAGGGGGAGGAGCAGGCTCTCTGCGGAGCAGGAAGCCAGATGTGGGGCTCAATCCTGAGACTCCAGGATCATGACCTGAGCCAAAGGCAGACACTTAACCAACTGAGCCACCCAGGGATCCCTAAACAATAATCTGCTAAAGAGATTTTAAGATGAAGAAAAATATTTTATATTTATTCATATATTACTATTTGGGGAACACTTTTTATTTTCTGTGTAGGTCCAAGTTTCCATTTGATATCAATTCCATCAGCAGAATTTCCTTTCTTGTAGTACAGATATCACGGTGACAAATTCTCACAACTTTTGTTTGCCTAAAAGTATCTTTATGTTCTTTATTTTATTTTTTCCACTTTGAAAGATGATTTTGCTGGCTATAGAATTCTAAGCTAACATTTTTTCCTTTCTATAGCTTAAAAGATACTGTTCTATTGTATTCTGTCTTGCAATGTTTCTTCCTAGATGTCAGACTATTTCTTTCAATGTGTTTTTACAAAGACATGTCTTTTCTCCCTTGTATGGCACATGCCTTCTGTCTATGGCTACCTTTGAGACTTTTTATTACTGGTTTTTAACAATTTGAGTGTTGTATACCTTGGTTTGTTTTCTTTGTGTTTATCCTCCTAGGGCTTCATTGAGCTTCTTTGATCTGTGGCTTATAATTATCACTGACTTCCAGGAAATTTTTGATAAATTTCTTTAAACATGTTTCTACCCACTCCCTCTAGAAAGATTGCAGTTATACAACTATTAGACACTTTAATGTTATCCCGTAGATCACTGTGACTTATTCTTAAGTTATCATTTTTAATCTCTGTGCTTCAGTTGTATATTTTTTATTATTATGCCTTTGATTCAGCAAAAATATTTTTCTTCAGTAGCTAATCTGTTATTTAGTCCACTGTCAAATCTTATTTTCTGAAATTGTATTTTCAGCCCTGGAGATTTCATTTATTTCTTTATTTATTTTCTATTTCTCATTATTTTAAAGTTTTCTCTTAATCACTAAGCATAACTCAGTTATTTTCAACAAGTACTTTAAAGTTCTTGTTTAATAATTTCCTCATTTTTTACTTACTATATCTGTTTTTATCGACTGATTGGGGGGGTGTTAAGAATCACATTTTTTCCTTCTTTATGTGTCCAGTAATTATTAAATGGAAGGTTATCTTTGCTAATTACATTGCTAAGTGTCCAGATTCAGTTATACTCCCTAAAGGCTGTCAAATTTTGTTTGGGCTAGCGATTGATTTACTTCACATCAGATTGATCTTTTCAAGGCTTGTTTATAAACCTTGTTAGGGAGGATCCAGAATAGCCTTTATGTGAGGGCTAGTTTAGCCCAAATCCTCAGGTATGGCCTTTTGGAGTCTTTACTGATTATAGGAGTTGTTTAGTAAGTTCTTTCAACTTTGGCTGACAAAAACTTAAACATCGTCCATCCCTGCATCAGCTAAGAAATGTTCCATTACAGCTCCAGGTACTTTTTTGCCTTGCCTCATAGAGTTTGTATGCTTACCTTTTAACAACATATTCAAGGGAGCACTGAAGGAGATCAGTGTAGCTGTTTTTCTGCATAGCCTTCTTTCCCAGTACTATTTCCCAATACTATATTCCAGCGGCTTCAACTCCCTTTTCTGAAATCTTTATCTGTTCAATTCAGAAAGGCTAGTGTCCTAAGTGTATGTTTGTCTCACTTGGCCACAGTCTGAAAAGTGCTTTGTGATAAAAAGCTGAGACCAACAGAATTCACTTTAGTTTTCCTTTTTACAGGTATCATAGTTCTGCGAGCCTATTGTCCAATATCTGAAAATAGTAGTAATAGCTTCCTATATGTTTTCCTGTTTTCCTACTGGGGAGACAAATTTAGTACTCTTATTCTGACACAACACAAGTAGAAGTCCCCCATCAATGAAGATTTTTTTTTTAAAGATTTTATTTATTTGACAGAGAGAAACACAGCGAGAGAGGGAACACAAGCAGAGGGAACGGTAGCGGGAGAAGCAGGCTTCCTGCCAAGCAGAGAGCCCGATGCGGGGCTCCATCCCAGGACCCTGAGATCATGACCTGGGCCGAAGGCAGACGCTTAACAACTGAGCCACCCAGGCGCCCCTCAATGAAGATTTTAAATGTTACATCCTGTGAACAATTAAAAAAACACAATATACCCTATAATGGAATATTATTCAGCAATGAAAAAGAATGACATACTGATAGATACTGCAGCACGGATGAGCCTTAAAAACATTATGCTAAGTAAAAGAAGTCAGACTTTTGCTAAGTCAAAAGGACATAATGAATAATTTCATTTACATAAAATGTCCAGAAAAGAAAAATAAGAGACAGAAAAATACATTAGCAGTTGTCTAATGTTGGAGGTGTAAATGGGGAGCATTTGTAAATGGGCAGTAGGTTTCCTTCTAAGATGATGAAAATATTCTAAGGTTAAATTACGGTGATGGTTATACAATGCAAGAAATATACTAAAACTCATTGAAATATACAATTCTAATAGATAAATCTTACAGTATACAAATTATATCTCAATAAAGCTCTTCAAAAAATATCACATCCTATTGTTAACCATGCCTGAGTAAATTGAGAAAGAACCTTTGCCTGCATTTGGGGCAAAGCAGTATGGGATGAACCAGTAGTTGCCTGAAAAAGCCTCTTGGAAAACAAAACTCTGGAGCATAAAGAGCATGGCCAACATAGCTGATGGGATGATTATAGCACCAGTATTGATTTGTAAAAACATGTTAGCATTGCTAGGGATTACCATACAGTATATCATAGTTGGCTGAACTTCTTGTGTTTGAAAGGAGAGATCGTGGACTAGTGTGATTTGAGAATTAAATGGAATTCCTACTGCTCATGACTAGAGTACACAGGGATGTGAACCTTACAAAGATTTAAAAAATATACATGAAGAATCAGGAGGTAACTATAGCAAAAGGTATAGCTCTTATAACGATGATGGTTGCCTCTTTTAAAAAAAATACACTTGAAACTATTAATAATTAAGCTAATTTGGAGGCTTCTTTAAAGATTCTAATTTTATTGAACAATATCAAGTCTCTACTAACAAAAATCTTTTCTTGGTATTCATTTCTGAGATTGCTACAAACCCTTATTTCATATAACTTGAAGAAATTAGTAAACCACTTCTCAGCACTCATAAATTGTCAGATTGTGGCTTTTTTTTTTTTAAAGATTTTATTTATTTGACAGAGAGAAATCACAAATAGACAGAGAGGCAGGCAGAGAGAGAGGGAGAAGCAGGCTCCCTGCTGAGCAGAGAGCCTGATGTGGGGCTCGATCCCAGGACCCTGAGATCATGACCTGAGCCGAAGGCAGAGGCTTTAACCCACTGAGCCACCCAGGTGCCCCCAGATTGCGGCTTTTTGAAAGGCGGTCGAATATGCCTTTGTTCAGCACTGCAAAAATGCATTATTAGTGGTACTATAGTATACCAGGAAATTCCCTACTATCAAAATTTGCATCCTTGTACATCCTATGCAATAATGTTCAAAGATTAATGGGTTTTACTTCAGCGGTAGAAATTTTGTGTTGAATAATTATTGGGTTAAGAGGAATAAAGGTGATTTGTTAAAGAAAACATATAAATTAAATCTATTTGGTCAAGAAAGTTAAACAGAATGGAGTTTTACATGTTCAATCATAATGACGTTTTGAAATTCAATTAAAATTTAGTTTGA
>CM053608.1:41272132-41385970 GCA_028646535.1 Procyon lotor | reverse complement strand
AAAATTTAGTTTGAAAAAGGATAATTACTTCATGGTTCATAACCATAACACACTAGACTTGAAAACAAATAGTTCATTCTGTTGACAGAATCATGGCATTAGATCATCCTTTAAGAGACAAAATTGTGGCTGAATATGTTAAAAATATGTTTTTTTCGCTATTTCAATTTTTCACCCTGTGTAACATATTGCCTTTCCTGCTGTTGTTTGCAACCTTTCTACAGTTGGCATAAATACGTACATTAAATCTATTCTGGTTATTATGGGCATCCCCCCATGCAGCTCCCATCACAATGGTGTCCATTTGGCAGGGTTTTTATTGTCCAAGTTACCATGCTTTTATAATGTATGTTATTAAGTACCACCTCTTTCCAGCACTTTGAGGATCTATAATTATCAAAGGAGGCAACTGTATGATGTTTGCAAATTTACACAGAAGCTTGAACAGCAATACCGGCTGCTAGACGGCAAAAACAGAATTTGTGCCTGGGGATCCAACTGAAAAATGGTAATTTTAGTTCAATATTTTTTTAATTTCCAGGGAACCATTTGAATATAGACCTCTGGGTAACCATGACCATACTCATTGGAAAGGGCCATGATTGCAAAACTGACAAATGCAACAAAATCCTCTCAGTGCATTCTTTCCTATGATATTGCTTGGGCAGCACCATACTATTTCTTTTTGCTTTGACAAAGTACCGTTTTTTTGTAACTTAAGACAATCCCCCTTTCCAAACCAATTTTACAGCATAAGTTTGAATAAAAAGTAAAAGGAATAGGATCAAGCATTCTTGTCTTTCTCTTTGTGTAACCTACTCCCCGCCTGTATCTTTCTTGTTATTACAATTTTGCTTTCCCTTATACAAAATGAAAAAGTTATTCTTATTCAAATCCATGTTAGTTAAGTAAGGTAAAAGAATCAAGGTCCTAGAGGCAGAAGTAGGGTGACTAAGGATATGGTTAGCCAAAGAGGAAAGATATTTTGGTCACTGTAAACCAAATGTAGCGTAAGAAGCACTAAATGGGAAGGGTTAGATACATTAGGTTCTAGATCACAGTAGCCAATATATAGGGTTCTAGATCATAGTAGCAAACTTATAGTGAGCCATCCTGATAGAGTAGTCACATTTGACTATTATATAGAAGAGTCAAACTCCCCAGCACTATTTTAAGTCCACATGCATATCAGCAGAATAGAAATGAAGTACCCGAGAGTTTACAAAACTATTGAAGAAACTATATTTATGGACAAAGAACTTTTTGAATAAGGCAAGGCATTATTTAATTAAATGCCAAAAAATGAACTACAAAAGGAGCAAGAGTGAGATAAAATGATTTTTTTTTAAAGTTGCACAATCCACATGGGTTAAAGCATTGGGGGAAAAATCACATAAATGGACAAAATTGAAATGTAAAGGGGAAAAATTGGTAAGGGTATTTCAGGAAGTACAGAATAAAAGCACAAAAAGACTCTAATATCACTCCCTCATATGGTACATGTTTGCTGGTCTATTGATTAGAAACAGAAAATAATAAAAATGCATTTTATATAGTACTTTACAATTCACAAGATAGGATCTCATATTGATTCACCTAACAACTTCTTAACATTAGGCCAGCAGGTACTTCCAATTTTCAGAAGAAACTAAAGCTCAGACTAGTTAAAAAGCTTAGCGGTGAGTATCCTGCAGAGACAATATTGGAACTTTAGTTCCCGAGGTCCTAATCCAGTGCTTTTTACTCATCAATACATCAAATTACCAAAAAAAATAAAAAAAAAAAAAGGAAAGCGTCTGGAACTACATTTTAGATCTCTTTTAGAAGAGAAGTATCCAAATTTAACAGTGGTAATTCTGGCCCTTGGACACGTTTTCATCAACCTCCACTTCACCATTGTGGGGCTTTGCAAGCTGAAAGGCAAAAGAGATCAGAAGGAGTTTGGGGAGTAGAGGGATACTGAAGGAGGAGGAAAGTCATTCCTTGTCTTCAGAGCTTCAGGCTAAAATCTATCTGGCCAATTTGCCTTGAATTATCCAAAATTTCATCTGTAAAAAATAATGACCTTTTCATTTGACTAGAAAGGCCTCCTTCCTTTGGAGATGCTCCACTGCAGTTTCAAATGTTCTATTGAAAACATTAGAACTCTCATTATTTTTTTTTAACAGTGTCCCCTATATTCAAAGCCTAGAAGTGAACAAGAGGATGCACTTCCTATTTTTACTCTATGTCCATACACCAAGTTGATAATTGTATTTGATAGCTCTCAGTGATGTGCATGAGCTCACAAGTAACCCTTTGGTGTATGAACATGAGGAATTTTATAAATAGTGGGCTCTTCAATATGGATTTGTGTTACAAACATATCATCACCTCCCCTTCCACAATTTGAAAGGCTCAGATGGCTATAATTGCAGAGAAGAAAATGAGTAATCTCCAGTCTATTTTAGAAACAGGAGACCAGATGATTCCTCTTCCATAAAGGACTAAGATTTCATCTAGTGCTGACGCTTAGTCTGATAAGAATGTAGTAGTTTCTGTGGATGAAATTTGAATGGAGACAAGCAATGTTATTTTCATTTCTGAAAATTATCTGTGTCCTGTGCATTGATCACCTAGTAGGTCCATATTCCAATGAAAGGATTTGAAATGGAAGAGTTTCCTCTTTCTTCAGTTCCCCTCCTAATTCTATCTTAAAGTGCATCTTGAATCTGAATGAGCTCCAGACAAACCTCACATACAACAGACAGGAGAATTCAAACCAATGCATTTATTATGCTCAGGAATCACAGCTGACTCCCAGCGTTGCCAAATCCAGCAGGGCTTGCTCGAACTGTGCGTGGTTTTCATAAGCATTGATTGCAGCCAAAATGCTGTTTTGTGAGTTGAATTTTTATCCAATTGCCAAGTGACCAATGTTAACTTTGCATCAATATGAGGGTTTATCAGGCTTATTTTATGACTTTCTGCTGACTAGCTTATTTGGTTCTGCAAAAATGTCACATACACATGAAAATTTCCTTTCAAATTACTGTCAATGAAGACAATGTTTTGCTTTGTTTGTTTTCATGAATTCTGAGCAGTTGGAATACAATCACGCAACAAAAAATAAATAATACAAATCAATCCCTCCAGGTATTTGGGTATATGAAAAGGTAATTTTTATCTGTAAAGAGAATTGTGTTCCTGCATCTTTATCCATAAAACCACTAAAATAATTACTAGCAGTGGAGGCCTGCAAAAAAAAATGAGTTTTTCATGTAGTATACTGTAGAATAGATAAAAATAGAGTCCAAGGCCCAGAAGAATTTAGGAGCATAAAGTTCTGCATGTAGATGCCTGTGGAAACAATGCAGGACTTAAGCACAGTGACAGAACTCCCCTCTAATTGAGGACGCTCCCTAAGGAGCTTGTTACCATGAGATCTATTGAGAGGATTTCTAAAAACAATTTGATTTTTGGGCAGCTGGCTAATGTTCTACAGTAACAGCTAGCTTTCCACTGAAATTCAGTCGTACTGATACCTATTCGTATTTTTTTAGAAGGGAGATGGAAAGCTTAAGAAAGAAAAACAGAAAAAAAAAGAAAACAGAATTAATGGTGTAAATGAAGCTCTCTCCTTTAAGATTTGAATCTGTTTAGAGTAGAAATGTTATCCCTGTGATTGACCCTCTCCTTATTGTCAGTCTGTGCTAAGAGAGTAGAAAGAGGTAAGGAAGGGGACCTGAAGCAGACTCATCTTTTGGGTCCTTGCTCTAGAAAAGGCTTCCCCATAGGAGGGGTTGCAGATGTCCACACTGTCAGGCATGGTGAAACATGGGAGGAAAGACTTCAGTATGCAATCACCAGAGTCAATTTAGAAAACAGAAGGAAATAATTAAATTGACTTAAAAACAAAACCTCAGACTTCTACATATTGCTGGGTATTTGGCAGTGTCATCAGTATCACAAAGGCAAAGGCTAGGAAACAAACATTTCAGTCTGTCACTAATCAACCAATTTATATCTCAGGGATATCTATCCATTTCTGTTAGCATTTTCGTGTTTGGTTTTTACCAATATAACAGCAATGTTGTTGATGGTGCCCTGAAACTATTAATATTTGTGTTTCCATATGCAAACTATCAGCACATAAGGTAGTCAGGCCAACCCCAAGAATTTTCAAAATCCCAAACAGTACACTGATAAACACTATAAGCTTTAAGCCCCTCTAAATTTATTTTATCACTATTCTAGAGTGTACTAGGGAATCCAAATTCACTACTGCTCTCAAAATTGAATACCGAAGCTTTAAAACTCACACTTTCGGATATCCATACTTAATGTTATAGTTCATTTTAGTGATACCTAAGACCAAAAATACTTTAAAATTTAATTTTAAAATACCACAACAAAAATTTGATGACATAATGTAGATTTGTTTTCACAGGGTCATGTTATTCAAACTAATCTTAGGATCTAAATTCCAAAAAATGTTTTATTAGAAAAACTAAATGATCCTAAGATGGTATTTAATAATATCCCTAAATGAAGTGGATTTAATACCTCAAGTTTATCTAATAAATGAAATAAATGAAAATATATAATAAAAGTATTATCAGAATGTTGTTTTAGTGAACACAGACACATTCATCATAACTTTAACATGTTGAACAAAAATAACCAAACAATGTTGAGAATGTAGTGTATCTTGATAAACACACTCATTGCTGAGTAAGAAGATTATTCATTTCCCCCTTTATATAGCTAACAAAACTTCACATCAACAGCTTTTAGAAACACACTCTCAGTGTACTCATTCATTTGTTAATATATGTTGGTTGCCAAGCATACAAGGCAGTCAGCCATGTAAGTAAATAATCATGACATAACGTGATAAATACCATGATCCTGTCATATAGCAAACTCAAGTTCATTCCTGCCTTGTATTATACCCAGACTGTGCCTTCTGCCTGGAAATTTGCCAAGCTTATCACATGATGTGATTCCACATTATGTGGGATTCAGTCTGCTCAGATTCCTTCTCCATAGAAATATATTTTATTTCCTACATAGCACTTTCCAGCCCCTGGAGTTCTATCTTTGATTTGTCTGTTCTATTTTTCCCATTAGACATGCACTCCACATGGGCAGGAATTTTGTCTTGTTCATCGATATTCCTAATTCTTGGAGGACAACCTAGTATACTGTAGGGGATTAATAAATAGTTATTGAGTGGATCATAAATGTAGAAACTATAATAATGGCCAAAAAGGAGTTTAGGCTTTTTGTTTGTTTGTTTGTGTTGGTTTGTTTTGTGTGTGCGTGTGTATTTTTAGCACTATCACTTCTCTATGAAACCCATATCATTATGAAAAGGTCGTGATGGCAAGGCAGACTTAGGAATGAAAAAAAATAAAAACATTGTCTATTGAACCAATCAATTAGTAAGGGAAGGCAGGATACTTTAGAAGATATATGCTTTCTTTCTTGCTTAGTTATTAAGCCCAGGATCCCCCAGGGTCACTTAGCCAGTAACCCAAGGGCTCAGTTTCTGCTGCATGTTTTTCTACCAGGAACTGCTTCGCTGGACTTTCTTGTGATGGGGACAGTCCTCTGCCTGCCCCCCTAGCTCCTAAAAAAACCATGGTGCTTATTAATTTAGATTATGAATAACTTAATTCAACATATCACCAATGCATACATTAGAGGGGTTTTTTTTTCCTTTTAATACTGAACTTTTTGAAGGATGACATTTATATCTTTCCATTAGGCATCTCCAGTCCTCATGTTCACCCCTAAAAGCCAAGTTCCATTCCTATCAGGACATGGTTTGATCATTCTAATTAAGCAGAGCCTGGGTTGCACATGAATAGGAGCTTGCCTTCTAGAGTCATACCACTGGGATATGACCTTGGGTAAGTCACTTTTCCACTCCGAGCCTTAGTGTAATCAGGGGTGAAACTAAAACAGTAATACCACCCTGTAGTGTTATAGCAAGGATTAAATGTGAGAATCCATAGAATATAACTTAGCAAAAAGGTGAGCCCTCATAAATGACAAATTAATGATAGCTCTTATAGGCTATCAACCTTCTTTCTCCTCATTCTAATGCAAAATTCTAGAAATTTTATACCATTAGCTCTTTATATTATGTACTCTGAAAAAGAATGCTGCAAAAGATGGTTACTATTCCGATGTTCATGAGCTCAGCTCAGCATCAAACTGGACATGGGGATGAAGGCTCAATAGGGAGACTAATGATAACAGTCACATTTGTCCCATAATTATTATTTTTTGCATTACCTGAAAAACCAAAAATATGCCCCGACCTAATTCATTCCCATAGAATTTTTATGAGGTAAGCAGGCCAATGTGAATGTTCTTAATTTGTGATAGGCACATTTAGCAAACTAAATTGCCCTGTGTGCTAATGGCAAAGTTGAGAAAGAAGAGAAAAATGTCATCATGGCATCATGACTAAGAGCAGTTGGAGCTTTATAGTCAGACAGACATGGGCTCAAACTCCACAACCTATGTAATCTAACTTTTCTGTGTTTCCTCACAATGTTATTGTGAGTAGCAAATTACAAGATACAGATAAAGTGATTAACAAGGCACCTGGCACGTAGATAGTCTTCAATATGTCTTAGTCTGTATCATTATTACCAGGCAGCATTTTAAATTCCCCCTAGTCATGATGCTAAGACAACCTGGACTTAGAAAATTTACCAGCCTTTTTCTGCAGCCATAGAATTATAGCCTTATTCATAGAAAGTTAAAATTGAGATCATGTACACACACACACACACACACACACACTGTTGCAGCTTAAGAAATGAAATTTAGGTATCTTAAATGCCACCATGTATGTGATTTTAATCCATTATTTTTTTATTAGTCCCAAATTAGTTAAAACTATAGCATGACATCACTCAAGAGGCAAAAGGGTACCACTCTTGACTGGTGGAATAGCCCATGATTTATTTACACTGTTCCCTGTATGACTGACAGGAATGGGTTCTCTCTGACTCTGGTTTTCAGGGCAATGTCTGATTTTTTTCCATGATTGATAGGTGCTATATAACTCTGCTTTTTCAGTAACCCAAAAATCGTACCTCATTGTCTCCTGCTCAGGTATTAGAAATGATCTCTTTTCCAGAACTTCAAACTAGAAAGGTATTCTCTACTACACACTGGAAGTTTCCCTCTCCATGTGCATCGGCCAATTAGGCTCTCAGCCAATTACAATTCACTGAGGGTTTCAAGCTAGAGGATTCTAAGTGGATTTTAAATTTAATCTTAGGACAATTATCACCATATAATGCTCCTTTAATTTCTGGATTTGGCAGCGCCGATGAAAATGTGTCTTATTTATTAGTTCTTTCATTTCCAGAGTAAGCCAGGACCAGCTCTATCATACTTGTGAAGTTGATGATATTTGTCTAAAACCCTCTCTCCTCACCTCCACTGTAGCATGTATCTCTATAGTCACTTAGGCCCCTATTTCTATAAGCCCCTCTTTCAGGATCCTTAGGTCTCCTCCATATGCAACATGGAGACTCAGAGAATACCACCCAAAATCAACCCATTACCAATTTCTTTCATAATGGCCCTTTCTTTAGGATCCTATGTTGAGTGGTTATCCTCAGAGAAACTCATTAGTTTTTCATTAATGTGTTTATCCATTCAATATCTATCAGGTACTTGCAATGTGCTGGGAGAAAAAAACATGATTCTTGGTGCTATAGTAAATGGAATCGATACTCTAATTTCCCCTTCCATATTTTCATTGTTAGTGTATAAGAAAGCAACTGATTTCTGTGCATTGACTTCGTATCCTGACACATTACTGAATTGCTGTATGATGCACCCCAATGTTCATAGCAGCAATGGCCACAATTGCCAAACTGTGGAAAAAGCCAAGATGCTCTTCAACAGATGAATGAATAAAGAAGATATGGTCCATAATGGAATATTATGCCTCCATCAGAAAGGATGAATACCCAACTTTTGTATCAACATGGATGGGACTGGAAGAGATTATGCTGAGTGAAATAAGTCAAACAGAGAGAGTCAATTATATGGTTTCACTTACATGTGGAGCATAAGGAAAAACATGGAGGACATTGTGAAAAAGAAGGGAAGGGTGAATTTGGGGAAATCGGAGAGAGAGATGAACCATGAGAGACTGTGACCTCTGAGCAACAAACAGGGTTTTGGAGGGGAGAGGGGTGGGGCATTGGGTGAGCCTGGTGGTAGGTATTGAGGAGGGCATGAATTGCATGGAGCACTGGATGTGGTACATGAACAATAAATCTTGGAACACTGAAAAAATAAAATTAATTGGAAAAAAAAAAAGAAAAAACATGAGGCTAGTTTCTGTGTTTGAGAAGTTCAAAAAGAAGATGCATGAATGGAGGTGATTAGATTAACTTGACACCTTCTGTCTTGCCTTAGTTCTGTCTTTCTGGAAGCTGGATTCTGCACTATAATGAATCCTCAAAATAGATCCATCTCCTCAGAACATCATAACAAATTAATTGTGTAGCAGATAACTATGCTAAGTATACACGTAGCAAACCAACTCAGTCATATGAAAAATATACTATCTGATTTTCTTAAAATTTGAAATAGTCTAATCACATCCAATCCTTACATAACAACTAAGCAAATACCCATGTACCCACAACCAGCCTGAGGAAAAAAATTCAGGTTTAATTGATGTCCCTAACTTAAACTTACTGTAAGATTTCCCTAGCTTCTACCCCAGGGTTAAAAACTAGCCTAAACTTGGTGTTTATTATTCCCATTAGCATTTCAATATTCTTTCTATATTTCATGTACCCATGTATGACATCAAGAAATATTTTACATGGTTTTAAATTTGGATTTGCACCATACTTATTCTCCTCCAGCTTGCTTTTTTTCTTTCAACAAGCTTTTAAGATTTATCCATACTTACACTTGTAGATGTAGTTCATCCTTTGTATGAATGTAACACAATTCATATAGTGTGCAGTAAAGGACTAACTCAGCAAATCTGGGTTGTCCACACCTTGTATGTTCCAAAGAAAGATTTGGTTTTTGCTTAGGTCATGGAATGTAACCTTTAAACCCTTGGAGCATTCTGCTTGATAATTGTGTCCTTGTTTACTCAAGGCATTAGGTGGTACCTGACAGTCTATGCTAACAGTGTGATTTATGGTGGAGAAGCTGGACCTCTGAAAGGGCTTATAGACAGTCAGCATAATTGAGGTGACCAGCCCCAATAAATATCTTGGACAGCAAGACTCAGATGAGCTTCCCCGGTTGACAATTCTTCACATACTGTGTTGGGTTGTCACACATTGTGGGACAATGTGTTGTATGTACTAGTCTATTGGGAAAGGACAACTGAAAGTTCACCCCTGATGTCTCCTTGATTCTGCTCTATGCGCCTTATTCTGTTGCTGGTTTTAATCTATATCATTTCCCTCGATTAAGCCATATTCATTAGTATAACAGTTTTGCTGAGTTCTATGAGTCTGTCTTATAAATCATTACATCTGAGAGTGGTCCTTGGACCTCCAAATATATACACTTCCCTGTTGATTGACATTGTTTCCAGATTTTTGCTATTGCATGCAGTGCTTATGAAGAACTATTTGCTCACATGTGAGTGAAATTCCTAAGTAGAGGAACTGTGTTCTAAAATTGTGAACTGGTTTTTGAGTAAGGTATATCATTTTACAATTCCACCACCCTTATCTAAGAGTTCCCATCCCTCCTATTTTCACTGACACTTGCAACTGCTAGACTTTCTAGTTTGGGGAACTCTAATGTTGTGAGATTATATTTCCTTATTTTTAATTTACATTTCCTTGGTGATTCATGAGGCTGAATATTCTTCTGTGTGATTTGAAGTTTTCTTTTCCATAACTTGCCTATTTATATCTTTTGCACTTTTCCCATTGTGTCTCTATTATTTATAGAGGTTCTTGATGTATTTGGAATTGAATTATTTAGTGGTTGTAAGTATGGCAAATATATGCTACGGTGGCTGATAGTTTTATTTTTTTATAAAGTTTACATTATAAAATTTTAAAGGCTCAAAATAATAAATTCTATCATTCTTTTTCTTTGTGATTTATGTTTTTTTATCTTGCTTGAGATTTTTCCCTAGCTCATTGTCACGAAGATGGCCTCCATTATTTTCTCTGAAATGTTTTAAACTTTTACTATTTTACATTTAGGTATTTTATCTCTCTTGAATTTATTTTTGTGCATGGCATATGAAAGATTTTTTTTCCCATATACTCAATTTTTCCCATAGCATTTTTGTATAATCAGCATAAACCACCCCTCCACCTCAGGTTTTAATGTTTCCTCTATAGACCATGTTTCCGTAAGTGCATGATCTCTTCCAGTTTTTGCTTGTCTATTATCCAATAATCTTTATGTCTATTCCTATACCAACAGCATGTTTATTAATTCCTACAGCTATATTTTAAAGCATGATCTAATCACTAAAATCTTAGTTCCCCAATGTACCCTCACCATCTTATTCTTCCATAAAATAATTTTAATTTAAATTAACCTTTAAGTTTTCACAAAAACACTTCAGTTTTTGAGAAGATTTTTGAGAGATTTCAGTTGAAACAGTATTGTATATATATAAAAAAATTATTGGAAATGTATACATTGGCAATATTTAGTCTGCCTACCCATGCCATAGTGATTCCCTACATTTATGTCATCTTTAGCATATTTCCATAAAATTTTATCCATTTCTCCATGAAGTTTTGCATATCTTATGTTACATTATTCCTAGATATGTAATGTGTTTTGTTTGCCATTGTATTATTGAAAAATACTTGCCACTATATAGAAATACAACTGATTTCTAAATATTTATTAGAAACCTGGGTGAAGGGACACCTGGGTGGCTCAGTTCCTTAGGTGGGTCATGATCCCAGGTCCTAAGATCGAGTCCCACATTAGGCTCCTTGCTCAGCCGAGAGCTTCTCCCTCTCTCTCTGACCCTTCCCCCAACTCATGCCCTCTCTCTCTTGCTCACTGTCTTTCTCTCAGATAAATAAATAAAATGTTAAAAAAAAAAAAAAAACTGGTTGGATAGTCATCAATTCTCATAATTTTCTTCCCCATTATCTAGTATTTTCCTTGTAGATAAATATATAATAAGCAAATAATGGAAGTTTTATTTGATATTCCCTTATTTTCCCCAAGCTGACTTAAAAAGACTCTGACACTCCATTCGTTGAAATGGTGGGAAATTCTACCTCAGTGGTTATGGGTCATGGCCCATGGCTCACACACACCAAATTATGCCATGGCCCAGGTTCTTATCTGTCACTGAAGAGTCAGAGAAGTCTCCATCAGTCAATAGCTAAAGTTCCACACTAGCTACCACTGATGGAATACATTCTATGACTCAAGCCACAGAGTCCATTTAGATCTGGTGGCTGTGCTACTACTGTGCCATGCTTGAGGTACAGAAATCTTTGTTAAACCTGGGAACCCTGGGTCCAGGCTCCACAGGCCTCATGTGTAACCATCTCCTCTGAGATCTTGCTCTCTCTCAAACTGCCACCACACTTCCACATGGACAAGCAGAGTAAGAGTTTGCCACCAATTCCTCCACTACCAGTGGGCCCTTTAAAAACAGTCAGAGGTTCTGTCTACCTAAGTGGAACTAAATACACAAATTAAAATCTTAATAAATTACCCATGTGCTAAAATCACTCTTAAATGGTTCGTTCTTTCTGCCAAGTTTCTATTTAGTTGCCAGGGGCTGGGTATTTACCTGTTGGCACCCAACTTCCCTGCCACCTTTCAACCTCAAATACACACATACCCTAGTAATTTGGCTCCTTTGGCTCCAGCCCCATCCACCCACACATTTAATCTTTGTTTTCCTAAAGCCTTTTCTAAAACAAAGAATTTAATACTACCTTCTCTGTTTTGCTTTCTTACTCCCATCACCTCATTGGGTCAGCAAAGAACCCTTTTCAGGAATTTTCAATGAGAAATAATTTTCCTTCTCACATTTTTTTCCCAGTCAGGAGGACATTTCCACACATTCAGCAGGTACTAACTGAGAAGGTCATCCAGAATTCTGTAGAATGCTAGCTCATTTATATGAATCAAGGAAAGATAAAAAAAAAAGGAAGATAGCTATAGAAGAATGGGTAGACATCTTGCCAAGCTAAGGAAACTGAGGGCAAGGTGCATTCTAGCAGAAAGATTCATCTGTGCAAAGGGACAGAGTTTTGATAGAATATAGCCCATATATTAAAAGTTCAAGTGATGCCTGGGTGGCTCAGTTGGTTAAGCGACTGCCTTCGGCTCAGGTCATGATCCCAGGGTCCTGGGATCGAGTTCCGCATGGGGCTTCTTGCTCAGCAGGGAGCCTGCTTCTCCCCCTGCCTCTGCCTGCCTCTCTGCCTGCTTGTGCTCTCTCTCTCTCTCTCTAATAAATAAATAAAATCTTTAAAAAAAAAGTTCAAAAGATTTAATATATATCTATTAGCAAAAACAGAAAGGAAAAGGTAGGAAAAGGTAGAAAAGGTAGGCTAAAGAATTAGGATTAGACAATGAAGGGTGTTTCAAGTCTTATTAAATAAAATATATCATTTTATAAGTGAAGGGATCCACTGAAGATATATGAATGAAGAAGTAAGGAAAAGGCATGTTTGTCTCCTTAGTTGATAATGCCATGCTAATGACTGATGCCAACTTAATACTTCTTATTTTTTTTTTTCATTTTAAGAGAATATGTTTTATCATTAGGGGATTGCAAACTTAAAAGAGATATCATTACACAACTATTAGAATGGATAAAATCTAAAAAACTGACAATACCAAATGCTAATGAGGCTGTGAAACAACAGGAACTCTCATTCATTGTTGGTAGAAGTGGAAAACGGCACAGCCACTTTGGAAGACCGTCTGAAAGCTTCTCACAAAGTTAAATATAGCTTATGGCACAGTAATTGCACTCATTTTTTTCTTTTTTTTTTTTTTGCACTCATTTTTTTCAAGTGAGATAAAAACTAATATGTACACACAAGAAGAATTGCATATGAATGTTTATAGCAGCTTTACTTATACAGTTGACCCTTATACACCCAATTCAAGCTGATGAGTTTGAATTGCATGGGTCCTTTTATACATGGATTTTTTACAGTGCAGTACAATAAATGTATTTTTTTTCTTCCTGAGGATTTTCGTAATAACATTCTCTTTTCTCTGGCTTAATCTATTGTAAGATTACAGTATATAATATATATAACACAAAACATATATGTTAATCAACCGTTTTGGTTACTGGTAAGCTTTCCAGTCAACAGTAGGCTATTAGTAATTAACTTTTTGGGAAATTCAAAGTTAAATGTGGATTTTCAGTTGTGTGGGGGGAAAAGTTCGGCACTGCTAACCCCTGCATTGATCAAATGTCAACTGCAATTGTCAAAGCAGAAGAAACCAAGATGTTCCTCAATAAGTTAATGGATGGGAAACCTGGGTGGCTCAGTTGGTTAAGCAACTGCCTTTGGCTCAGGTCATGATCCCAGAGTCCTGGAATCGAGTACCGTGTAGGGCTCCCAGCTCCTTGGGGAGTCTGCTTCTCCCTCTGACCTTCTCCCCTCTCATGCTCTCTCTCATTCTCTCTCAAATAAATAAATAAAATCTTTAAAAAAATAAAAAATAAGTTAATGGATAAAGAGATTGTGGCACATCCATAAAATGGCATATAATTCAATGGTAAAAGAAATGAGCTATCAAGCCACAAAGAGACATGGAGGAACTTTAAATGCATATTGTTAAATGAAAGAATTCCATCTGAAAGACCTACAAACTGCTCGATTTCAACTATATAACGTTCTGGAAAAGGCAAAACTACAGAAAGAAATGGTAACAAAATCAGTGGTCATCGGGGGTTCAAGATGCAGGGATGTGGAGGAAGAGAAGAGATGAATAAATAAACCGAAAGGGATTTTTTGAACAGCGAAACTATTCTGTATGATACTGCAATCATAGATATATCACAGCATGCATTTGTCAAACCTCACAGAATGTATAACATATAGCGTGAACTCTAATATAAACTATAACTTTAATGATAATATATCAGTTTTGGTTAACTGGATGTAACAACTGTACCACACTAATGCAAATTGTTAATAATAAGGGAAATTAGCAGGAAGGGGCAAGAGGAGAAGGTATAAAGATTTATATGGGAACTCTGTACTATACTCAGTTCATCTGCAAACCTTAAGCTGTTCTAAAAATATTAAGCCTATTAATTTAATTGAAAAAATGTATATCTCTATATCATATATATTACATATATGTGTTATATATAATATATACACTTAAACCACACCTATATATATCTGAAAGAAAATAGCTGTGTCAAATCAATTAACACTTCCAACCAATTATCTACGTGCATATCCCACTATACTACACACACTGTGTTCCAGACACTATAAAAAGTTCTAAGATAAAAACTTCATGAGGTTTGGAGTCTCTGCCATTGGGATTTGTGTCATTGATGTATCCCAAGTGCCTGTCACAGACAGACCCTTTATAATTAATTAGTAATATACTTTTCTAAATTAATGAATAAATTAGTACAAATATACAATAGAGAAGGGAATTTGGATAATGATCAGAAAGAATCCCCAGTGAGTTTAGAAATGATTTCTGTAAGACAACATGGTAGCATCAGTGACAGAAAAAAGGAGTGATGAGACAGAACCGGGCCCATTGGTGAAAGGGTTGCTTGTGGTCTGTGGAAATTAGCACAATTGGGACCCTTAAAAAGAACCTGAGAAGCACTTTATCTATTTAGTTAGTTGGGCTAGGTCCAGGACATATACAGATTTGGACTTTGTCACCATAGAGAATTTAAATTCCAAATAAATTTACTGTGTTGATGGTTAAGATAGGTATATGGCTCACAAAGGAACTTTTTGTTGAGATGCTGCTGGGGTAACGTTTCTGTCCCATATTTCACATATGCAGGAGAACTAAAATCAGGTGAGATGAGACAGGGAAAAAATAAGCCAGGAAAATTTCAGAGAATTTTTATGACTGTGTTGACATTGGCTTGCCTGAATATAAGAAACTTTTTTTTTAATTTTCTTAAGATGCTCAAAACCCATCTTAGAAAAATTGAATTGTAAATGAAAGAATGTTACTATAAAAGTACTAGAAGAAAACACAAGAGATTTTTTTAAATAAATAAAGCCCAAGGAGCCACAGAGGGAAACGATGACCAGTTGCCCATACAAAATTTAAAATATCTATGATGAATGATGGCACAAAAATGTTAAGACACAATCACAAAAAGATTTTAATGTCAAATATTGGACTAATATTCATTAGCCAAATAAACCAATAATGTGAAGAAAACAAATAGATAATTCACAGCAGAGGCAAATTCAAGGTTCAGTACATCTTAAAACACTCAATCCTTCCACTAGTGGAGCAATGCCAATAGGGATCATTTTTTAAAAAATCTACTAGGTGAGATAAGATTAAAAATTATTCAATTTCAATAAAATTTAATTTAAGTAATATTATCCAACTATCCATTGCTGTTAGGAATGTGGGTAAATGGACTTTCACAAATATTCTTAATGAAAACTAAATTGTTTCAAAGGTTGAATAGGCAAATTTATCAACAATAATGATAACCAGTAGTTATCACATGCTATGTATTGTCGTAAGTACTCTACATTTATTTGCATTTAATTTTCACAGTGACACTGTAGGGTAGATACTGCTATAATCTTCCAGTTTACATATGAGAAAAATCAAGCCAGGGTGCTGTCAAATAACATACTTAGTAAAAAAGTCCACATGCCTATGAAACAGAGATTCTGGAATTTAAATCCAGATACTCTGGGCACCAGAGTTTGTGGCCTTACCTCTCTGTAATACCACCTCTTGGTGTTCCACAGATTATTTGCAAATGTACCTGGGATTTTGTTTTTATTCAGAGATGGTACGGCTAACAGATCAAGAAACAACCACCACTGAAAACATAGTTTGTTCAAAAAGCAGAATCAGGCCTATAAACAAAGAAAACAAACTGACAGCTGCCAGAGTAGAGGGGTGTGAGGAGATGAGCAAAAGGGGTGAAGAGGAGGGGGAGACACAGGCTTCCAGTTATGGAATGAGTAAGTCACGAGAATAAAAGGCACAGCATAGAGAGTATAGTCAATGCTACTCTAATAGTGTTATGTGGTGACAGATGGTAGTGGCACTTGGGGTGAGCATAGCGCAGTGTGTAGACTTGTTGAATCACTATGTTGTACATTTAACACTAATATAACATTGTGTGTCAAGTACTTCCAAATGAAAAAAATTAATTTAAAAGAAAAGGTAGCTTGTTAATCACAGTCCCAAAAGGAGAGGGAACACTATACCAGCAGATTCACAGGGAAGCCCCCGGATCAGTCAAGAAGCACAAGTGAGGGTAATGCTCCAACAAGAGACTTTACTGTGGTCTTTTCAACAAGGAATGGGTGAGGCAGGGCAAGCAAGATGAGCAGATTTAGGACTAAATAGTTTGAATATTTTCAGTAGGCTCTGGGCTATCAGATATTTGAGGCAGAGGAATACTGCATCCTGCATTGTAAGAACCAGATAGAGTTCAGGTATGGACTCTGGATTCGTTGATTTGTATATCAATGGTGTATTTTCAAGCAAGATGTTTGCTATCTCTTAAAATTAGGTAGCCCAAGAAGGGGCAGTCTCTCCAAGATCCGCGAGGGCCCAGATACCAGAGCATCACAAATCAGGAAATAAGGAAACATATTAATTCACATACATATACACTTTGTCTCAGTAATTTACCATTTAGGAATTTATACTGTGGAAATACACACATGAACAGAGATGTTTAGACCACAGCTGTTCAATGTAGTGCTCCTTGCAACTCAAAGTTGCTATTTACAAACATTGAATTCTGGTGTTTGTGTCCGGTAAGAAGTGAGGCTGTGACTAAGAGAAGTTGAAGCTCCAGCACAGCACCGTTATAGGTGTGAGTGTTTCTGGAGAGTTCTAACCACTAACCACAACAGCTCGACAGTGATTCTCAAAATTCAGTGGGCATCCCAATCACCTAGAGTGCTTATTAAGACAGAATCCAGATTGCAACTCCCCATCTCTAGAATTTTTGATTCAAAGGCTATGCACCCCCAAAATATACCTTTTTAACAAGTTCCAGGTGATGCTGATGCTGCTGGTCTGGAGACCACTTTGAGATGCACTGTCTAGGAGGAAGAGCTGTTGAATGAGGAAACCAGTATGGAGAAGACACTTAAATTTAAGAGTTTAGCTCCACTGATCTTGATTGATAAAGCAGCAACCAAGCACGCTTGAGAGACTGCATAAGCAAAGCTTGCCACCAGAGGGCAGTGATAAAGATCTTGGGCACCCCAGTTTGGACAAAGTTGCTGTATTAATTAAGCCTGACTTAATTCGATGACACATATACAGAATAATTTACTTTTCAAGTAAAGTTACGTAGTGATTCTTTAACACAGCTGTTTTGAGCAACTGGATGCAAGATAAATACTTGAAGGTCAGCGCTTAGGTTTGGAATGATCAGAATGGCCAAGTCAAATATGGTTCCTAAAGACCCCAAAAGAGGCATTAAAAACCTTAGAGCTTAGAAGCCCAGATGGAAGGGATATTATTCTGCCAAGACCTGTTTCAACTTCTCTATGTGGTCTCTTCAATATCCATTTGTATACATTCCTGCAGAACTTGACTCTATGAAAAATAGCATTACATACATAGCATTACAAAAATAGCAAGACCCCCTTTTGCTAGGGCAATGTTTTGAGAGTTGTGTTTTATAATATATTACTTTCTCATGAAAAATAATAGAAAATACTTGCTTGAAACTTTGCTCCAAACTATCCTCATGAAGTTGGATTTTAGTTATTTTACTTCCAGAATTACAGACCCAATGTTGAAAGAAATATCAGGTAGTAGTTACTTCACATATTTTTTATCATTTCATATCATAGTTTCTATCATAAATTTTTTATAGAAGTAATCTCAAAAATAGTGTAATTATAATGATTTAAATTATATAATAGGAACTGTGATTTTTTTCAATTATTTTCTCTTAAATGCAGCTTTTACAATGCAAATTATTTTCAAAAAGGATAATAGAGCCAAAGGGAATACGACTAATGTATGTTGTTTTTATAAATAAATTCTAAGAATTGGATCGAAATAATTCAGGTTCAAAATACTAGAGTCAAATATTACTCCCACTGTGAAATACATTACAAAGTAGAAAAACAAATTTCCTGGTGTTATCAAAAGCTAATAACTATTTCTGTTGTTCGATATTTAAATCAGAAAGTTGTCCCTACCAAATCTAAGAAATTAGGAAATTTTTAGATAATAACATCACTTCTTTCTGAATATGACATGCCATCTTATTTGATTTTAGCAATAATCTAATTGCAGTAACTAACTCTTACATCACAGATTCACATACTCTCTGCGGGATGGTTGGTAAAAGGTGGCAGTGGTTGGCTAATAGGGACAAAGAATGCAGACCAGTGAATATTCAGGTTAAACAAATTGCATTTACAGATGAGCAGCACATTTCCCAGCTATTAATACCAAGGACTAATCATAGTTCATACATCCTCACTCTTCACAGCCTGGCAAAAAGCTTTGGCAGCAGAAGGCTGAGTCATTTTTATCTGCCCGTTGCCATGGGATTCTATTGCCCTGGAGACCCTTCTACCAGAGCCCACAGCACCAGCAACAGTGTCACTCACACTGGGAACTCTCCCAGGGCAAGAGCCAAGGTGGCCCACCCACGACTGCTTTTCAAAGTCAGAAAGTGTCATTTCTGCAGCAGTTAAGTGAGTTTCTTCTTTTCCATGAGTAAACTATTTAGTTTGGTCATTTTTGCTTTTAAGCTAATGCCATGAAGTGTGTGTGTGTATGTGTGTGTATGTGTGTGTGTGTTTTAAGTATAACTGACTTCTAATGCATTAATATGACAGATGAATTACTATATTGACCTACCTCTTCACAGAGCATAGAATGTTAAGATTTATGTGATTCAGTCCAGTTCTGCCACTCTGTCCTACTCTGAAATACCTAAAAAACAAAAAACAAAAAAGCATAAAATATTTCAACATAATGAATCACCAATAAATACTGAAAACATATTTAAAATCCATGAAATATGTATATTTTATGTTTTAGAGTTGAGAGTAAATACATCTATTAGGTAAAATTTCCATGAGATAGCATTCATCTGTTTATATTGTATGATTACTCACAGTCTAGACTGAAATTTGGCTTTTACTTTCAATAAGGAAGTTTTTCTTAGCAAATTAATAATATCTAAGACCAATGAAGTGATGTTTAAACTTCTTAAAGATACATATTTTTTCAAACATGTTAGAACAACTTAGAAGCATTTATACTGAAATAATTTTATGTATATGTCATTTTTATCTGCATAACATTTTATCTTTTGTTTGCTAAAGATTCTTCTATAATAATGCATTAACTTAAATGAAAAATTTGTGGTACAGAAAAGTTATTCAACAGTATTTTTTGAATTTATATTTTACACTATTTCATGCAAGAATTAGTCCAAAATGAAGGAAAGTAATAAGACTCAAATATCAATATTTTGTTTCTCTATAATTCTATTATAAAAGAATAATTTTATGAAAATATAACTTTTTATTCAAGTAATATTTATGGATGTCTACTATAGACATCCATATATATGTCCACAAAGGGCATTGGTTGCTATGACAGCGGCTGGTAAGTACCAGTTTACTATTCCTTCTCCACTTCTTCCTGAATAGCAGAATCCTGCTTTCTGTTGGGTATGGGCATGGCAGTGTGCCAAGCTGAGAAACTACATTTCCCAGTTTCCTTTGCAGCTAAAGATGGCCACGTGACTGGCCAGTAGAATGTAGCAGAAGGTGTAGGCGGGGCTAATTTGGCTGAATGTTAGCCATTCCACCTTTCATAGGCTTGTTGCCTAGAACACAAATGTGAGGGCTGGAGCTCCAGAATAAATGCCAGCATTCAAATGGCCAGAGTTAAAGAAGAGAAGGTCCCTGAGAGTGTGGTGACTATATGAGTTAGGGTTGTCCAGAGAAATAGAACCAATAAGATATAGATATACAGACAGAGATAGAGGTAGAGATAATGTATGTATCAGATATATACATATATATATATGAAATTTATTATAAGGAATATGTTCACATTACTATAAAGTCTCAAGATCGGCAGTCAGCAAACTGAAAACCAAGGAAACTGAAGTTTCAATTTGAGTCTAAAGGCTGAAAACAACAACAATGTCCTCCTTTGAAGGCAGGCAGACAGGAGGAGTTCCCCGTTACTCAGTCTTTTGGTTCTATTCAAAATTCAGTTGACTGGATGTGGCCTATCCACATTAGGGAGGACAATCTGCTTTACTCAGTCTTCCAATTCATATGTTAATCCCACCCAGACACCCTTACAGACACTCTCAGAAAAATGTTTGATGGAATATCTGGGCACTCCATGGCCCAAGTTAACACATAAAATTAATCATCACAGTGACATTTGGTCATCACATATCTGCCCTGGACAGCAAGCTTCCAGACTTCTTTTATGTAAAAGAAGAATAAATCTCTACCTTATTTAACCCATTGTGTTTCAGGTCTCTTAATAACCAAATGCAATTTCTAACCAATATAGTGACTATAAACACATTTGAATATGGATTTCCTGCAAATATTTTAGAATTTCAAACACTTATTATCACATGATAAACTCTCAGCTAATATATCTTAATTAGTATCTAAAATTAGGATATAAAATCTTTCCTAAATCAATTCATGTGATGATAAACCATAAATGTTACCACATTGAAATGTATAAATACTCTCTTGTTGAAAATATTGTTCACTTTTTTTATTTTTTATATACTTCACCTGGCTAATTCAGATTCATCTTGCAGAACCGTTAACGTGTTGACACTTCTAAGTCTCCCAAGTTATCCTTTATCAAACTTTATTCTCAGTAATGGTCCTTGCTGTATTTTACTATATATATGAGTACCTAGTCATTCCATGAGCCCTCAGAGAACTGGATTTATGTTTTATAGAGGTTCCTTTTCTTCTAAATGATTTGGACCTCAAGTGAGGAGGGCTAGGTTAACCTTGCTTCTGAGTTCATTGCACATTGTCACACTTGGTCCTTACAAGACCACCCACCACCTAGTTTTACCTATTTATTTACTAACTAATTTAATTCTTTAATCTCTATATAACACCCAATTCCTTTCTGCCACCACATAGACAACCTGTGTAATATGATAATGCACACCCTTGTAAATTCTTGTAAATTATTTCCTATTTTATATGCATATGTTTTTAACTCTTTTAGAAGTATACTGGGTTATACTATATATTTTAATTTGGTGATTACACTTACTCTGTATTTTGATTTGTTTACTTAACAATATTATCTTAAAATCCATTCATGGTGCCATACGTACATTTAATCAATTGCTTCTAACTGGTGCATAATGTTCTGTGGTATACAGCTGCCACAGTTTACCTATTTGTTCTCCCAAGACATTCACTGATTGTCTCCAAATCTTCATTACCACAATAATGCAGCAGCAAGCATTCATCTATGGGTCTCCTTTTGATCTTGTGAGATTTTCTTTAGCATGTGTGTGTGAATAATGTGTGCATATAATGTATACATATGTTTTTCTATTATATGCATATATACATATGTGTTTAATGGATACATATATGTATGTTAAATATATACATAAATGTGTGTGTGCATAAATATAAATATCTCCCAAGAGCTGAATTGCTAGGTCACAGAACACTCACATACCTATTTTACTAAGTAGTACAAAAACACTCTTTCCAAATGGCTTAATATGTCAACTTATTTCTAGCAGGTGCATGAGAATATCAATACACTCACAGCCTCTCCAACACTTGGCATTACTTACCTCCCAAATTTTGCCTCACTAGCAATGTAAAATTATATTTATTTTTAATTTGTGTTTTTCAGATTACTAATGTGTTTGAGACTCACTCTATATATTTAGCCTTTTGGAGGTTCCTCTTTTCTACATCGCTGTCAATATTTCTATTGGGATTGTTGTCTTTTTGTTGTTATTTTCAGGTGTTTTGTGTATTCTACATATTAACTTATTCTGAGGTTCAGGCATTTGAAATATATTTTTCCATTTTGCTATCTGTCCATTAATTAGATTGTCCATTTAATCCCTCACCAAACAGAAATGCTTAATTTTGATGTAAAAATAATCAATATTTCACTGCATAGATTGTAATTCATTTTATTTAATTTTAATTTTGTCTTTCACATTTAAGTATTTAATCCATTTGGAGTCCATCACTGTATATAGCAATAGATAAGGATCCAGTTTTATTTTCCTCCATAAAGTAAGTAATTATCCCAACATCATCTCCTAGACAATTCATCCTTTCTTCATTATTTATGGTACCCTCTTTATCATACATGCATGTACTAGCCTGTTTCTGGGATTTTTTTAGTGTATTTCTTTTTTTTTTTTAATCTTTTCTTTTTTTTAAAGATTTTATTTTTATTTATTTGAATAATAGAGGAGAGAGGAGATCTCTCAGAGAGGAGAGAGATCACAAGTAGGCAGAGAGTCAAGAAGGGAGAGGGAGGGAAGCAGGCTCCCTGCTGAGCAGAGAGCTCTATGCAGGACTAGATCCCAGGACCCTGAGATCATGACCTGAGCCAAAGGCATAGGCTTTAGCCCACTGAGCCATCCGGGTGTCCTTTTAATCTTTCCTTATTCACCACATTGACCTCTATATTCTTGGAGCCTAGTATCACGCCTAGAATTTTTTTTGTGGAATGAATGATCATAAGCCACTCATAACACATCCAAAATTGTTTATTGCCTAGTTTACTTATTACTGCAACTATGTGATTTAAATGTACATATACACAAATGAAATGGGAGTACAAGGAGAATTATTCCCATTAAAACAATTTTGAAGGATTGTGATAAGGAGAACTGTTGAAATAATTACTGCAAAATAGGTGTGGGTTAGGCAACTATGAATGACTGGTAAAAGGAGATGGGAATTTTAAAGACACAGAGGAATCCTCCACTCAGATGGCTTTAAGTTCTTGTCTATTATAGAGAAACTAAAAAACATAGATGCTGCCTTATGACAGGGTCTATGCAAGACAAGTGAACTGGAATTATAAACATGGTATTTATAGTCAAAATGAAAATGGTCCTTAATTAAAAGATTGCCACAAGAATGTACATGTATATATTTACACTGAAATAGAATATTTTGTGTATCATTTTATAATTCCCTGTTTCAATGAACATTTCAATTTACCAACCAATTATGAGATCAGATAAAAGATCTTCTAAAAAGCAACCATGCAACATGGTTACAAGTTCTAAATATGCTGCACGTTCAAAATTTGGGGACACATCTAGAAAAAACATTATCTGAGAATATACTTAAATCACTCCAAGAATATATTTAAAATCAATACTAAATATTTAAACATATTTAATCACTGGTTTTTCTTAAATTATTAAAAGTAGAAGTAGTACAGTAAAGATTCTTTCAAGATGGGTGCTGAGTACATACATCTTTCAATATTTTAAAGGAACAAATCCACAGCAAGAGTGATAAACAGAAAGAATGCCACCAGCTCCTGGGAAATTTTGAGGAATTCTTGAAAGACAGGAAGCAGATGGAGTTAGAATGTCAGGGAAACAAAGTCAGAAAAAACAATAGTCCAAAACACAGAGATGAGAAATTACTGTTAAAAGCAATTGCACATATAAACAAAGCTCAGAGTCAACAAACAGGAGAGACTTAGGAAATAATCAGAATGATCAAAGTGCCATATTCAAAGTAACTGGCCCAGTCTGACCCCTCTTATGCCCACTTATACTAAGCAACAAGCAGTAGCTATGATTCCTCCAAATATCCTCTCTTTAATTACCTCCAAAGAAAATCTGGGTCCCTAAAAAATGAGTGATTTTCCAGGATAGGATTCTTAGCACTGTGATGGGAGTGCAAAGAAAAACAGAATAAAATCTAAAGAAACATTATCTTCAACAAAGAAACCAGAAAAGAAACAAACAAGGAGAGTAATAGACTTCAGTTTCCCATGCTAAAGGACTTTCTGAAATACAGGACTCTCTGAAGTGTGTATTTTTGGTATAAAAGATTCCCAGAATAAATATTGGGCCTAGATAAGTAAAGCAGTTCCCCAACTAATTAAAGATTGTAGAATGAGTAGGGAGCTCCTACACTCTGAAAAAGTCTTCACAATCTGGCAGACCATACAACCACCTTCCCGTACATTTCTAGAGAAGGATACTTTAATCAGAACATATATTCACAAACAATTAAACAGTGATTATCACATGCAAATAGGAACAATCAACATTTACTGAAGATTTGAGGAAAACCAACACCACAAAAAAAGAAACACCATATTCACCAAATAAAAGTATACCCAAAGCAACCAAGTTGAAAGATAGAAGACAGCTTATATACAATATATGGGTATAGTTCATATCTTCGGAATGTTTTAGGTGATAACACATGCATAAGACAAGAATTCTATGAAAAATAAACAATTTGCTATCTTAGAAAAATAGAAACAATTCAATAAATGTGCTGTGCAGTATGCTGGACACAGCAGAATATAAAATACATAAGTTGGAGTATGCCCCTGAAGGGTATTCTTGGAATATAAAAGGAAAGGACCAAGAGATGAAACACACATAAGAAAAGCTGAAAGATCTTTAGACTATGTATGTGCATTATGTCCAGCTTAATTTGACCATTATAGCCACTTGATAAGGTAGATTTAATTATTATTTTTCTTTTACAGACAGGAAACAAAAATCTAGATATCCCGTAATGGAGCAAGTCACTGGCACTGCCCAATCTAGGCCTTGGGTCTCTCAATCACAGACCAAGTTCTTCCTCTCTCTGGCTCAATATGTGGGTGATTGTTGAGCTGGTATAACTGGGAAATGCCTATTTTAATACATTATAATGTTAAGGATATCCAAGAGAAGAGCATGAGCATGGCTGTATCTCAGGCAAAGTCAAGGAGACTGAAGACTCAGAGAAGGCTAGTGAATTTGACCTTCAGGATAAATCTTAAGAAAGGCTTCATCAAGACTGTGGTTCTCAGAAGTCAATATTATTAAATAAGCATCTCAAGAGCTTATGACCCTAAAGAATTCTGGCTTCAGCTCCAAATATTATAATCCAGTTGGCATAGGTGGCTTCAGAATCTACATCTGAATAGGCAGGTAATTCAGAAGCAGGTTCAAAATTGAAAGGACAGAGTTGAGGATACAGATAGGCCAGGGTAGCTAGAATTCCCAGGGCATAGTACCAGAATGGAGAGAGCTGTGGGGACCTGCTGAAGGTTTTCTTCAAATCTTTTATTTTTTTTCCAATTAGTTTTATTTTTTCAGTGTTCCAAGTTTCATTGTTCATGTACCCCACCCAGTGCTCCATGCACTATGTGCCCTCCTCAATACCCACCACCAGGCTCGCCTAAGCTCCCACCCCCTCCCCCTCTTCAAATCTTCAACTAAGAACTGATCAGCACATTCCTGTGATGAAATTACTCCTGGGGAAAGAACCATCAACGCGGTTGGAACAATTTCTGAAGATCACACAAGACCAGGAATAGTTCATATTCCCATCAACCAGAGTGGAGGATTTCCATAACACATATGCCATTAAGTACTCAGAAGGGTATTACCTCTGCAATGGAGAAAAATTAGCCTTGTAGCTCAAATGGCATTATTGTCCCATCTAACAAAAGAAAAATCTAGCCTTGAATGGATGAAAATGCTTCCAAGTAACTTAGTTGCATCATCAAATAGCCAAGAAATAGTCCTTACTCAAAAAAGATAAACTTGTAGTATCTACATCTAATATAAAATTATCAGGCATGTAAAGAAGCAAGCCTGTAAGGAAGAGAAATATTAATGGAAACAGACTGAGAAATTATACATATGATAAAATTAGTAAATAAGTACATAAAACAGTTATTCTAACTATATCCATATATTCAAAAAGTAGAAGAAAGCACACAAATGTCAAAAGAGACATAGAAGGTGTATAAAAAGAGAACTTCCAGAGTTGAAAAGCACAATGTCTGAATGATATGATTAATAATGGATTAAACATTGCAGGGGAATCTTAACCAGTCAGTTAAGCATCTGCCTTCAGCTCAGGTCATGATCCCAGGGTCCTGGGATTGTGCCCCACATTGGGCTACCTTCTCAGTGGAAGCCTATTTCTCTATTTCCCTCTGCAGCCCTCCCCCTACCCCTGTTTTTATTGTCTCTCTCTCTCTCTTTCTCTCTCAAATAAATAAATAAAATCCTTTAAAAAAATTTTTTTTGGTGAACTTATAGAAAGACCCAGCAACATAAGCTATCAAAAAAGAAAAAGAAAGAAAATCTCCCCAAAAAGTGAATAGGACATTGGTAAACCTAAGTATATATGTGTAATTGGAGTCCATGAGTGAGGAGTGGGAGACAGAAATGCATTTGAAGAATTAATGAGCAAAAATATTCCAAATTTGATGAAACAATAAACCCATAGATCCAAAAAACTCAAGAAACCCAAGCACAATAAACCTATAAAAAATTAGACCAACACCTAACATAATTAAACTGCTTATAACCTTAGCAAAGAAAATCTTCAGTGCAGTTAGAGTAAAAGATCCTTCGCATTCAAAGGAACAAAAATAAGAACGGAAGTAGGTGTGTCACTGGAAACAATGCAAGTTAAAAGATAGTTGAGTAATATCTTTAAACTACAGAAAGAAAAATAATGAGAAGGTTAAGGCTTTCCTCATCATTGTACCAGAACCCAAAGTAAATGCCCAGAACACAATCTGGGTGCAATAATTCTCTGATGAACAAGTGAATATTTAGATTATTTTTCCTCCAATCAGTGGCTGGCTTAAGGGGTACAGTTGTGTTTTGACAAATAAGACAATCAGCATTGGAAATCAAATTGTAAATTTGATCACAATGTATCCCTTCATACAGTTTTGCAGTGCCATTTTGACATGTAAGAGCAACCTTTAAAAACTATTAAGTCATCATCCAAGGAGGAAAAAAAGTAGAAATGATGGATGAAACAAGAAAATATAACGTTCTTTTAAACTCTTCTCCAAAACAAGGGGCAGTTAATGTCAAGGGAAAGTCCCCACGTCCACTCTGGCATTCAGTTAAATCTAGCCCTGTTTTACCTACAGCTGGCTGAATTTCCTTTCATTTCCTCTGTTCTTCATTCTCCTCACTGGGCCTGTCCTCCCATTAAAGTCACCAGAAAGCAGATGGATGTCCATGGAAGCAAATCCCCAAAGGGTTCCAAGGTCTCCAAAGTTGTTGTTAAGCTGTCTCAGAGTGCAGATGGCAGGGTGCAAAATCTCACAAGCGGCCCAGAGGCCCAGCAGTGGAGTTCAAGCCCTGATGAATAAATCATGCTTCTCCTCTCAATATTGTACAGCATTGGGTCCTGGGCAGCATTTGTCATTCACCTGAGTCCTGACCATCCATTACAGAACAACAGAAAAATTTCTAATGATATGCTCTTTATGAACAGCCTGTATGTAACACTTGGGGCTTCTTGGGTATATGTACATCTGTGCAAGCAATTCTATACTTGCCCTTGGTAGATCGCCCTGACAGTGACAGAGCCTCCCACCTGCCCCTCAATAAAAGGGTGCATTTGGCTCAATAATAATTAGCATCAATTATGAGAGAGCTCTTTGCAAGGACTGAGCCTGGCCTTTCCAGGCTGCAGGTGCAGAATTATCCCCATGACCTTTTGCTCCAGGATCGGTCATTGAGGAGAGGAGCGGAGCCGTCAGGAGGGAATCACAAGCCTGTTTATCTTCCCTAAGAATCATTGTCTGGCCTCTGCTATTCATGTCAGCAGCAGCATTTTCCTCTTGGGAAACCTATAGGAGAGGCCGAGGAGCCTCATCTGCATGCCTGCTTGCTGGAGCCTGGCAAATGGGCACCTGGTTTATTTTCTGGGTATCTTTATGCTCATTCGCAAAGAAAGAAAATCCACTTTATTACAAGGAACAAAAACATAATGGAAAGAACCCAGGTGGCTGAAGGCTGACTGACAGGCAAGGACGTCAGGAATAAGATGCCAGACAAGGGTCCTGTGTTTCCAAACGGCAGACTCGAACTGCCAGTGCACACAGGGAGCCTGCTGCATGTGGAGGGAACCACCCAGAAGTAGTAAAAAACCTGATCCCTCTTCCCTCACACACCCCAGACTATGCAGGGACAGCAGCTGCCCATCATCTAAGAGAAATACATTCCAAGACCCCAAAATAGTGGACACCTGAAACTGCAGAGAGTACTGAATCCCATATAAACCATCTTTTTTCATATATATATATATATATATATATATATATATATATACCTATAATAAAGTTTAATTTATAATTTAGGCACAGCAAGAGATTAACAACAATGAATAATAAAAACAGTTACAACAATACTGTGTAGTAGAAATTATGTGAGTGTGGTCTCTCTCTCAAAATATCGTATTGTACCAGACTCACCCTTCTTGCGACGCTGTGAGATGATAAAATGCCTCCATGATGAAATGAAGTGAGTGCCTTGGGTTGTGACGTATCGCTAGGCTGTACTGACCTTCTGCCGATTCGGCACAAGGAGGATCATCTGGCTCCGGACCACGGTTGACCCAGGATACCAAAACTGCGGAGAGCAAAACCAAGGATAACGGGTGACTGTTGTGTGAGACGTGGTGTGGGAACTTGCTTTTCTCTCATTTGCTTTAAGTTCTTGCTTCATACCCATAACGAAAGAAACAAAATTCAAAAAGGAACTGTGCCCTGCTATTCCTCTGAGGATGTGATTTGAGAATTCTGTACGATCAAAGTCTTTTCTGGCTCTTTGCTGTTCTTGGTGATACCCAGAACTTCTACTTAAGCACCTCTCAGTTCCCCTGATCCTTTGTGGTGCTTAGAAATAATTTTGTGCCTTGGATCACAATGAGGTGAGCCCCGTCGTCCCTCCGTGTAAGCTTCCTGGAGGGCACAGACGGGTCTGACCCACCTTTGCCTCTCCCGCAGCCGCTCCAGCGCTTCCTGAAGGTGGCCAGGAGCTGCGGAGGAAGAGGAAGCACCCAGCGGCCAGAAGAACCTGTACCCATCTCACGATGCTTCAGATTCTAATTGTGGCAAATGGGTCTTCTCCCTCTCTTCCTATCGTCACTTTTTCAGTGACTTTCATCATCAGAAATTTCAAAACCCTAACATTTCATATTGTCCTTTTTGCTCTATTTTGTTCTGAATCACTGTGTAAAATACTACTGAGGGGGATGCCTGGGTGGCTCAGTTCAGTTAAGCCTTCCACTCGATTTGGGTTCAGGTCATGATCTCAGTGTTGTGAGCTCCATGCTCCCAGGTTGCTTGGGCTCCATGCTGAACAGGGAGACTGCTTGAGATTCTCTCTCTCTCTCTCTCTATCTCTCCCTCTGCCCCTCTCTACTACATGTGCACATACTCTCTCTGAAATAAATATTTTTTAAAAAATAGATAAATAAATAATAAAAATTAAAATTAAAATACTACTTAGTCCACTCACTAGATCTTGAATATTGTCAATCACCTTTATTAGAAGAGCTGTGACGGCAGGGATTTCTTCTGTTTTCTTTACTACTTTCTTCCCAGCAGCTAAGCAGTGCTTGGCACACAATAGATCCTTCATAAATATTTGTTTAATTAATTAATTAAAGAACAAAGACATTAAGTTCCTTGAGTAGTGTGAGCACTTATAAATTATCTCCTTAAAAGTGACGTTGTGGAGTCAAATTAAATTCAACCAAAATTTCTGTGCATTTGTAAAATGATATTTGAAAAATCAGAATTTAGTAGTGTTAAAACATGTCTATTAAAGTTTTAGTACCTATATGTGTAAATATATACATATTATATATATATATATATTATATATATATGTATCTTTTTCCTAGTTCTAAGATATTCAGAGTGGCATTTGTATCAATAATGGCATTAGAGGGAGGGGAGAAAAACAGACTCAATATACACATTACAAATCTTACTCCTTGATTTGTCTGCAAATAATGGTAGTAGATACACAAGTGAATGCAAAGGCTGAGCACATCATTTGAATACGATTTGATTGTAAGGTCACAGTTTACACTGATACTTAGCTTTGATTATTTCAAACATTCCCTTTTCCCCTATTTTCACTGCATCTGCTGTCATTAGGATAATACTTCATATTACCAAGCTTGAAATATGTTGCTAGATCATGTTTGGCTAATTCCCTTCGTGATCTGATTTAAGCCACCTGTTGTAGGCAGAATAACGGTCCCCTAAAGTGTCCACATCCTAATCCCTAAAACCCGTGAATGTTACCTTACTTGGCAAAAAAAGGCTTTACAGATGTGATTACATTAAGGATCTCGGGATAGGAAGATAATACTGTATTATCCAGATGGGTCAATCTAATCACATGGATCTTTAAAAGCAGAGACCTTTCTAAGCTTTGATGAGGAGAAAATGCAACTATGGAATAGTAGTCACGGAGATCCGAAGGTGGAGGAATGGGGCCTCTAGAAGCTAGAAGAAGCAAAGAAACAACTTCTCCCCTAGAAAGAACAGCCCAACTGGCACCTTAATTTTAGCTCAGTCCTATAGGAGCCGTGTGAGACTTCTAACCTATAAAACAATAAATTTGTGTTAAGACACTAAGTTCATGGTTGTTACAGCAGCCATAGAAAACTAATATGCTATCTGGTCTCACTTCCCACCATATGTCTCTATGAATTTTATTCTAATAGCTACACTGTCCACTCACTGGATCAAAAATGGAGCATTGAATCAAGAACAGAGACTCCTATACTTTTATTCTTACTGTTTCCTCCATTGGATATCATGTTTCCATCTTTAAAATTACCACCTATTATTCGTGGCTCAATATTTCCAAATTGCATGTCAAATGTAATCTCTCCTCTCTCACTACTTCACTGAGTTCTTATAGGCTGTGTAACATTTTTTTTCTCGCTTTGCCTTGTATCATATTTACTTTGTTCCCCTCCACAACCATAGTTCCCAAAGGACAGGGCTTTGTGTTTTCCCCTTTGTATTCCTTACAGTTCCTAGCTTAGAATCAGACACATAAAGCCCACTTTATCTGTTTTCAATGATTAAATAACTGCAGAATGAGAGGCGGTCTATTTGTTTCCCTTTCAAATATTTAGAAGGATTCACAAGGAATAGTTTTACTAAATTGCCACCTGAGTCTGGTAGAGAACCAGTCTTAGATGCACATTGAAAAATAGATGGTAAATATATATTCCCAAGTGTCAGGAAGTAACTTCAATGAGTTCCTGTAAGTGGGTGGAAATGCTTATAGAAAACTGCCTGAATGACTCTGAGTTGCTATCAAAAAAGAAAACAAAATACATAATGTAATCAAAGACTAAAAAACTGAGTAAGTAATAACACAGGTGACTATATGGCACAAATCAAAGAGAAAAAGGCTAGCTTCTAAAGGGCAAATAAATCAGGAACTTTCTACCAATGAGAATGATAAAAAAAAAAAAAACTCCAAAAAGCAAATATACCCAAAGAAGAAAGGATAAGAACACAGATAAAACATGAAAATGGAAGATGCCTTATTTATTCACCAGGGTCAGAAAATTCACTGGCCAAATAGAATATTTAACTTCTTTTTTCATTCAAGAAACATTGGTATGCCTGGTATTTACAATATATATTGATAATAATTCCCGGAGATATGTTATTAAAGAATACACTCTTTGATCTAAAGTCACTCACAGAATATTAGCCAGAGGTTGGTATATATGGCATAGTATGAATATGGAAAAGGGAAACCACTCAACACTAAAAAAGAAAAGAAATGAAGAGAAGAGAAGAGAAGAGAAGAGAAGAGAAGAGAAGAGAAGAGAAGAGAAGAGAAGAGAAGAGAATAATAAGCCAATTAAAAATAGAAGATTAGACTAGATATTTTTCCAAAGAAGATATACAGATGACCAACAGACACATGAAAAGATGTTCAACATCACTCATCATCAAGAAAGTGCAAATTAAAACTACAATGAAGTATCATCTCACATCAGAATGGCTAACATCAAAAAAAAAAAAGGAATAACAAGGTTTGGAAAAGATGTGGAGAAAAGCAAACACTTGAGCACTGTTAGTGGGAATGTAAACCACTACGGAAAATAGTATGGTGGTTCCTCAGAAAATAGAAATAAAAATAGAAATACCATACCAATCAGTAATTCCACTAGTATTTACCCAAAGAAAACAAGAACACTAATTAGAAAGATATAAGCACCCTTATTTTGCTGCAGAATTGCCAAGATATGGAGGCATCTATAGTACATAATCTTGTCTATACTGAACTGATGTCCTGTAATTCTGCTCTGCATAGGTTTCTAGTTAAGGTGGGACACAGAGAGATTTTTCTGTAAGATTTGAAGGACAGGAATGAAGAAGCATCCATTTTGTAGCTCACATACATTATCTTGACGTACTGGCTCACCTCAGTGGCGTGGGGTAGTAGCCAGAAGGGCAAATGCTCTACTTTCTCCTGGACTGTCCTTCAGCTTCTCTGACTCCTGGGCTCTGAGGTATTTAGCTCTGAGATGAAGGACATGAAGATCTCTAAGAATCGACACTTGTTTCGATTCATCCTTATGGGTTCCAGATCATGCTTCAGAGTTCCAGCTTATCCTTACTCTGTCTTCTTTATGTTCATATTTCCTTCCTGGCTGTTGGTTTTGTAGACTTCAAACTCCAGACTTAGACACAATGACAGTCTTGTGGAGACTGTTCAACCAACTCATTTATATGTGGTTGGGAATAAGATAACGATTCCCTTAACCCCTCTATCATTTAGAATTGTGCTAGAGGCACTGACCAAAACAGAGTTTAAGCTTAGAAGTATATAATTTTAAAAAGAATTTTTCATCATATGAAGAATCAAACTCTATTGGTAGATATACGATTACATGTTTAGAAAACCCAAGAGATGCCATGCCAACTTCCAAAAGCAACACAAAATAAAAACTATCTAGGAATAAGCTTAATAAGAAATGCTTAATACCTACATGAAGCAAGTTTTAAAACACTAGAAGATCCCATAGTAGAATTAAGCAAAGTAAGATAGAGCATTTTTGCATCATAAAGAGTTTGATTTTCCCAAAATTAATATCTAAATTTAATGTGATTCCAACAAAAATATCAACTTGGAGGGAAGGATGGGAATAGACAAATGATTTCAAAGTTTCCATAGAAAGTCAGATGAACAAAAGTGGTCAGAAAAACTCTGAAAGAAAAGGAAAAGTAGCTGGGACTAGACTAACTAAATGCTTAAATAGATTTTAAATATATAGCATTTAAAATAGTTTTACAGCGACACATGGACAAAGAAAGACTAATGAGACAAAATAGAAAGTCCTCAAATAGACGCAAATGGTAATCCATTATATAATAAATATAGCAATTCACTAAATAATATTGGGATATGCTGTCCTTCCTCCTGCACATTAGGTTAAATCCCAGTGCATCAGAATTTGAATTTGAAAACCATTAAATCACAAGAATACTAGAAGAAAACATGGGGAAGTGCCTTGATAACTCTAAAGAGGTAGGGTTGATCTCATAATTGACTTGAAATAATCCATAAATTGTAAAAAGAAAGATTTATAAATATATTACAAAATAAAAACTATCACATGGCCAAGAAGAAAAAGAAGAGAAAAAATAAAAAAAGAAGAGGATAAAGTAGAAGAAAATCTGCCACTTTATCATAGACTAACTGTATATCTCCCAAATTTATAAAGTCCTTCTAAAAACAGACAAAATCAATAATTCAGTAGAAAAATGATCAGAGTACAGTTCACAGCAAAGGAAATGCAATGGCTGTTAAACATCAAAAGTTGTTCAACTTCACCTGCAAAAAGAGAAATGAAGATTAAATCTAACATATTACAATTTTTTACCTATCAGAATGGAAAGTATTTGAAATTTTGATTAGCACTATTGGAGATGATATCAGCAAGGAAACATCCTCCTACATTATTGGTGGGATGCGGGTCATAATTATCCATATTACAAATGCATGTACTCATAGACACAGGAACATCATTTTCAAGAACTATATTTGTGTATATGCAAATGATATGCATAGAAAATGGAATTGCAACATTGCCTGTAATAGCCTAAGTTCAGCTACAACCCAAATGGCCATCTGGGGCACACAAGTTATACTAATCAGGTGACTTCTAATCAACGAAACACAGCTGTAAAATAAAAAGAGTGGCACCTTTCTGTCGCGGTGTGGATATTAAGTAAAAAATGAAAGCTATAAAACAATGGATATCATGTGCTAAATTTATAGATATTTAAAGAACAAAAATAAGGGCATATGATTGTTTTAAAATGGTCAACATTATGCATTGTGTGTTTTCTTTTTTGCTTGCATAGCTCATAAATGAACACAATTTGGAAACTTCTGTTTTTTAACACAAAGCACCCTAAATATATTTTTTAAATACCCTATTTTAGAATGCCCTGTGGCCCAACAAGTATATGTGTGTTTATTTTACAACCCACACTGGCAGCTTCTTGTAAAGTTACCTATCTCCTACTCTTTTCTATTTTTATCATGGAACTCCTAGCAGAATATTTTTGACATATCAAAAAATAACAATATCAATAGCACTGATGCCAGTTTTAATGACAGCTGCAAGTTGCAAATGCCTGCGATTCTCAATATGTTATATTTTACAAATGTAAGTCAATGTAATCCTTAAAACCATCTTCATATGAATCAACTGCCTGCGGGGTGGGTCAGTCACAAAGTCAAAGAAGTGATGAACTTTATGTATTGAGGCAGCTGGTCCAGGAGAGCCTGTGCCCTTCATCTCCACCACCCCTTATCTTAGCCTCTTCTAAGCACTCAATAAACATGTGTATTTGTTGTCTGAGTAAACAAATAATTAAGAGTTCACATTGCAAAGGAACAAAATTGAGATGGTGTCACTCAAGATTCCCCAGTCCTGGGGTGCCTGGGTGGCTCAGTGGTTTAAGCCTCTGCCTTTGGCCCAGGTCATGATCTCAGGGTCCTGGGATGGAGCCCCACATCGGGCTCTCTGCTCAGCAGGGAGCCTGCTTCCTCCTCTCCCTCTGCCTGCCTCTCTGCCTACTTGTGATCTCTCTCTCTGTCGAATGAATAAATAAAGTCTTTTAAAAAAAAAAAGATTCCCCAGTCCTGGGGAGCCATGCAAATGTAAACAATTAAAATGCAATCTTCCCTCAAAAAGCTTGTCAGTCAGAAATCCTTTGTGTGAAAGCAAACTAGCATGAAACACAACAGGAGAATGTGGATTCACAATATCTGAAAAGGTTCAAGGGGTAGGTCAGATTCAGCTGGATGCAAGGTGGCAAGTGCCATGGTCCTGGCTGGTTTCCTTGCTCCCGTGGGGTTGTCCACTATCTCATGTCCCCCCTTTTCCACCTCTCAAGTCAGCCTTCTCCTAGGTTGACTTAATTTCCAGTGTGACTTCATAATACGTAAGGGACCACAAACCACTCCATAAAATCTCATTTTTCTTCCCTCTGTTCACTGTTTAGAGGTGAATTAGACTTTCTCATGACTTCATTTGAAATTTTATTTTATCTTTATAAGTTGAGGCCACATGTTAGCAGAGGGAAAATAATATGTCCGTGAATTTCTACAGAGCAGTGTCAGGGAGGGCTGAAAAAGTAATAAAACCTTACATTCCGAATCAGGGACAGAATATTCTAGGATGATGTAGATTTTTACTGTAACAAGGAGGTGAGGAGAAGGGGCCAGATGAAAAGCACAGCCTGTTTGTCTGAGGAAAACTTGAAGTCGTAACTTCTAAATGTCATAACAGCCTTTTCACCTTTCAGCTCACTCATTGAGGCCACTGAAGAAGATAACTGAAGTATACCAACTACCATCGAAAGGAAAGGGGAGAAATTTGGGTGGCATAAGCTTTGGTTACCAGGTCAAAAGTTCTTTTCTCTGTGTGTTGTTTATCTTCTTTGCTGTGGAAAAAAAAATTACTAGTTTCAAGGCCAAATTGGAATGAATGGTAGAGAATAATTCCTTATATTATCTTAATTTAACATCAAGGAAGAAACTATTTCGGTATAAAGACCTGATTATGAAAACTGGATACTCCTTCCACTGAGACTATTTATTGTGAATCTTCTCTCCTTATATGAAAACTCCATTGCCCCAAACACATTTATCATGAATCCATTTGGATAAAATGTTTTTGTTTTCTTTCCCTGTAGATGCCTAGGATACTGCACCAATATCTCTTCTCCACTGTAGGACTGAAAGCAGAACCTGATAGAGAAACACAAAGTCAGTTAGAAGGAACCAAATCTGTCTTTCAAGAAGAAACATTCAGGGTGCCTGGGTGGTTCAGTCAGTTAAGCGTCTGCCTGCAGCTCAGGTCATGATCCCGGGTCCTGGGATCGAGTCCTACATTGGGCTCCCTGCCCTGTGGAGAGCCTGCTTCTCCCTCTCCCTCTGCCTGCCACTCTGCCTGCTTGTGCTTTCTCTCTGTCTGTCAAATAAATAAATAAAATCTTAAAAAAAAAAAAATAAGAAGAAGGAACATTCATAGGGTGACGAACGTGGTCTGCCTGAAATTTCCCCAGTTTTAGTTTTGAGGATCCGTGTCCTAGGACCCCCCTTATTTCACAGCAAATCACTCTCTATTTCCTTAGCTGTGCTTGGTGTGAGATTTCAGGCAGAGATTGGAAATGGGTCATATAAACTCCACATTAATACTTAATGATTATTTAGCTTCTCTGGAGGAGGAACTGTTGAAGATTGCACATTAATCTATAAGGGCAAATTTTACATTCAGCCTTGGGAGTTCCAAAGAGACAATGTACAAGAGTCCACTAAAATGAGCGAAGATTAAATATTTCAATAAAATATTAACGTGCCCAATTAAAGAAACAAAAATTAACACAAAGTACACAAAGAAGGAAATTAAGCCTTAGCAACTGAGTGGTTTAGCGGCTACAATATGAAAGTGCCGTGATAGATTTCTCCAATGTTCTTCTCAAATTCCTGAATTTAAACACCAAGGAGCAAATACAATGAGAAAGCTGATAGCTTTTTTATTAGAGAAAGCTCTGCACATGAAACAGCTCCACAGTCACACTAACTACTCTCCCTCAGCCTGACTTCAAATTCTATTCTCTAAATGTTGCCACTAGGAAGAAGCACCGATACATACTTAGTAAGTCATGCTTCCTTTCTTCTGGTGTGTTTGGCAGGCAAATCCACTTTGACCAGGGAGCAAAGTAAGAGTGGGTGGACTAAGAGAAAGCTTGCCAGCCAGAGGGAACATGGAGGAGCCCATCTCTGGCACCAATGACCCATGTGCTTTTGGCAGCCTCCCTTGTAGTCAGGTTGTAGCCGTGTTACGGAGAACTCACGGATAAGACCCTCAAAGTCCAGTTGCAGGCATGTGAGACAGAAGTGAATTCTCCATTGAATCCTTGGCTGGAAGTAAAGAACTGTGAAATGCAGTCATTGCAAATGGAAGCAGCTGGATCCCTGAGACACTGCTGGAAAGTCACTGAGTTGCTCCCACCATCAGATTTGGGTGTGAGCAGAAAGAAATTGTGCTCACTCTGGGGTGTTGTAATAGAACTCTGAGACTCTGTAGTTTCTGCTACTGAACTATACAACTCTTGTTGAAATGGTGACCTATAATCCCCTCTAAAATTTCTTTTTTAGGGGCCCCTGGGTGGCTTGGTCGTTAAGTGTCTGCCTTAGGCTCAGGTCATGATTCCAGTGTCCTGGGATCAAGCCCCACATGGGGCTCCCTGCTCAGCGGGGAGCCTGCTTCTCCCTCTCCCACTCTCCCTGCTTGTATCCCCTCTCTCATGGTCTCTCTCTCTCTCTTTCTCTCTCTCTCTCTGTCAAATAAATAAAATCTTTAAAAAATAAAATAAGGTGTCTTTTTTAAAAGAAGTCTAAAAAAAAAAAAGGAAGTCTTAATTCTGCATTACAAAGTACAAGGGGGGCATCTCATAGCCTAATCAAGTCAAGAGCGGGTGCCATCAGTTCTTTTTCTCCTTAGTAAAGGTGTCATTTAAAACACTGTGTGCTCAGAATGGTCACTGTGTTGCCTGCTTTGCACTGCAAGGACATTACAAGTATTTTCTGTGTATGACAGTCCAGATTGTCCCTAGTTTTTTCCTTTGTCCCCTCAGTTTCTCTAATCCCCTCTTCTAGCTTACACACTTCTATTCAACATTACAGACTATGGCGTTGCCTCCAAACAGACATGCTGATTATTCATTCCAATGACTACAGTGGTAGTAAAATAGAAAGAAGCATGATTGGGGCACCTGGGTGGCTCAGTGGGTTAAAGCTTCTGCCTTCAGCTCCGGTCATGATCTCAGAGAGAGAGAGAGAGAGAGAAAGAAGAAAGAAAGAAAGAAAGAAAGAAAGAAAGAAAGAAAGAAAGAAAGAAAGAAAGAAAGAAAGAAAGAAAGAAAGAGAGAGAGAGAGAGAGAGAGAGGGAGGGAGGGAGGGAGGGAGGGAGGGAGGGAGGGAGGGAGGGAGGAAGGAAGAAAGAAAGAAAGAAATGTTGTTTTTGTTTTGTTTTGTTTTGTTTTGTTTGTCTTTTTACTATAACCCTATCCTGGGCTATCCCCACAATACACCACCACAGTTGTGCTATTGTGAAATGCAGATCCGCAAAACACGGAATCAAACTCGGGCTCCACTACTTACCAGTTATGTGACTTAGGGAAGTACTGTACTTGAAACCTGTTTTTTTGTCTACAAATGGGAATAATGATATCTACCTTACAGCTCTTTTTAGATATATAAGTGAAATAAGGATGGTGAAAGCATGTATTGTAATATCTAGCACAGAGTGAGTGCTAAGCAAATACTCAGGGAATGTTCATGAGTTTAGAAAAATAGAAAGCATAAATTAATTGAAGCATTCATATTAAATATAAGTGCTGTGCACAGTGGTATTCTGGTAAATATTGACAAATGGCTTTCCTGGGGTGTGGGTGGAGGTCCTAATTTAGAGTGTTTGCTTGTTTCCATGGGGTAAACACTCCTACCATGGGAAATTTCAAGCTACAGATGTGAAGTCATTGATGGTGGAGTTGAGAAGACACGTGCAGTAGTATGCATCACACAGTACCTCCACCTTATACACACAATAGACACAAATAATTGCAAGAGCAGTGATAATGGTGAACTATAAGAAAATAACTAAAAAGTGATAAGTTTTGAGTTGTCATTACCTTTGTTTTTAATGTAATTTATTAGATTTTAAGTTTATAGAATTTGATTTTTATTATTGTCTGTATGTAACAACTGCTGTTTAAAAACTCTGGTTCTTGGGGCGCCTGGGTGGCTCAGTGGTTTAAGCTTCTGCCTTCAGCTCAGGTCATGATCTCAGGGTCCTGGGATCGAGCCCCGCATCGGGCTCTCTGCTCAGTGGGGAGTCTGCTTCTCCCTCTCTCTCTGCCTGCCTCTCTGCCCACTTGTGATCTCTGTCAAATAAATAAATAAAATCTTAAAAAAAAAAACAGAACAAAACGAAACAAAAAAAACTCCTGGTTCTTGTGAATTGGTACAAGCCAGCTCAAACACACCATATGTGTCTACTTAGGTTTGCTTGAGTTAACCCTTAGTAAACTTCACATAGGGTATGTATTCCACTGTGTGAGACTAAGTCTTCCTGTGGTGAGGGGTTATATGCTACAGTAGGAAAATAAGCTGAATCCCAGTTCTAAAATGTGTTAGCTCTGGGACCTTAGACAAATGATTTACCCTTTCTGAGCCTCATTTTCTTCATCTCTACATTAGGGGCTGAGGGACTAAAAATAACATCTAACTCATAATTTTTTATAAATCAAAATAATCCACTTACAGAACTTGACATGATGCCTAACACACCATATGAATTCAACACTGCTAATACCATCCTTCCCTTTTTCTCCCTAGTTCTTTTTGGTCTTTACAATGACTAGAGAAAAAACAAATTAACCAAGGAACCAAACAACAATACTCCTTTGCGCTTGATAAAGAAAAATCCTTGAACCAGGTAACCTCACCCAGATTGTGTCTTTGTGTATCTTTGTTCTCCGGCCAAGACCATGTAACTAGAATTACCTACACTTGGTGCCATAACAGTAGCAATTACTATTTAAGTGAAGCTGTCCTTACATCTCTGTGCAGATAAGAAACAACCTTCCCTGAATCTTTTGAAAGGACTGGGTCTTGATTTTGGGTCAAGTAAAATGTTGTGTCTGGGTTGTAACCGTGTACAAGAAGAAAGAATCTTGAAAATACTAACATGTCAAAAGAGAATCCAGGATTCAAACTGAAGACATCTCTTATAAATCCATTCCTGACTTCTATTAATTTCAGACACAAGACAACAGGTTGATATTTGACTCAAAATTTTCCTAAATAAGGAACAAATAATGTAAATACATGCACTGAGTATATAAAAATCACGACTGAGTATTACATATCTTTTGTTTTTTACTTAAAAACAGGGGAGGCTCACTTTAAAGTTATCCATAAAAGATAATATGAAATCAGGACATGTCTTGATATCTACTGCATCACCTGCTTAAACATTACTAAGAATTTCTATTTTAAGAAAACCTTGAATGGGTCCATTTTAGCCTTAGCCACAGGAATGTGTTTAAAGAATGAAAATATCCTTTACAGTGGACAATTTTACCTTTATGTTCATTTTCACTCCAGTAGACGTAACCAACTAGATGTCATCACAGTGCCCATCCCAAACTACCTGAAAGCAAGTTGCAAGCTACTTAGTCCTATTTCTCCTTAAAGATACACTATCTGAAAAAAAAAAAAAAAGATACGCTATCTGATCCTGCCAGCTTCTAAACCTAATATCTACAAACAGCATTAACTTTAAGTAAATAAGAAAAATATCATTACTGATTATAGCAATATTTACCAATAATTATATAAATATAACCAAAGTTACTAAAACTTAATAACTAAATAGAGATTTATGATTATATATGGTATATTTTAATGGTACCCCATCCCTCTTTCTCTAGTCAGCTTTCTGATATTTCATTGTTCCTTGGCTGGTACCAAAACTTGGGCCTGGGAAATGAGAAAAGGGAAGATCCAAAAGAGACAGTATTTGGATTTATCAGTAACTTTGTTAACAAGATGTGATAAATTGATGTGATTCACAATATTAGGTAAAACTGGGTCTTGGACAGCTGAGTACAGCTGACCCTTGAACAACATGTGGGTTAGAGGTGCAGAACCCCTACAGAGAAAAAAAATTCCTGTATGACTTTTGACTCCTCAACAACTTAACCGCTTATAGCCTATTGTTGACCAGAAGCCTTACTGATAACATAGTCAATTAGCATACATTTTATGTATTATATGTATTATAGGCTATATTCCCACAATATTATAAGCTAGAGAAAAGAAAATATTATTAAGGAAAATAGAAGGAAGAGAATGTACATTTATAGTGCTGTACTGTATTTATTGAAAACATTCGACATATAAGTAGATCCATGCGGTTCAATATCTGTATTGTTCGAGGGGCAACCGTAGTTCTTGTCTAGCCCGAGTGACATCGGGTTGATTAAGGTTGGTTCCATTTTTAACCAGCTGCTTTCATCTGTGTCTGCACACACGTGAACATGTTCCTGTGCCTTTTTCTTATGAATGTCCTCACGTAGGTGCAAGATTACATGTGTGTGTGAGGTCAAGGGAGGTGCTGTGACTCAGGAAAAGGAAGAAGTCCCTAGACCATGATTCACTTTGAATCTCAGAATGCAGAAATAGTGATTCCAACTGAAAAGAAACATTTATGAAGTTCTTTTTATGGGCCTGTCCCACTTCCGGGTTCCAGGCCCTGGGTTATGAATAAAACTAAAACATAAAATCAGCATTCACAGGGTTTATAATCTACTGGCAAAAACAGACACACAAATACACATAATTATAATTTAATTCAATCTGCTATTCTATCTATATTAAGAAAAAGAAATGGACATGCTTTTTTTTTCATGGTGGCATGCACAAGGCAATTTTTGTGCTTTATTTACATTTGTCTGCTGAATAAACTAATAATTCCATCTTAATTAATTCATTTAGGATGGGGAATAATTTGTTTTGTTAGTGTTAATAGAGCAGAATACATAGAAAAGATCAGGAGATGTATTTCCCAGGGAATCAGAAGTTTAGTACCAATGATCTTCCAAGTGCTTGCACACACACACACACACACACACACACACACACACACACACACAGTGGCACAGAGTGACACAGTGAAGACAGAGGAGAGATGAAAGAACAATTCTGAAGAAACTTCCAGAGGAGCCTGTTGTTGACCTGAGTTATACAAGTTAAGTAAGATCTCTATAAGCAAGGAAGGGCTAAAGATGGTAAACGACATCCCACACTGAGAGACAAAGCCATGGGCAAAACTAAGGAAAGCACATGGTGTCTTCAGGGAACAGACTGGGTAACCTCATACCTCATATGAGTATTAAACAACAACATGTTGACATTATTGTGTGGAAGGGCACTGATTACTAAAATCAATCATAAGAACTAAATCTCTGAGAGTTTCTGAGAAGGGTGAAAATGAAATAGAACCAAAGACATCTGAGAAGCAGGTAGAATGGAAAGCACAGTGAATTTCAGAGAGACAAGGCTCTGGGGTTCTACTACCAGCTCTCAGTGTAGCCCTTAGGGCCTTGGTAAACAATGACCCTTCTTATCTTATTGTCCTCAACTGCAGAATAAGAAATAGACTAGTCCCATCTGATTTCTGTGACTTGAGGCTATAATTTCTTGAAACAAGAAAGACTTCATCAGGTTTACAAGCACTGATAGCATTTAGTTGAAAGAAAGGAATGGACCTTCAAAATGGGGAGTGGATGAGTACTTACAAAGGTACCAACTCCAGGGGGAGAAAAATTTCAGGGGGAATAATAAATAAACCAACCATTTTAAAGCAGATTTAGGGAGGAAAAAATTTGAAAAAGTCTGGAGGTAAACCATAGAGAACTTCCACTGCCAGTATAAGAAAAGAGAATTTACCCTCCAGGGCAGTGGTTCTCAATACTCCTGCTCCCCAAAAGCATTTGGAAATCTCTGGAGACAGTTTGTAACAAGTTTTCACAACTAGGAGAGGGGATGTTGTGATTGGCAGCTAGTGGGTAGAGGCTAGGTATGCTGCTAAACATCCTAGAGTATACAGCTCCCCAAAGCAGAGAATTATGTGGACCAAAATGTCAATAGCGCCACAGTTAGCAAACCTGGTTCTAGGCAATGGGGAGCAATTCCAGACTGATGACTCAGTCAATGGATTGCCTCTCTTTCTGTTCTCAGCATAATACCTAGGCATTTTAATCTAGAGAGCTGAACAATTTATACTCTGTCCCCTGATTGTGCATAGACATGGTTATGCCTCTCTAAATAAAAATAATCATTACAGTGCCAGGGAATTTGCATAACAGATATCCTTCAAGTTGAAAGTTGATGCTTTATAGAATTGTATTTAGCCTTGGAAAGAGAACAGCAATTAGTGGGATGGACCAACCTGTTCTGATTAAATAGAACGTTAATTTAGAAGTGACCTGAAAGTGAACTCTTTTGGAAGCCAGGAATGTGTTTGTACTAATTTGGGATTTTATTTTCAATTTCTTTCTGATATAAGAGATGTTGAAACAGTAAGAGCCAGAAACTGTCTTCCCTGAATATCCATCTGGAAGAATAAAATGATAGAAATATTGGAGTGCCTCCAGCCCAATTTTGCAAATTCGAGTGGAGCCATGGAATGAGCTATTGTTTGTAAAACCCCTGGGACATGGTAGGCTTTAACTAAATGTAACTTCTTCTCTTCTCATGTTTACCTATTCTGAGAAAAGTATGCCTGGGACAAATTATCCCACCCTCCTGAAGCAGATAAACATCTCGCAGCCTTTTTGCTTTTCAAAACGGAGTCCAACATATCATTTTTAAATCCCCAAATTTTCCCCTTCCCACTTCCTCTAAGCTGAAAGTAGGATCAGGATCATGACTCAGGTGGCTATCAATAAATATGCAAGGATCACACTATGTGCACAACATAAAGCTGTCCAGCAAATATAAAGGCATCTGGGCACTAACAGACAAAATGCAATGAAGCAAGAAGGCTGAAGATGTGGTGTCTTGTGACTTTGTTTGGTCTCATGGCATTTGAACTTCAACCATATACTGATAACAGTGAGATGTCTGACCCCAGCCCAGACCTCTCCCCTGAATTCCAAGCTCATACAGTCACCTACTTCATCCGCATGTCTATTTCAACAGCTACAGGATATTGCAAATTTATTATGTACAAACCAAATTCCTCATTTTTATCCCCAAACCTGCTCCTCTGGGGGCCTCTGTATTTCAACTGATGGCAATTCCATCCTGCTGGTAGTTTGGGCCAAAATCTCTCATGGTGTTAATTTAAAAATACATCCAGAAGTCAATTTTATTCCTTTTGCCTCATTCTTATCCTTTCTACCCTGGAGTGATTTCTCTCATCCAGGGCAATCACTATCTAACTGGTCTCCATGTTTCCACTCTTACCCTAATGTCTACGCTCAACAAAGTCACCAGGATAATTTTTGAAGCATAAGCCTTATCACATTACCCCACAAACCCTCCACAGGCATCCCATTTCACCCAGGTTAGAAATCCTTAAAATGGCCTAGATATAATGGCTATACCAAGAGCCTCAAACTTTTTCTGCACAAAGTCAGAGAGTGAATATTTTATGCTTTTGTGGGCCGGATGGTTTCTCTCTCAACTACTTAACTCAAAAGCAACACTGGACAAATATTGGCTGTGTTCCAATAAAACTTTATTTACAAAAGGAGGCTAAATCAAAAATGATTTGGCTAGTGGTCATAGTTTGCCAACTCCTGTCTAGTAGCCTCATTTCCCCTTTGTTTTACTCCATAGCACTTACCACCACCTGATATGCTACTTATTTTTTTGTTAACTTTGTTGCCTCTAATTAGAGTATAAGTTACATGAGGATAGGCAGATACTCTCTTTTCTTAGTGCAATATTGTCAGTATCTAGAATAATTCCTGGTGCATTCAGAATCCAATAAATATTTGTTGGTATTCAATAAATATTCAAATATGCAATAAATGTTTGTTGAACAGAATAAGTAAGTGAAGACAGAGATCCAGCCATGTAAACCACTTATCTGCTGGTTGATACGTCTCTGTATGTTCACAACAAGAACTCAAATACACAATTCACTGCACATCCTGGGATGCCTGAGCTCCTAACACTGGCAAATATTCCCCAATACCACCATCTTAATTTCTTGATCACGAGTGTGACTAAAATTAGAATAACAGAAGGATTTCTTATGTTTCTGTAACATTGTATTTTTCAAAACCACTCTCAACATCTATTATTTCATTTTTTCTTGACAACAGTCCTCTAAGGAGTCAGATAAAAATTTTATTATCCACATTTACTAATCAAAAAGCCAAGATGAAGAGGTTAAATAATTTTTCAAGGGTGAAAGAATTAGTGTGTCCTTGACAGAGCCTAGCGAGAAATGAGGTGTAAGGTTGTCTCCACTGAATACTCACTTAGCCATGAGCATTTTTCTCTTCTTGTGCATCTGATTCTCAGTAGTTCAGGTTTTATGTTTCACAATAAAAGGGGAATATATTCAGGAAGAAAAAAGTGAGAACTTTGTCCCCTGAAATACTTTGCAAAGTTGTGGGAGAAAGCAAAGCAGTTAAATTCACCCATCCCTGAAAATAATAACTCTCTAGGTTTTAACAAGAGAATTATTGGGTGCTAAATGACAATTTGCTAGTAAGAATGAAGAATTAAGGCAATATTTACTGGGAAGGTAGTAAAAACTTTTTAAAAATAATCAAACTTTTAAACTTCTATGACCTTTGTTTCTCTAGAGACTCTTCCACTGGATTTTGGCAAGGGTACTCACGGTCTTGAAAACTCTTCTGTGTGTTCTTCCAGCTTCTTTCTTAATCAGGGGGTTGGGGAACCAGTATCTGTTTTCTTAGTGGCAAAGAGGCAGGCAGGGAGATTTCTGAATTCCTATTCTGAGGTCAACCATATCCCAAGGGAGAAATGACAATGTGAAACATACTTTTTCAGCATGACATTCTGATTTACGACATTTGGTGTTACAGCTTCGTTTCTTTCCGATAAGTATCAATGTAAATTCAATACAAACCCTCCCTATTTTCTTCCAAACTCACAGCTGAAAACACACAGTCTCTAGATGCCTGAAATGTAATTTGCATACAAAAGAAACCTTCAACAGCTCTTTCAACAGGTTTCCATCTTTGGGATCCTCCCTTCCATTCATTATCTATAGCAACATAATGAGAAAAATCTTTATAATTAACAATCTACCAGTCAAAAACTTTTAATGTGTCCTAAAGGTTAAACTCCCAGTTGGAGATGGCTCCCTGAGTACTGAGTACTGGGCGGAGAAAGACTCTGGAGCGTTTTGAGCAGGCATAAAATAAATGGCAAGGTTGTGGAAGGGTTAAGTAAAGATACAACACCAATAGTTTGTCATCCCACACCTCTAGCCTACACTTTCAGCCTATTCTCTCATTCAGCTCAAGCTCCCTCCTGCTGCTGAAAACATTCCAGGGATGTTTTCCTAAACATCCTGCCTTCCTAAAAGGTTGTCCATTCTGCTCTTCTCCTAAAATGCAGTCCTTCCGAGAGCGCCAGAGGGCCCTACTGGAGTTCTACCCTCTTCTTAATTACTCCAGTCTCTCCAGTCTTCAGACCCCACTGCACATCTTGGTCTTTACCTTTTAATTGAGTGCTGCTTCTTACTTGTTAATAGGTTATTTCCCATTTGACAATCTCCTCTCTTTTAACTCCTTGGCAAGGCTAAGGATTTGAATTTGTTCACTATCTAGTGAACGATTAAATATATTTGCTGTGTAAAACTAATGATTAATTAACTTTTTCTTTAAAGTCTTCACATCCTTTGAGTCCTTTGAGTTTGTAGCTGCCCATGAAATAAATTCCAAACTTTTTAGCATGACACAACGTTCTTCCTGGTTTGAAGCCAGCCCGCTCCGCCAGCCTTCTTGCATACTGTTCTCAATGCTTCTCCCTCTGCTACCCAGAGCGCTGTCCCAAGACACACACATATAGACATGTCCTTGGTATGAACAGTGCTCACCTACATGACATTCCTCCAGTGTGCCTTGTTTTATATCATATATTCTTGATACTTCATAACTTCATTGCTTTGTTCACATTGCCCTTTCTGCCCTAATCTATGTGGAATCATCCCTCTCATCATCCTTGAACACTCATGCTTGGTGATAACTGCTCTGTGAAGTTTATTTATCCCCCACCCCCTCAAACCTATGGGTGCCACCCCTGTGTCTTGTGCATTCTTCTATAGCTGTTTCTATCACAATTTAATAACAAAAGTTACTCATTTGTATTTCTCTCTCTCTTGCTAAAGAGTTTCTGGATACCCTTGTCTTATTTGTCATTGTTGGTCAGAGGGTTTAATTGATGTGGAGCACCATATGAAGACCTGCAGAGAATTTTTCACATTTAAAATGCAGAAGCAAGGGTATTTAAAAATTATTTAGGTGGCTTAGGCATGCATACAGTAAGAATACTTTTAAACAACTTTATGTCAGTTAGGGTACTGTTAGGAGACAGAAACCACATCAGTACTTTGAGTAGGAAAAAGTAATATAAAGAAATTTGTAGAAGAAGGTTTGTTACTAAGATGAAGCTACTTAAAGAGAACTCCAAGAAGTCCAGAATTTGCATAAGCAGAAAAGCAGGGACTACCTCTTGGCTGAGGAAAAGCATATAATAAAGGGACCTAAAACCCAGGAGAGGGCCTCCCCAAGACTGAGATTCATATCTCTTCAAAGAGTTATCATAAGGTCGGAGGGCTCAGATGAAGCTATCACACATGTGGCCCATAAGAGTTGCTCCGAAGCAACCCCTGTTTGAAGAGAGCACATCCTGCTAATATGGCTGGAACTCCTAGACTCCCACACTGGATTAACAAATGGACCATCGGAACCGAGAGAGTATCTGCCTGCCCCAAGCCCCTTGCACTACCCCTCTGGTGCCTTCTGTTGGCCAAGCCTAGGATCATGCTGGCAAAGGAAAAATGCTCACAGGGTCCGGTTCCATTATCAAAAGCAGGCAAGGAATTTGCCTGGATTTGGAGCTGAAAGAAAATAATGCGATAACTGACACAAATTTCGAAGCACAACTAAATTAGGGAAATTAATATATAAAATAATTGAATATAAATATAAACCTAAATATAAATATAATGTGTAAGTGCTATGGGCAGTTAATCCGTTGCATTTTATTCCTAAAAAGAAAACTGTAAGTGCTTTTTAAAATTTTTTTATTTTTATAAAAACAACAAAAATTTTAATATAGGACCTTGCAAAAGTAATACTGCTTAGGTTTAATCGATTACAGGTTTTTAAATCCTAGCAGTAAGACATATTACTTTTTTTAAGTTTAGTGTCAAAAATAAAAAGACAAGTTTTATGTAATGTAAAATTATGATTTTGATGAGTTTGGAGTATTTGAAATATTATCAAAATTATCCTAGCCTATTTTACCAAAACCTGCAATAGAAAATATTTTTCATGGAATAGAGTTACTTCTTTCCACTGTGTTAGAGTAGTAAGAGAAGATGGGAGGCTGAAAAGCAACGAAGGGAAATAGAAACACATCAATATGTTTAATTTTTGACAGCTAAGCAATGATAATGTCACTTGATAGAATGAAGGAACAAAATAAATTTATATCATAAAAAAGACAAATCAAACTTACCTATTAGACATTGGATATAAGACAAAGGATATCAGAGGACCATCAAGTCACAACTTGGCCTGGTACTCCTGAAACCTGGGGAGCATAAGCTATATCTGTTTTTCCTTAAATTGTTCCATTACCAGCATGGATTCAGATATTGTCAGTGTAGTTCTTTATATTGTGTTTCATATTCAGGATGTGTAATCTAGAAATGTGAAATCAATTATGAAGTCAAACATTGTATTCTAGAGACTGGAAGATAAGAATGCTGAAAAATCTATTGAACTGACAAATTGAGAAAAACTTTCTTAATGCAGCTCCTACTGAGTAGCAAAGTTTCTTAAACACAAATGTAAAAATATTGTCAGATGGATATTTGTTTCCAATTGACATGATGATAGTATTTGAGACCTGACAGGCAATGAGCCTATGGACATCAGAGCATTGGCATAATGCACTTCAACTTTTGGTTATATTTTTCCATACAGACTTTTGCAGCAGGGTCATAACTATCTATGACATGACTTAACCTGGTTGGTTTCTCTTCAGTTTAAAATCAACACCATACATCCTTAGTGTGTTCTTTCTTCCTTATCTTCTCAACATCTGAAGATTTCTTTCTTTGATTTGCCTTGGATGACCTCCAGACATAGACCACTGGTTTTTACTAAGGAATCGGGTACAACCCATTAGAAATGCTTATTTTTTCTGGCAGAAAGGCACCCATGATGCATTGCTTCCTCTCGCAGAGCTCGCTAATCACAGTGCATTTGCCATAGGACTCATCTTGAAAGGACAGGTCACTGAAAGCAAGTTGTTCTTTCCCTTTGGGGAACATCTGGGAGCAATATTCCCATATGTCAGATCTGTTAGCTCCTGTCTCACCCACACCAAGACACCTGGCCACCAGACTCACACACTCACTTGTCAAATCCCATCAGTTCACCAACAGTACACAGGGTCTTTAAATTGGGGTGGCCCAAGAGTGAAATTGGGAGAGAATATCACCTTTTATCTTTTTTTGCTGAACAATGATTATCAGAGAAATTTGATCAGCCAACTCTATTGTTTTTATTGTTTTAGTGTCTGCTAAATAATCATTACATCCAAACCATTTTGTTGAACGCCTACTGGAAAAATGAATGAGGATCATATTTCTTAAGTACTCATCAGAGTTTCATGGGCCTCCAGATGTATTTTTCTGAAGGTAAATATAGGCAGTCTCTATTCATCCCCAAATATGAATATTCTTGCTATTTTTGAGAAGATTCATTACGTAACCTAAGAAGGATTACTTATATGCTTGGATAATGTGCTAGAGATGTTTAAATGAGGCTTAGGTACTTCAGCTATTTCTCAAGAATGCATTGTGGTTTAAATTCAAACCAGGCTGCACTCATCAACACATGTTTCTTTGATGAATTATTATTTATGTGAACTGACAAAGCAGTGTGATTTTTCCGTCAGTCATCGTATCTGCCCTTTCACAGGTGGCAATAAATGCTTATTTTCTTCAGTAAGAATGATCTAAATATGCTTGCAACCTGCTGTTTGTTATGATTTTTTTGTGATAATGTTAACTTCTTTTTTTAAAAAAAAATCTGATTCAAATATTACAGAGCTCTTGAGTTCAAAACTGGAAAAGTTAGCTTTCTGCAATTTCACTCCAGTGATAAATGTTCACCAAGTACCCAATGATGTTGGATTGCTTTATCTCAACAGCTACTCAAGGTTCAAACACACCAAAGGAAATTAAAGAAGATAAGAAAATAATATCCTGGCCAATGATGGAAATAAGATGTAATAGATCCCCTCTCAAAGAACATGAGCAAATGGGAAACCTATGGAATAACCAAGCAGATGTTGTTAAGAAGCCTCCTTATTAAAGGAGTAACGATGCAGAAAAGTTGGGGAGCACTACCATATACCTCACCCAAATTATGGGGACTACAACACTGGTTGTTATCACGTCTGTTCCTGGTTTACAAACCTCAATGTTTCCCTATTAAAGATGATTCCCTATTAATTTGAAGAACAGACTCATCGGCCTAAAATCTAATGCCCCCATGCTCCCAAAATAATGTTTAGCTTTCTCTTTCAGTCTTATCTTATAACTCCCTGTTAAAGAAAACAAAACTTGTCATTTTTTAATCATACCCAAATGTCTTTGCCCTGTGCCTTTGTCTTCATTGTTCCCTCCTACTGAGAAGGTGTTTATTTATTTTTTTTTCTCCTCTGCTTCTTTCTCCAAATTTTATCATCTTCAAAGGCCTAGTTCAAATGTCACTTACTTCCTCAAGTGTTCCCATATCCATAAGAGTAATCTAAAAGTCATCCTCTCCTTTGAACTTCTAACAAGTAACTGATGCCTACCCCCAGTTTATCTGGAATTATAGTTATTTGGGACTCTCTCACATCCACCAATTAAGTATAAGTTCTTGAGAAAAAGGACTGAGTTTTACACCACTCTGTACCACCCAGATGGTCTAGCAGAGTACCTTGGACATATTAAATGCCCAATTTTATCAACTGGAAAAAAAATTCATCTTTCCTCTCTTTTTAAGGAGAAAATATTATACTTTTTGTCACGGCTTGCTTCCTGGATCAGTGTAGGGGCTAGTGCGAGTCCTTAGTGAACTCTTGCTTCTTGGTTCTTCATCTTGATGACTACAAACTATCAGTTTGGGAGAGCCATAGATTCCTTCTCAGCATTGCCCTAAAACAGTTCCTCTTTAATCCTTTTAACTCATATTAATTATTAGGTACATCATTATGAGTATGTAAAATAACATACAAGTAACTCCATCTCAGAAAGTTAAGAAGGATTGTGTATAACTATGTGTCCATGCCCTCTACCTTATCCAGGTGTTTTATAATTTTTCCAGTGCCAGAATGGCATGTGTTAAATCTGGGAAGACAGATGCCTTAGCAAATACTAATAAACTACATAATGCTTGAATGATGACAGTATGGATGATTTCTTGAGTTCTTTTGACTAGTGATATTTTCCTAAATAGTTTTAGTAAAGGGGCTAGAATACCAGGGAAGCTTTTCTGCAACAGATAAAGTAAACACTGAGCATATCTTGCATTCTGAATCAGCGTGGGGTAGTTGTACAGTGACTCAAAAGAAAAAGAGTTCTTTCTGTTCTCTAAAAAGTCTAAAACTTAGGGAAATTTTTTTTTAAAAAATCTTGTCAAAATCACATATCTTGAAAATGACAGAGTTGGAATATGAACATGCATCTATCTGATTTTGGAGCTGGAAAACTCTGGCCATTCTGTCTACACTTAACATTCTCCTGCCAATGTCTTCACCATTCTGTCGTGCTTTTTCTCCAGAAGGTTTTCTCAGTTGGTCAAATGTTAAAGTACATACTCTGTTGGTAGGGAAAGCACAAAGAATAAGGATGGGTCCCAAACTTCTGAGGACAGTCATCAGCCCTGAAAATCCTCTAAATGGCTATAACCATTAGTCTTAGCTATAAGAAAAGACATAATTTTTATGTTCTTCATTGGTATTACTGTTTCATTAATCCAAGTTGTCAAATTGTGGAATAAATTTTTCAGAAAAGTGGATCAAGCATCATCCTTGGATGCTGGACCAGTGTTCACTGATCTTAAGTGGTCTGAAAGGCTTCAGAATTGAGAGAGTATCAAGATGAGACCTTCTGCCATCATATTTTGTCATTCATTTTTAATTGGATTTGTTCCTTTCTCAAGTTGTTGATCACATATATATTTTTTAAACTCTTGGCATCTTCAGTGTAATTTATGTCAGTTGTAATTTACTTCTAGCATACATAAAATTATTTTCAAAATTAAACTGTATTGAAATATATAATAATGACACAAACTTGCTCATCCACTCCACTCATTGTGCATTTTTGTGACTTGATTGCAGTTTTCTAGAAAAAAAAAAATTTGTGGGGGTGATATATGTAAATCCCCCCCAAAATACCTTTGTTCTTTACTGTTGGAAAAAGAAGCCCTTCCCAGTTTCCTGTCATAGAGGAGGAAAATTAAATCAAATGTGTAATGATGTTTTTATTAACAATATTAGGTCATCTGCTCCTCCCCTGTTTTGCAGATTCATACTTGAGAAAGAATATAATGAACTATCTACTCCTAACACCTTCTTCAAGAAGTACTTAGAAATAGTCAGAATATTAAGACTGAGGGAAATAGAAAAGCAAGAGGAACTTGAGGTTTATATGTCTAGGTCATAAGAAAGCTGTCCTATTTCATGTCTAATTACCAATTAACAATACCAAAACAATGAGTGTAAGAATTTATATCTATTTTGATGCACACAGTAGCTGTTTTATTTGCTTGCTTTGTGTAGAACAGAATATATCATATGCATCTGCTTGAACCTCTAATTACTTGGAATTGAAACCAAAATATAAAAGTTCAGAGGATTAATTCTTTCCCAGTTCTAGCCAATATCTTGATTACCTGGAGCAATTATTAAAATCTGTACAGAACTTAGTATAAAGTCTACTTCTATTATATACATACACATACATGTATTACATATACCCCCTATATATGATATGTATATGTGTATGATTTATGCTTACAATTAAAGACAACTCTCACTTAAGCAAAATAGTTACCACACTACTCCATATACTGACCATTCTAGAGAGCAGAATTAAATTTCTAATAATTTTATTCAAATTTAAATTATATTTTACTATAAAATTTATGATAGCTCTCAGTTCACAGATAAAAAATTTGGAAAAGTGGATATTTCTAGTTTTACTCAATAAAATCTAAAAAAAAAAAATCCGCATTCCAAACAGAAGTTCTAGGAAAATGGCTGGTTTATTTGTGTGTTTGCCTGTATGTTATGTTCTCAGCCTAATCCCTGTCCACAAAGAATTTGTAAGGACTCACAAAAATAAAAAAGAAAGATGAAAGCAAAAAGTGAGATTGTATTTCTAGAAATGTAACTACAGACAGATATTTAAGGCCAAACTGGGGTAAATGTCGCAAATACAGAGGTTCTACGGGCCCATGTATTTCCATGGTCCAACCTTAGTTCCTTGTAGTTTTTGTTATTTTTTTGTTTTTGTTTTGGCAGTGGAAGGAAAAAGAAATCAAATGAGTTACACAATCTTTTTGGTACTATTGAGGAAAATATTGATGTGCATTTCCCAGTGCCCAAATTTTGAAAGAAGTGTGCCCTCTGATTGTTGTTAGTGAAATCCATTACAGTCAGTGTGATCTGTCAGCTGTGAAATATGTATACATGCCCATATATATCTATGGGGGTTTTTATACGCAAAGAAGACTCTGGAATATCTAAAAGTTCAATTAAGGTGAACAGAAATTTCACATAATGAAGCAAATCTATAAAGTTATTGGATATATTCAAAGGAATCCTAAAAAAATTAGGTTGTGTTGACCTTGCAGAAGCACTCTAGAACTAAAAAGGGGATGTTCCTCTCACACCAAGTTAAGAGAGGGCTAATGTCATAAAAGCTGGCAGTTTTATCCAGCACCATCCTGGAAAGAGAGAGAGAGAGAAAACTTGGCTTTGAAATATGTTTTCTGGCCAGGATCCTGCACCAGGCCCTGTAAGAAATTTTTCTTAATATTGTCCATCTCTCTTGGCTGCCTTTTATGTTTCCTCTGCAAACTTAAAGATGGCAGAAAAAGCAGACTCCAGATGGAGGACAGATTAGGAATCACTTTTAGAAGGTTGATCAGAGTGAGCTGACCTCACTGAGTCTGATCAACTCCAGAATACTGGCAACCCTGTGATAATTTTAGAAGAAACCATCTTGCCTTCCTCTAAAGACATGCAAACTCATCTTTATCCTTGATGTCCCGCAAATATCATTATCATTAGAGAGAAAGAAGCAAGTCACTTCATCTAAGAAAAAAAACTCTTAGTGCTAATTCTGAAAACTTTCTCAGGTAAGTGTTTGCACTGTGTAGTCTAGTCTAAGAGTAGATGTCACCAGAAAGAACAACAACAAACAGAAGCTACGCAGGTAATTTCATGGTATCTTTCAAATAAAAGTGGAAGATACACCATTAGAGTTTGGAGAAAAGTAATTCTGAGTGGGGCTCCACAATAATGCGGACCAAATGCAACCCTTTTTCAGTTATCCAGCCTGATACATGGGTGGAACTTTGAGTGGCCAGGAAATTACCTTTCAGTGGCCCCCGAGGTAGTCATTTCTTCATTAGGGAGAGTCGACAGTCTATATCCTGAGTTTATTTGTTGAAGGGGCATCCTCCACTCTAGGATTTGGGAGAGAGGGTGATTATTCTGTTCCTAACCCTTTGTGGAAAGAAAAAAGCCTGACTAAGACCCGTCTCTGCCTCAAAGAAGAACTGTTCAGCTTCTACATACAGTGTGACTTAAAAGATAACTAATGGAAAAATAAGTAATATTTTTTAAATCAACTGTCTTCAATCTGTTGTGCACTGAGCTCTTGTCCTGAAGACTTCCACTAAGATGAATTTTACTTGGAAAATTTTCAGAGCAGAAGTTACTGTGTAAATGGCCTGGGTTTCCCTTTCATTGCACCTACAGGGAGACAGCCAGGAAATGTGATAATGATGGGGAACAATGCATCCATTGGAAGAAAAAAAGGTATTTAATTGAACAAATATTATTGTTTTACAGTAAAGTTACCATTTGTTAGGATTATGCTTTATTCGCTGATTGTATCAAACTATCTCACTCATTACTTTGAACAAATCCACCATTTCACTATATAATGACAGTGATAAATTAATATCAAGTTCTTCCAAGTATCTTACTCACAGCCTTTGTTTGATATCCATCGAGAGGATATACATCAGCATCACCTTCCTATGATCGGCTAGACCCATGGATGATCAATTTAGTCACCCAAGGACAGTCAATTCTGAATGCGGCAAAAATATTCGTGGATCCCAGGCATCTGAGGAAAGAAAGAGGAGGAATAGTATAGAACAATGAGAGAGCAGCTCCCCAAACCAGCAGAAGTTGCTGCATAATATGGGAAAGATTTGTGTGGTTCTGGCTACCAGATGCTTGCTGTTCAAAGATCTAGTTACTGTGAAGTTCTCAGAAGCCTAAAATCCTGGGAAATCTACTAATAGCATTTGCAGTCCATCCCAAACCAGGAAGCTTGCAAGAGAGGTCCTGGCTGTGCCATGTGAGCTCAGCCTTTTGCTTTGTTCATGCAGCAACCTGATCACTTGCTTAAAGGGAGGAAATAGGGTGTTTTTCAACCTTGCCTGGAAATCGTGAAATTCCTGTCATAAAAATAAGAAATCGTATATGAAGCCTTCGGGTCAGATCACCCACTGGTTTCAGGAGTTCTCAATAGAGTTATTATGTGTTGGAGCAACAAGGTAAGGGGAGATTATGGTTTCATACGAGTATTTGAATTTCCTGATATTTGTTTGCTTGAGAAAGACCCTTATCATCATTGAAAGACCTGTTTTTTGTTGTTGGTTTTTTTTTTCCCAAATCTGATTTTTGAAATAGAGAACTCCAGGATGGAATGAAATAGCCACAGAATTAAAAAGTGTGTCTTATATGTTATTTTTTTTTTTTGGATAAAAATATCAATCTGAGCATTTAGTTTTTATCATTCTTCTTTTCATACTCCAGTAGCATACTTAAATACTGGAAAATACTCACTTTGGCAGGGGAAAAAAAAAAGATAAAAGATCCTCTAACACATGATATCCCGTGATCTTTCCCTCAGTTGTTGGTCACATTGTATCTTTGGCTGGGCCCCAGAAACCACAACCCTCAATTACAGTTGCTTTCAGACATGTGGAAGAAACACATGCTAAAATAATTAACAAAATTATGACATTTATATTTTTCCCCAGACTGTCAGTCCCTGCAATTCTTCAGCATGTGATTCTATATGAATCAAAACAATTATCATAAATCAAGCTGACCACATTCACCCTCCCTTAGTGCTTTGAAAATGTCAAAAAGTAAGATAGAAGAAAACGGTTTTTCCATGGGCTAAGCATGCTCCACTCCCTGTTGGCAGCCGAAATCCCACGTGACAATGGCGGGAAGAACATCCAATCCTCTCATCCCAAGGCAGAGACCTCAGCTGACAGTCAACTGCAGTTTTGATTCCTGGTAGTTCTAAGCTGTCTCGTTCACCCTGCATTTACTGTTCCTTCTGTGTTGACAGATTTTAGTGCTTGTAGAATGGAATGTATAAGATAACCTGAAATTGATGACTTTTAAATAGGAAATGAAAGAGGAACATCAAATTTTCGTAGTACAGGATTTATAGCAATGGTATATGAATTCATATATTTCTGGGACTTCAGTAGCCATTTACCATTGACTTTATATAATTCCACAAGCATTTGTTAATCACCTACTATGGGCCAAGGACTTAGGTACCGTAGGTATAAAGTTGAATAAGACATAGTCCCTTGGTCTTTTGGGTCTCAAAATAGCAGAAAGGACAAGCATGTTAATGATTGTGCTTAATGGGATGTAAGTTATAAGGAAGCTAGCCAAAACATTCAATGAAGTACAGATGAGAAAGAAACACTTCATCTTCAAGTCCCAACAAAGCCTGTGACTCTGACCACAGCCAAGAAATAGGTCTTTGGTAACTGCTATCTATGTGTCACTTGTCCTTCTAGATCTGCTCTCTGCCTTTTTCCACACTGTTCTTGTTCCAGGAAACCGACCTGTGTGGACTGGACTAACTGGCTTTTTTGCCTACGTGGCTAGAGATAGAAGCATGAGAGGAGAAGGAGGTCAAGCTATTCATTTTCCACCACTTCTCTGCTCAGTTTCCATGGTTTGGTTGCATCTTTCTATCAAAGGCCACAGTTCCCATAGACGTCCCTCTCCACATCTCTTTCTCCTCCAACTTTCCAGACTCACCCTCCCCTTCTGCTGAGGGAGAGGCACCACATTATCCTGTGATAGGTTCCTAAACTCTGTCCACACTTTTGTTTAAAAAAGAAAGAAGCCCTTTTTTTTTTTTTAAGATTTTATTTATTTGAAAGCGAGAAACACAGCGAGAGAGGGAACACAAGCAGAGGGAATGGTAGCGGGAGAAGCAGGCTTCCTGCCAAGCAGGGAGCCATCGGGGCTCGATCCCAGGACCCTGAGACCAGGACCTGAGCCAAAGGCAGACACTTAACGACTGAGCCACCCAGGCGCCCCGAAAGAAGCCCTTTTATTAAACTCTTTCCAGTCACCTAGTAGTTAGAGAACATTGTCTGTTTCTTAACAGGACTACTGCAGTAACCCCCTTAGCATTTAAGGGATTATGTTCTTAGAAAAAACAGTTCAAAAGCATAGTACCAGGGATGCCTAGGTGGCTCAGTTGGTTAAGCATCTGCCTTTGGCTCAGGTCATGATCCTGAGTCCTGAATCAAGTCCTGCATCGGGCTCCTTACTCAGTGGGGAGCCAGCTTCTCCCTCTCCTACTGCTCCCCCTGCTTGTGCTCTTTTTCTCTGTCTCTCTGACAAATAAATAAAGTCTTTAAAAAAAAGAAGCATAGAACCAGGATTTTCCTAGTCACCGGATGCCCTAATTTAGCTACCTCTCCAAATAATCCCAGTTCTTACTCTCAGGAGAAAAACATGACACCAGAACAGACCCCACCTCATCAGTCCCGCCATAGGCAAGACTTACTGACACCCACCATCCTCAGTGGGGTCTCTTAGGTTCCCGAACTATGGTGTTTGCATATTTCCCCCTCCCCACATTCAATCAAATACTAATCCAGTTACTGTGGCAAAGGATTTTTGCAGATGTAATTAAAATTCCAAATTGGCTCTCCTTAAAAATAGAGATTATTTGGGTGGGCCTGACCTAATCACATGAGCACTTTAAAAGCAGAGCCTTAAAATAATAAATAAATAAATAAATTAATTAATTAATTAATAAATAAATAAATAATAAAAATAAAATAAAATAAAAGCAGAGCCTTTTCTCCATCTGGCAGAACAAGAGGAAGTCAGAGATACATGTTTCGGTGGGCCTGATGGGTATTCACTTCCTGGTCACCACTGAAGGAATCAGTGTAATATGGGTTAACATGGACTAGTTTATGTCACAGTACCAAAATACCCTATTACCTCAGTGTCCTGGAAGGGGAAAGATTTACTGATTGGTCATATCGCATGCAGGAGCTGGGGCTTATATGGTCCTCGTTCCAGGCAGAGCAGTCCCTGCCTGGAAACGTGCTTGTGACCACAGCAGAGGGGAGAGGGGGGCAGGAAAGCACAAAATGACTCTTAAAGCTCCTGCATGGAAGTGACTGCCTTGCTTCTGCTTAGTATTTATTTCCTTATGTAAGTCACAGGGTTCATTTCAAAGGAGCAGTGAAGTAAAACCCTCTCCCAGTGAAGGGAAGCAGACTTGGGGAACTGGTCACATAATCTATCATAGGGCCCAGTAAATAATTGATGCCTATAAAGTTAAGTAATCCGAGTAAGGAAGAAAAAGTTAAATGTTTCCACGTACACTTCATTTAACAAATATGTATTAGATTCCTTAAATATTAGGCAGTGTATTAAGTACTACTTAATAAGGCAGATAAATGGATAATATATATTCATGGAGTGTTTGCACTTCAAGGACTACATTTTATGTATCTGAGAAAAACACTTGAATGAGTTAGCTCATTTCTCCAAGATAAAGCAAAGGCACAACATGGCCTGTTTTCCTTTTTTTATGGCTGCATCACAAATTATCAGAAGTTTAGTGGCTTATAAAAACTCAAGTTTATTATCTCGCAGTTTCTGTAGGTCAGCGTCTTGAATGGAGTGATTACATTCTCCGCTCAGAGTCTTACCAGGCTGAAACAAGGTGCCAGCCCCGTCTGTGGTTCTCTGGAACCCAGAGTCCTTGCTGGTTGTTGGCAAAAGCCTTTTCCTTATGGTTGTAGGACTGTGGTCCTCATTTTCCTGCTAGTTACTGGCCAGGAGCCACTTTCAACTCCTACAGGCAGCCCAGTGGTCGCCACGGTGGTTCCCAGGATGTTTCTCCCCTGTTTCTTCCACCTGTTGGACTGGCACAGTATATCCATTTCTTCCTGCGATATCCTCTCTAAATGGGTCCTTTTAAAGTATAGGCTTCATACACTGCTGTCCTGTTTCATACACAGCACCAGGCTTAGGATCCTGAAACAAAACAAAAGCATGTATGGGTTTTGTGAGACTTCTTTTCCACTTACAGAATATTTTCATCTGCTTTCAGAGCCATGGTTATGTTTCGTGGCTTAAATATAGGGAAGAGTGCCTTCCGTATGGTAAAACATTAATTATAACAACACACAAACTGGTATTAAAAACACCTATGGTAAAATGTTAAACAAAGCTTTGGTTTAAAAGTCAAGTAACTGCAGGAAGTCATCACAAAGTAGCGGTCGCTTCTCAAGAAGCTTGAAAGGCCTGTGAGTATCACAGTCAGACTGATTTCAAGCACATAGTCTCTTATTTTCACACCACATCTTCCTGCCACCTTACTGAACCACTAATACCGGATAGTAACTGGTGTCCACGTGCTTTCCCTGCAGTGTTGATGAGGTGATCATGTCATGCTCGGTTAACTATTCCTATGCAACATGCTATAAGGATTCAAAGACTAGATATAGTCTTTACCCTTCATAAACTCATAAAGTTTTATTTTTTAAAGATTTTATTTATTTATTTGACAGACAGAGAGATCATAAGTAGTCAGAGAGGCAGGCAAAGAGAAAGGGGGAAGCAGGCTCCCTGCCGAGCACAGAACCTGATGTGGGGCTCATTCCCAGGACCCTGAGATCATGACCTGAGCTGAAGGCAGAGACTTTAACCCACTGAGCCACCCAGGCACCCTTCATAAAGTTTTCTAACCTTAAACTTTTCAAATTGAATTTTAAAAAATCTCTCCTAACATAAACAAATTAAAACATTTAGAGTTTGAGGAAAGGCAGAAGAAAATGCTTAATGAGAATAACAGTCACTGAAAATCCATTTTTCATCATTGCTTTCTGCTCCAGTGTCCACCGTCTAAATTTGTTCACAGTATCAAGGGAGATGGAAACAGTAATGATCAGCTCTGCATGAGGACTTTTGGACACTATTCCTTACATGTTATTCTCCCCTTATCTTCAGCTTCACTTTCCATGGTTTCAGTTGCTGTGGGCAACCGTGGCCCAGAAGCAGATGATTGTCCTTCTATCATCAGAAGGCCAATAGCAGCCTAACACTACATCAAAATGCTGACATCACCAACCTCACTTCATTTCATCATGTAGGCATTTTATCAGCTCACAATATAATAAGAGATCCGGAGAGAGAAACCGCATTCACGTGACTTTTATTCCAGGACAATTTTATAATTATTTTATTAGTAGTATTTTTTAATCTCTTACCAATAAAATTAAATTTCATCACAGATGTGAATGCATAGGAAAAAAACCATAGCATATCTGCAATTCAGTACTAGCCACAGTTTCAGGGGTTCACAGGGGGTCTTGAACCATACCTCCCGCAGTTACGGGCTCCATAATCTTACCTTTCTGGATCGGACTTCCTCTACAGTGTTTCCATCCAGACATCCTGGTCTCTTTGCTTTTCCCTCAAATTCCCATCTGAGTTCACTTACTTAATTTGTTTCTCCCATTTCAAATACCTTTCGTCTTCCTCATTTACTTTTTTAAAGACTTATTTCTCCTCCTTCAAGGCCCAATTCAAATCCTGTATTCTTTGTAAAGGCTTCCAGGTCTGTATTACAAACCCCAGAGACTTCCCCGGCTCTGAATACTCTACATTCTGAGTGACAACTTCAATCCTCACGCAGAAGAGTCATTTGTGTCTACAGTGGGCCAGGTATTGGGCGGAAGGGTGCAGGGGCTTGAATGACCTTCAGGACAGTCCTTGCTGGGCTTTCCTTGCTATTAGAGAGAATGAGATCCATACTGAAGAAGATAAATATCAGTATATGCCACCAGGATATGCCACCCTGCTGCACATCGCATGATATGCTAAAGGGACCTGCATCACTCATTTGACGGTATCTGCAAAAGTACACACATGGTAACTTCTGACCAACACTAAGTTGTTAGTTAAGATACTGTAATATCAAGGAGGCTTTCCCCAGTAATCTGAAAGCCTTGTGAGGTCAGGAAACCTAATACACTGCTTTATATCTCTACCATTTCCAACAGCCAGCATGGTGGACACTATGGATGCTGGAGGCAGATGCCTTGGCCTGAATTACAGGCAAGCCGTTACTGGGTGTCCCTGTTTCCTCATCTGTAAGATGGAGATACTAAATATACATACCTCACAAAAATTTTGAGAAAATTAAAGAAGATAGAGCCCATAAAGCCGTCTGCACAGTGCGTGGCACACAGTAGAAAGTCAGTCAATGCTAGATATTTTTATGTCATCGTAATATACCCACAATGCAAGTGTGTGGCAGTCTCATGATGTTCCACTGCCCCTAAGGAATTAAGGGCACAGCTGGCGAAGACAACTTCAGCACGACTGGGGCAGTGGGCCAAAAAGAAACCCAAACAAACAAACCAACAAAAAAAGTTTACACTTAAACCTAGTCTTCAAAAGAATTTTTTTAAAACATTTTTTTCTTTCTGCCTGAGGGAACTAGGGCAGGAATCTGGTGTAAGCCACCCCCATGCTGAGCTGTGGGCAGGGAGCCTTCTTCAGGGAACTCAACTCCACTCTTGGTTCTGCTGGTGTGAACAAGGAAGAGTTCACACAAGCTGACTACATAAATCCGGGTTTGCCTAAGACCTGACAGGCCACCCCTGTGGTCCTGGTGTTTTTATTATTAGCATCTCTCTCTCTCTCTCTCTCTGGCACTTTGTGGTTTGGACAATCAGTCATTCGGCCACCCCAGTGATAGAACCTGCTTTCCAGTTTCCCCTCAAAAGAGCAGAGTGTAAGGTGCAAAACACGGAACGGTTTTAAACCTGGCTTTGCAGCTCATCGTGCCCTTGAGCAGTCCGCAAACTTGGCTGATGGCTGAGTTTTGCTTACTGTAAAACAGGAATAACGATAGCCACCTATCTCACGGGGCTTTGCGGCGATCGCATGGATGGATACACGGGTCTTGACACACAGGAGCTGCCCAAAGTTGCAACTTCTTTTCCCTTTTCCTTCTCCCTTGCACAGTTTCACCAGCAATAGAGAGAAAGCCTTTCTGGGGCGTATCCCAGGGCTCTCAGGGAAAGAGAGAGACCCTATGGCTCCTGCTTACAGTCTTCAGCTGTAATCATTCAATTACACCCTTTTATGTTCTATTTTACTGCACCTGAAAGGAGCAGGGATATCTGGATATCTAATAGCTACCTTTACAGGGAGGTGAGCTGCTAAAAATAGTCCCATAATCTGTGGGCGGGTTTCCAGGAAATGCTTGATTTGTTAGAGAACTGCAAAGAGAGTGTGTTAGTCAAGCCCTTTATCTGAATCACTTTCCCATGCTGTTTTTGGAAGGGTGAATGAAGGCTTAGGTCTTGTTTTTACCAAGTGAAGTAGAATCTTAAAATATGTATATATATATATGTGTGTGTATATATATATATATATTAAGGTTAACACTGGGACATTTGTGGGGATCCTCCTACAGGAGTGACAATAAATACCACACCACCACCAAACAACTTTATATTTTATTTTATTTCCCTCTGCATGCGATTGTCCCTAGAGTTCCAAGTCCTTAGTAATGATACATGTTTTCCATTATTGATCCTCTCATGCCTAAGTTGGAAAGGATGCATACTTTTTTTTTTTTTTTTTTTTAGTTTAAAGTAAATATGGTGAAAAGACTTAACATCATAGCTGGACAATACTTGCTATGTTTCACATTATTTATATATATTGAAATATATATATTCTCTCTCTCTCTTTCTCTCTCTCTCTCTATATATTTCAGATTATTTAACACAGATGATGTGCCCATTTCTTGCAATTTTTACAAAGGGCAGAGACAAAGGTTGATTAGGATAAATTCCTATTGTCTGAATTTTAGAGTCTGGCATTTTCCTTGAGTTTAAATGCTATATTAATAAATGTTGAATATAGTTTAATGCCACTACTTTTTCTTATTTGAATTGAAGTCAGTTATTAAAAGGTCAAACGTTACAAATGATTCTCAGGGAAGGATAGTATGGAAATGAAATGCAATACACACATGGTAAGCACTTCCTAAAAAATGTTAGTACCTATCTTTAGTTAGCATTAAAGAATAAATGATAATGGGATTCCTGGGTGGGTCAGTTGGTTAAGCATCTCCCTTCGGCTCAGGTCATGATACCAGGGTCCTGGGATCAAGTCCCCTGTCAGTCAGGCTCCTTGCTCAGTGGAGAGCCTTCTTCTTTCTCTGCCTGCTGTTCCCCCTGCTTGTGATCTCTCTCTCTCTGACAAATAAATAAAATCTTTTTTTTTTTTTTAAAAAAAAGAGCAAATGACAAAACTCCAAGTGGAATCACTCATTTCTTTTGAACTTTAATATAGTAAATAAAAATGCAACATTACCTGAAATTAAGAGTATAATTATTCATCTGCTAGAAACACAAAATTAAGGTTTTTTTTAAACTAATTGAACTATTAATTTACAGTGTGCTCAGACATTTTGTAAAAAATTTCTCCTATTGTACTTTTGATAAACAGTGGATTTAAGGGGATATTATGGAAGAGATAATACATGTTTCGTCATGAGGAAATAAACACCTTTACATGTAGTAGACAGCACTATCTTGAAGTGGTAATTGATTCCACCTTGCTACTTCAATTTTGTTTCAAACTGTTTATTTCTACAAAAGGGGGGCAGTATTCCTGACAAAAATCTTTCAGCCAGCTATTAATGAATTGCTCACGGTCAGGTTCACAGACAAAAGCCTTTTTATTGACTCAGTTGGGTCAGATTTCCAGATTTTATGCCCATTCTCATCCCCTGAAGACAAAACAAGTCAGAGGAAGACTGCTGGAGTCCATACATTATTGCATGTTTGTGAAGCAGGGGCAGCAATCAAGAGATTTGGCCTCAAAGAGGAGATCTAGTTCCTGATTTGCCATGAACAGTGTGACATTCTTTTTCAGTCTGTATGCTTAAGGACACAATATTCTCTTTCCGACAGCGATGTCATGATTAGGTGGCACAGTTGTAAGGGAGCAGGGTTGGAATGCAGGACTGTTCTGGTCCCAATTTGACCCTAAGTGGCCAAATAACATCCTTCAAAGTCCTCAGCCATTATATCTGCCAAACGATGGGTACACAGGCTTGTTCTTAGGTCCCTTTCTGCTAATCCCACCTATATTTTATTTTGTGCCATACACACTTTTTAAATATATATATACATATAAAGTTCAGGTCAGATAATTATGTATATATTGGTAAGAATTAAGAGCCATATTATTTATAGATAATGAAGTTTCAGATTTCAAAACAAACTTTTTCGTTCCTTCTTGGTCTTCTTACAGTTTAATAAGTCACCTTCTGACACCTCTTCCTGAGGCTCCAACCTTAATTTTAATTACAAAGGAAGTGGCAATTTACAGGGCCAAATGTCAGAAAATAATATAAGTGCTAAAAACAAAAAAGAGGGGGGTGAGGAAGGAAACCAGGCTCAAGAAAGTATGCAATTTCTTTTCTGAGGCAATACCATGATGTTTAGTAAATTAAGGAGTAGTTGATATATTCATCGTGTGTGTGTGTGTGTGTGTGTGTGTGTGTGTGTGTGTAGAAAAGGAGGTCCTGTGTTTGTAAAGGAGAGTCTGCGAGAGGATTAAAGGTCAGATGTCAGCCATTTGGCTGTGGTTTTTATGTACCTTTTACATTCATGGCTCTCCCATAAAACTAAAATGTAACAAGTTAAATAAGTGTTGCTAACACAGGATATTGAAGTTGTAATAATATAGCAGCCCTGTGAAGAACCCTTGGAGAAATTAAGAATTTACTTCACACATTCCTTTCTTAAATAAGATTGAGCTATTTATTTTATCCTTTTAAGAAAGGATTCACTCAAAGGGACCCCTGGGTGGCTCAGTGGGTTAAAGCCTCTGCCTTCTGCCCAGGTCATGATCTCATGGTCCTGGGATGGAGCCCCGCATCAGGTTCTCTGCTCAGCAGGGAGCCTGCTTCCTCTTCTCTCTGCCTGCCTCTCTGCCTACTTGTGATCTCTCTCTCTCTATGTCAAATAAATAAATAAAATCTTTAAAAAAAAAAAGAAAAGATTCACTCAGAAATGATTAGGACTTCTTTTTTTTTAAATGGAGACAGGTAAATAGATATAACTAAGCTAAGTTTTCATGAAATTGTTTTATATATATATATAATATATATCCCAAATATATATATATTTGGGATAGAATACTGTCCTCCAATTCTTTTGGTATGTAAAAGCATTGCGCTGGAACAGAACTATGTAGCTGGGCATGCTGTAATCTTAATTTTATATCTAATTTTAGATACTGATGTTCACAACATTTAAAAAAAATCAACCTGAGACCTTTGCTCAGATAACTCCTATGCTGGGGAAAGGCAATGTGGCAGGGTGCACTTTCCGAGCCCAGAGAAGTGGCTTCTGGTGTGTTGCGGCAAATGTGACTTCTTCAGAGTCTCCCTGATTCCTAAGGACCGTGTCCCTAAAATAGAGGTAAACAAACATCACTAAAAACAGAAGACTTATTCTGAAGTTACTTGATCTCACCCTTCTAACCCTAAGATCCAGTGAATGTGTCCATTCATGGCTAAAATACACTGAAACTAACTTCTAAGGTCCTGAAAGGCAACAAAACCAACCCAACAACAAACAAAAAACAAGCCAGCTCAGGGAACCCTCAGAAGGAGTCATTGCTGGTTTTTCTCTCTCCCACTTCCAACTATGCTCTGGTCTCTGTAGCTTTCCCATTCTCCTGCTCCCACTCCCTGGCTGCCCCGTCCGGAGGCTTGTCAGCTAACAGCAGGAGACTGATAGAAGTCCTTCTTGCCTCCAGGCATCCCTCCCTCTTCATGTCACACTCCCTCTTCCTAAAAACAACCGAAGTCATCATTCTCCCATCCAGTCAAGTCTTATGTTATAAAGTTCAAATATGGCCTGGCACATAAGACTCTCCATAATCCAGCCTCATTTGTCCATTTCAGAAAAATGGCTCTCTATTCCCTCACCTACAGAAATTCTTGGCTCCAAACAAATGATATTATTCACAAGCCCCGAATTAGAGACACAATGCTGCTGCAATCTTTTTCATGCCCTTCTCATTCTCCCTCATGCACACATTCTCCCTCATGCACAGTGGGTCAGCCAGGTCCTCTCCAACCATTGCAGTCTTATTCATCTTTTAATGTCAGGTTCAAATCCTGCCACTGCTATGAGGTCCTCTTCCTCTTGCCTCTGAACTCCTTCAGTAAACCGATCCTTATTATTCATCTTGCCTTTTACATTTACTCTTTTTGTTAATAGATCCTGAAAGGCAATCAAACCAAAACAAAACAAAGTAAAAGTGATTTCCAAAGACTCATGTTTCTTCCTTCAGCTGGGCCATAAGCTTCTTGAAGAGTGGACCCTAAACCTTGTCTTTCTCTGTCTCTTGTTCACTAACTTACCAAAGCCTGAGTTTGTGATGCAAAAACAATTATGAAATGTGTCCATACCCCTTAGGTTATGCTTACATTTAAAATCAAATGGTCCATCAATTTGAGTATTCCTCATTCCTGACCAGAATTGTCATTACATGAAATATACTCACTTGGTGAAGTGTGAAATGTGTGGAAATTCAAATACACTTGCATTATTCATTCTTAGATATCAACAGTAAGTCTTTACATTTAGAAAGACTAATAATTGCTAAGCAAAAGTATTCAAAGATTTTGTTAATTTCCCTTAAAGATATTAGACAGAATTATAATCTTCAGCCATAACATTTATCACAATTGTTTTCAGTACCAAAAAATATGACTATCTTTTTCTTCCCTTGTCCCCCTTGTAGCCAGCATTATTTTTCTTAAAGTGATGATTCTACCATTGTCAAAAATACTTCCTTGTGATTCAAAATTAAAGTTAAAATTTTATATGGCCTACAATTTTCTATAGCACAAACCTCTGGCAAAATGTAAGACAAAGCTTCAGTGGCTTCAAGAATGACATTACAAGTACGGAAAATGGTCATGACTTCAGTTAATTGTGATTGTCCTTTGCTACCATCCATCTTGTTTTTGGATTATATTTTTTGATGTGCAAAGGGAAAAAATACAAAACTGTAGTAAGAAATTAGAAAGGTTGAAGATGTAGCTGGCTTTCCTGGCTTTTCCTCCAAGGAATTTCTGGTAATGCCCTGAGGGCCTTTAAAATGATGGGAAACATAGTCTTTCTCTGCAGCTTCCTGCTGAAGGGCCAAGGAAGAAGCGTCCATAGCCTATTTTGGTGCTCTTACCTGGGACTGTCAAACATTCTCCAAGCTAAGCAGTGTTTAAGGTGTCTCAAGGTCACATCCTGAAAGCCGAGGGAAGAAGATGCCTGTGGAATTCTCCCTCCTGTATTTTTTTTTAAGATTTATTTATTTATTTATTTGACAGAGAGTGAGAGAGATCACAAGTAGGCAGAGAGAGAAGGCGAAGCAGGCTCCCCAGTGAGCACAGAGCCCCATGCAGGGCTCGATCCCAGGACCCTGAGATCATGATCCCAGCTGAAGGCAGAGACTTTAACCCACTGAGCGATCCAGGCACTCTTCCTGTATTGTTTTAGAGAGCATATTTGTCTGATTTTTTGAATGCATCTTAATTACCATTGCTTTTGAGTTAGAGTATTTTTTTTTAAAGATTTTATTTATTTGAGAGAAAGGAAGGAAAAGAGAGCACAGGCAAGGGGTGAGGGGCAGAAGGAGAAGGAGAAACAGACTCCTCACTGAACAGGGAACCCGATTTGGGACAATCCCAGAATCCTGCCTCATACCTGAGCCGAAGGCACGCTTAACTGACTGAGCCACCCAGGCACCCCTAGAATATTTTAAGTAATGAATTTTTAAAATAAATTTCCACTTCACTTGTCTTTGGACACCACCAAGTTCTATTTCTTTGGCATATAAAGTTGTTTGCAAATTCCCCTTCAGGGGAGTCTTGAGCCCAGCGTAGCATGCAACACCCAGGAAAAAGTCTTTTTAGCCAAGGAGCAAGAGGAACTTGGAAATCCATATGGCAGTCCCAATCAATGTGCCCCAGAATGGGGGACTGAAAATGTTAACTTTCAAACAGAGGGACTAAATCCTAGAGAGAGAGAGAGAGTTCCTAAGTCATATTTACCATCATGTTGTTTTGTCCATCGCAGCCTATTGATAATATTATCAGCTAGACGTGCCTGGGGTACTCACCTGGACCACATGATTTCAGGTGAGTTCCCACAGACTTTTTCCTGACCAGAATTGTCATTACATGTGATCTCTGTCAATATGAAGTATAACAGAAATATACAGCATTTCACTTTTATCCTACAATAATTTACCATTGTCTAGCTAGTCACAGATTTCTTCCCCATATTCGTAAAGGTCTGGTCTTGGATACTCTAAGTACACATCTCTCTTTTCAGTCCTGTTTGCAGGGATGTGTGTTCAAATGTGACTGGGTTCTATGCACTGTCTGAAACTGGAAAGGGAGATGTATCACATGGGTTTCCCCACACACATATACTCTCTTCCATTCAATTTCTTCTCTTCCTCCTTACTTCAGATTTTCTACTGAACCTATAATTATACCGAATTCTTTACAGAGGTAGTAGGTGTCTTGATAGTGAGTCAACAGGACATAGGCTGGATAAACTTCTCAAACCATCAACAGAATTTCCAATGAGCTGATTGAAGCTGCACTCTATTAAATATTTAAGGTCCAGAACAGTGATTTAAAAAATAACTTGCCTATACAGAAACTGCAGGGGAGGAATTTTGAATCAATGAGGAAAAAGAAAAAGGCATTAAAAAAAGGCAAAAGGCAAAAGGCAAAAAAAAAACAAAAAAGGTGCTTTCTTCATTAATGTGTTCTGACACTGTAATAACTTCTGGTTATATAAGCCATAGGGCAAAAAGCAGACAAAATTATTGGTCTGATTGTCTTAAAAATATTAAATTAGCAGCAGGAACTCTTCGTCCTCTGAAGGGAGTGTAGAAGACACAGTGTAGAAGGCACAGAAGACGCAGGAGTTAATGCTTTTAGAGCAGAGTGCTAGAAATCCCACGACCTATGATTTCACTATATCACCAATGCCAACCTATAGCCAGAAGATGATGGGTCCTTCCTCTGCAACACAAAGACCCATAATCCTCTGGTTTACTTGAATTCTTAATAAACTTCCCAATTCTCCAGTCGGTAATTTTTGCAACACTAAAATTTTGCTTTGAGAGGGTCAACAGTCTCCATTACTTATGACCCCAATGCTCCACTGATTCAGAGTATCATAGCTGCAGAGGTGGTCAGGTTAAGAGTTAAAAGTAATAACCCAAATCTGACCCCCTACTCATGCACACACTCCAATAGTGTCCATTTCAAGTCTGCTCTGGATATTTCTGGGAGTCTGAGGAGCTGTCTTAAGTGTGCCCCTCTAATAATTTGTGGACTCTGGGGCATTCTTTCTTTATGGTCTTATACTCCTCCCCAGAATGTTACTCTACCACCAGGGCTGATAGTGCCTTTGGTGCTCCTGGAAGCAGGCCCTGATGCACCGAATGCTGCCACCAGCTGCAGTGTACTGGGCATGTTGTAGTCCCACAAAGATGAGATCACCCCACCCCTAACCCATGTCACTCTAAGTCACCGCAAGTCCCTTTATCCATCCCTCTCACCATCTCACAGAGACCTTCCTACTTCTTTGGTTTTACCCCAGCACCTCAGCCCCTGCACCTGAGCTACAGGGAGCTCAAGGGAAATTTCTACCACATAAAGACTCTAGTAATCCCTCCACCCCAATAAACCCACATGCAAGTCACCTTGTGCCCACCAACTCCCAAGTCTTGTGCCACCAAATTTAAACCTGATCTTCATATTCGCTTTAACCACATTTCCCTGAAAAGGCAGGAACTCTCTCCAGAGATGGACTTGCCCTTTAGAGGAGGGCTCCAAACAGATCAAGGCCTCGCTCTCAATCAGAACTTAGAACATTTGGAGCATGTTCAGAGAGATGTCAAAGCATGATTAAATATTTAAAGCACCGAGAATAATGGAAGAAAGCAAAAGCGTCTGAAGTCACTGGCAGCATCCCACAAGAGAGACAGCATGGGTTTTATAATCAGAGAGACCTACATTTAAATCCCAGCTTTGTTTCATAACCGTGACCAAGAGCATTTGCTTAGCTTTTCTGAGTCCTAGTTTCCTCACCTCTAAAATAGAAATTATATGTAGCTTACAGATGATCTATATTGTCTAAAATCTAATAAAAATATGAGAAACATAATGGGAATGAAACTTCATGAAATAGAATTTCTATTTCTTCTTGCTCACAATTAAGCTAATGTTGGTCCCAAAAGTTTGAACACCTGGGAATTAAAACTTTTGCATTACAGAAATAGTGGAAGCAATGCCACCCTCTTCAAACACCAGCCTGCTGCTGGAAACACCAGTCCCCGAATCGCCCCGCATCGGGCTCTCAGCTCAGCGGGAAGCCTGCTTCTCCCTCTCCCACTCCCCCTGCCTGTGTTCCCTCTCTCGCTGTGTCTCTCTCTGTCAAATAATAAATAAAATCTTTAAAAGAAAGAAAAAAAGAAAGAAAGATAGGTAGGAAAGAAAGATAGATAGGAAAGAAAGAAAGGTAGGATCTCTTGAATCAAAAAATCTCAAGGGTCTTGAAATACAGAAATATTAAGACTGGCACATCAGCTGTCCTCTATTAAACAATTCCTTCCCTCCACTCTCCAGGTTTCTCTTGATGTAAGTCCATGAGTTTGATGAATTGGGAATATATAACGATCCTCCATTTTAAGGTTAATACACGCCAATTTAAGACAAGCAAGCAAATTCAATTTAAGATTAGCAGATGATGTTTTACACTAACAAGTGTTCCTTTTCATAGCTGAATTGAATTTTACCTTATTTTCACCACTATAGGACAGAAGAAGAAAGAAAAATATATATGTATATATCACATCACCGTTTATATTAAAATAGGAGGAAAATCCCATTGCAGTTAATTGATATTTTTCTTGAGCTTCTTTTTAAAGCAAATGGGTTGTACCAAGAGTATTTCTGACTTGCAAGGTATACCTTGAATTTGGAGGACCACAAAAAGGAAAAGAAGCTCTCATAAAGATGAAGCAGTGTTCCTGTCATATAAATAAAGTTTTTGTTTGAAATATTTCCAGGAAGTTGTAATAAATAGGAATATCATTATGTTATATAAACTCTATTGAATGAATATGTTGGAAACTAGTAAATTGTGCTAAGCGATACGGTAAGAGTTAATAGGCTGTATCTTAGTGGTTGCTTTAGGGGGTGCCTGCTGTCAGAATAGATCAGTTATACATCCAGCAGGGGCCTCAAGTACTTCTCCCTTTATTCGGGAAGAATCAACTGAAACAATGTACCTTATGTAACATAAAGACGAATGCAATCATATGCACACTCTGTACACTTACTACTTACAAACTAGAGATCATCAAAGAGATGTCTAAGCCAGGATGTATTTGCCAGCCATAAATAAACATGATTTAAGATATAAATGCTCTTGATTCAACTGTAAGCCCTAGATTTTATAAAATTTTCTCCCCATAAAGGGGAGTTTCATGAAGCTGATCTGTTTCCAGACATAAGTTTTGAGAAACAAGTGGGTTTTTTTTCCCAAGATCATCAAAAATTTTATGGTTATGATATAAATTTCAAATTTGAAAATTGAAAGAGTTCCCAATCCATAAAATGTCCATGGCATTTCCAGAAACACTTTAAATTTCTCCAGTATAAGTTGAATATGTATTTATGCACTTCTCAATGGATTATTCTCCCTTGTGAACTAGACTGAGAAAAGGCAATAAAATATTCAGCTGCCTAGTGCCGTCTTTCTGATAAAGAATTCAGCTGTAACAGCTAGTCAACCAGCAAATGTCTTATTCAGGGATGACCCTAGAAATTCTCATCTCACTAATCTTTGATAAAAATGTCCCTACTGAAGAACTGCAAAGGAATGAAAACTAAAACATATCAAATTTGTCTAAATAATCAAAGACCAGATTTGCCTTGTTTTTTTTCGGAGGAGAGCTTATATTAACCAATTCACTTTGTTCTGCCTGTACTTTGCATTTTCTCAACTCACAAGGATTTCCCTTTTGGAAATTACATTAATTTAGAGCAACAGAGTCCTGAGGAGTGCTGTGTGAAGACACTAGACAATCTAGCAGTATTGTCTAATGATTTGAAAAAGCCCATGCAGCTGTGAAAGGAAACTCTTAGAAGAGGGCCAGCATCTTACAGAAGAGCTGTGGAGAGCAGCCCAAAGCACATTCCCAAAACTGCGGCAAGTCAGGACCTCATTCACAATTATGCACCCGTAATTGTGTGCATCTATGCACTTTATGATCTCGCATGACACCGATAGCATAGAGAATGAAAATCACCAGATAACCCTACAGTCTCATTTAAACAATTCATTTCAAATTTCTCTTTCCAAGATTTTCATTAGAGCTGCTAAACTTAAAAGAAAAGAAATGTGACTAGAGTAAGCTTCTCTTTCCTACCGAATTTCCTAAATGGAAAAAGAAATGCAATATATGTGAAAAGAAGAATAAAGGAACTATATAATCTGTCTGAAAATCAGGCTCTGAGAAACAAGAAATAAATAAAAAATCTGCAAATAGAACCGGGAGTCATTCTTTTTTCTTATTAAAATCCTAATAGTTAAGAATATAAAAACGTTTTATCCTTTAGTTCATTATTTTAAAATTTAAATGATATGTTGGTTATATTAATTGTTGCTAATTGAATGTGATTCAACTTTGAATCTCACAGTACCTTGCATTAAAAAAATAAATAGTGAAAATTTAGTTCCACTCTATTGGAAAAACTATTTACTCCTAGCCTCACTGTACCCCCTGTACTTGGTAAAATGTGGATGAAGGCGCTGTAATCACTTTTACTCATAGTCATCTCTCCTTGCTTCTGAAGTCATTGGTATCTTTAGCCCTTACTGGTCATTTTTGCATATATTGTTATGCTGTTTAATATTTATTTATTTTTTTTATTTGACAGAGAGATCACAAGTAGGCAGAGAGGCAGGCAGAGAGAGAGGGGGAAGCAGGCTCCCCGCTGAGCAGAAAGCCCGATGTGGGGCTCAATCCCAGGACCCTGAGATCATGACCTGAGCCAAAGACAGAGGCTTTAACCCACTGAGGCTCCCAGGCACCCCTGCTGTTTAATATTTCTTAAGTCTTTCCTTCAAATAAAGGCTCTTTAAATAAATAATTTCCTTGAATATATGTTGTGTCTTCCCAAATATATTTCAGGGTCTTTGATATCAGAGAGTGTTTTTTTTTTAAGATTTTATATATTTATTTGAATAGAGAGTGAGAGAAAGAGAGAGAGAGAGAGAGAGAGCACAAGCAGGTGGCAGAGGGAGAAGCAGGCTCTCCACTGAGCACGGAGCCTGATGCAGGGCTCAATCTCAGGACCCTGGGATCATGACCTGAGCCAAAGGCAGACACTTAACTGACTGAGCCACCCAGGTGCCCATAGAGAGTCTTGGTATGTCCCAAGGCATATGCCTTCTGATGGCCAGGGCTGTGTGGGTGTACACATGTGCAAGTGTAATGTATGTGTTTGTGTGTGTGATGCATGTGGTGTGTGTGTGCGTGCATACATATGTATGTGTGTGGGCACATATCAGAGAAGCATTTAAGTGCACCCTGGCCATTTCCCATTACCCAGAGTCCCAGAACAAGGTCAGCCTACCAGGGCACCCTCAGTTTGATTAAAACCAATGAGAATAGTAAGCCCAGTAAAACAACTGTTAACCAGCAATGGACAGGGACCTTTTACATGTTCTGTTTCTAACACCATTTATCAGGCCATGATACCAAGAAAAGTGGCATGAGGAAGGGGTGCTGACATCTCCCAGCCTTTCCATATAGCCCCCTTCCCATATACTCTGTGCCTGGTGGTCAATGGGCAAGATAGCTAAGGGAATTGAGACCACATTTTATGCTTTCCTTATCTTCCCTCACCACCTTCATCCATTTCCATACTAACAGGGTCATTATATGCCTCTCACTAAAAGTAGAGGTCAGGAATTAAATTGGAAATGTGGAAGTGAGTCATCATTCATTGTGTCATCAATTATTTTGTTGTTCTGCTGTGTCCTAGGCCTTATTCTGGATGAGGACTGCAATGAAGAACAGCACAGGCCGGGTTTCTGCTCACACAGACCTTCCATTCTAATAAGGAGTGAGTGACATGGCAGGAAGCAAACAATGAACAAGCACACAAGAAATGAATAAACAGTAATATTTACAAGGGAAAAGATGCTCCAAAAAAAAAAAAATCAGAATGATACAGTAGAGATCGGGGGTGTTAGGATGCTAACATAGGCAGTAGGTCGTGTACAATGTCACTGAGAAATAGACTCTTAGACTGGCACCAGACTGACATGAAGGAACCAGGCCCCTCGGAGCACAGCATTGGCTGCTCAAGAAAGAACAAGTGCATGAGTGGATCTTGTGTTCAAAAAGAGACAGCCTGCCTGGGAGGCTGAACCGTGGTGAGTGATGGGCAGAGCAGTACAAGAAGAGGTCAAGGAAGTAAGACATGCCAGGGCAGGCAAGGCTTTGTAGCCTCGGAAATCATTTGAGATTTTATTCTAAGTGCAATGGGAATCCAGTGGAGGATTTTGAATAGTTGTGACACATTCAGATCTAAATTTTCAAAAGGTTACTTCGGCTGCTACCTAGAGACTGATTTGGGCCCCAACAGAAACAAGTGTGGAAGCTGGAACATGTTCCCACAGTGGTCAAGCTGATTTAAATTAAAGCGACCATTAGAAATGAAGAAGAGTAGGGGCTTTTGGAACAAGTTTGGCAGAGCGTGCTGAAGAATTAGAAGACAAGGAGCGAATGGCCAAAAGAATCAGGGATAGCTTTTCGGGGCTGGACTGGGGAACGAGGTGGACAGTTATGACAACGACCGCAATGTGGAGCCAGCAGACCTGGGAGAGGTCAAGGTGGAAAGCAGCGTTGCATGTGGCTATGTCAAGTCTGAGACAATTACTATACTTGCAAGTGAAAATTTCAAGCAGTCAGGCAAGATAGTTCAGAGGCATAAAGACACAAATGGTTTAACGATCAACCTGGTGATCTTTGTAGTCGCGGAGGGTACAGAAATAAATGACCTTGTTCCCTTGCGTGAGGAGCCATCAGAGCATTGGGGAGATGGTCACATCCATAGCTGAATGTATTATAGGTGAGATCTTTGGAAATTGCTCTAAGGCCCCAAAGAAAAACACTTTAGAAACATTAAAAGAAAGTGACTAATCCTAACTTCTGTCACCTTTGATGTCCCACTGCCACGTTATTCTGCTCTTCCGTGAAACTTCTCTACCTTCCCACTTCACTTCCTTCAGGATAGAGTCTATTACTCTGCCAGGCCCATCATTTTCTAGAAGTACTAGGGGAAACTGCAGTTATGTTTCCATGGCTAATTCCTTAACGCTATCAACATTTTACAAAGTTAAAGAACGTCTGTTCTATTTTGGGCTGCTTCTGCAGACTCCCAGGTTTCATAATCGAGGGGCTTCGAGATTAAATCAATTCTAGTACTTTTTAGCACATTTATACTATTCTGTTTGAACTGTGTCCAGAACCTTATGATTGGTGGTGCTTAAACTCTCAAAACACCCTGCAGTTCCTGATGTAACATTTTCATACATAATTTCCTTATTGAATAGACGGTTTATAAGTGTTCAGAAAAGTGAGTGGGTGATGAAACCAATTACCAAAAAAAAAAAGTTTATTTTAGTGCAAGACAATTTTCAATTCATTTTGCTTTTCTTAATGTAAGGTTTTAATGTGCCTTAATATGTATTTAACTACAGTCATTAAGCCTATAAAGTCAAGAATCTGTGAACTAACGAGTAAAAATTTACCTTATAAGTGAGATGGGCTTTAGAAAAGCCACAACAAGATAATGACCAAATAACACACACACACACACACACACACACACACACACACACCCCGAACTGTGCTGTGAATGGTATTTCTTTGTAAATAATAACTCAAAGAAACATGTCTCATACATAAATAAGTATAGATTCCAGTCAAAAATACATTTTTTAGGGAAATATGGTCTTTATCAATAGAAAACCACATATTTTAAGCACTCAGCACTACTCCAAAGCCCCTGCCCACATGATGTCCTGTGCCCTGTCCCCTTCCCAAAAAGCAGTTCCCCATTAGGGTATAGACTATCAGACCTGGAAAGAACCTTAGAGATCATCTGAGTTGCCCAACAAATTCACTTGTATGCACACACTTATGTTACGCATACATATTCTGAGCCCCAAGAAGCTTGGTAACGTATGCATGGTCATGTGACTGGGACAAAGAGTCTTCAAGTTCCCAGCCATAGGCCATTGAAACAAATCCCCCATCCTTCCATCAATCCATATTTTACTTTTCTTCCTAAAGCTGATCTACAGTAGAGAAAATAATTTTATAGATGAATCTACCCTGAAATGCAAATCCCCTTCTTCTAACCCTCATCAGACTCATTTACTGAATTATTATTCAGTTATTATTAAATTCGTTATCATAAATTATTATTAAAATTGTTAGTAAAGAATTATTTACTACTTCAAATACCTTTGTAAGTGATGGTATTTCTGCAACAAGACAGTTTAAGGGCAGGGGGTCTTTTCCAGAACAATTGAGATCACATAACTTACCTTCACTCTGTGTTCAAGACCATTGCAGCTGAAAGGAAAGGAAGGAAAATTACTAGCTCCCTTCACTCTCCCCTATAGAAGGAAGGACTGGGGCAAGGTTCATCTCTGATCCTCTTCTCCCTCCCCCACTATTTGTTGTTGGAATTGCTTGCTTGGGCCCCCATGCTCTAGTCTAATTCTTGCCCCTCAGTGATGGTGACAATCACTACCTAAGAGGTAAAGGGCTTTGCATATCAGGCTGACCCTGTAACCCTTCCCTACCTGCCCCATCCCACAAAAATGCCAAGGATGCCAAGAATCCTAGATGCCTGTGCCCTAGGACACAGACCCAGATATACCCAGGAGGTTCCCAGGACAGTAGGTTACTCAATTTACAGCCTGCCCCCCACCCCATTTCTCTAACTCACTTCTCTCTTTAGGAAAAAGAAAATGGCGATAGCATTTTTGACGTACTTCCCTATAAGAAGTGCCTCTCCAACTCCCTTTCTTTCTTGCTTGGAAAGACTGTTGTTATGGCTGCTCACTGGGTGAGCTTGACTCCAAGGGGGTCAGGGGACTTACTCAGTGCTTACTCAGGAGACTCCTCCAAGTGAGTCCAAGAAAGTCCCATTCAAGGGAAGCTATCCCCTGCCTCAGTCTCAGCCTATGGAGGAACATGGGCTCTGCCTCTGAGGAGCTAGGGGACACTATGCAATTCTGAAAGGCGAACATGGTGGACTGGCTTTTTCGCTTCTAGCAGAACAGGCCTTCACTCTTCATTTATTCCTCAGTCTGGTAGCCAGCTCAGAAAACAGAGGCATCTGCTTCCATTTAAAAAAAAAAAAAAAAAGTTAGAGTGTATTAGATTCAGCTTTGAAAAAAAAAAGAACTTTAAATTTGCAGAAAACTTTTGTTTAATCACATCAAGTCTATGTCACAAGCTGAAAAATGCCAGGAAATTCCAAGCTAACAGCAGATCTATAACTCATGCCATGGGGCTTATTTTTATTCTTTCATATGCCTGCAAACAGAGGATGAAGGATAAGAAAAACTGAGTTGTGTGTGTCTTGTTTTTGGTTTGGTTTTGTTTTGGTTTGGTTTTTTGGTCTTGTCAGTTCATGTCATAAACTTGGCATTACTCTGTGTTTTTTTTTAAATTTAATAAGAATATGAGATTATACTGATCCTGTTCTCCAATTTCTTGTTAGTGCTGAACAAGCACTTTTGGCACTCACAACTCAAATTACTGCCATGTTGCTCTGTGCCTTAGTATGTTTGGCTATGAACTCAAGTGTCTTGACCTACCATCTATCTTTAAGGCCTGAGAAAGAAATCATCTCAGCATTCCTGCTCTTAGCTCATATATATATATATATATAATCTATGACATGCGTGCAGCTCTGAAGTTAGCACAAAACTACAAAGAACAAAAAGAGCAGAGGGGACAGAGAGGGGGTGAGAGGGTGAAAAAAAAATACCCATAAGAAGAACAGCATAAAATCTCCTGCTTTGTGCCCAGTCATGGGTTCTGGATATTATAAAAGGGGATACAGAATGTATGTGACTCCAAAAACATGTAACTCTTTCTCTTTTAAATGTAGGAAGTGTTCATTTTTCAATCTGAGTGCCCTGAATTTCTGTATTGGTTTCAGAGTTGTGTGGTACATGAGAAAAATATGGAGCCTGCCACAAACAACTACAGTTCACCTTCCCAAGGATTTGAAAGCTTGACACTGCAAATGTTTAGGAATAAAGAAGAAAAAAAGAAAAATTAATACCAAGTATAGCCTGCTGGCAAAATCATGATTATGACTGTCCATCGTTATAAAAGAAGAACAAAGTATGCTGAGGAACCTTGATAGAAATATGGCTTTAGCAAAAGAGAGAAAGCCCTGTAATAGGTTAAACTTTAGGATCAGGTCACAATCAGTAAGTATTTACTGAGCACCAACCAAGTGCGTGCTTCACTTACTAGAAATGTAAACTATGGAACCAGCTGTCAATTGTCTTCTAATCTAGTTTCAATATGACAGTATAGCATATAGGATATAGGATAGTGTACATGTAGCCAGCAGGACTTAAAACTTCATGTGCAAGAGGGTGCCTGGTTGTCTCAGTTGAGCAGCTCAGGTCATGATCCCAGGGTCCTGGGATCCAGTTCCGTGTTGGGCTCGTTGCTCAGTGGGGAGTCTGCTTCTCCCTCTGCCTCTGCCCTTCCCCTGCTCATGTTCTCTCTCAAATAAATAAATAAAATCTTAAAACAAAAAATAATCCCTTCATGTACAAGGATAGATTGTGGGAACCCAGCAACACTCCTGCAGTGGTTGAAGACTCTAGAGTCTTACAGACTTGGGGTGGAATCTGACTTTAAGTCATTCTTTTCCCGGTGTTTGTTACTCACTCTGCAGCTGTGTCTGCAGTGGCCACTGGCAGTGCAGCAGCGAGAGAGAAAGAGATACCATCCCTATCCTCACAGAACTTAGAGGACAGTCTGCAATACATATACCAGTAATCACACTCATGCAAAGTCCCCAATTGTTATAAACGCTGAGGGGAAAGTGTCAGGCGAACAAGAGAGTATCAAGAGATTCCAATTTAGGCCAGGCAGTCAGACAAAACATCTCTAAGCATCTCTCAACAAAAACCAGGGAGAATATCGACTTGTTAGATGCTCATGGAGCAGAGTGATGAGACCCAAAGAACAGCAAGACCCACCCCACCCCACCCAAAAGAAGAGTGAAGCACTTGGGATTGAAATGATCTTGTCCGAGAATCAACCTGCCTGAAATTCAATCTTCTCATTAGTAAAACTGAATACATTATTATCTACCACAGATTTATATTAGAAAATAAGTATTTACAGAACATCTTTCCAGAAAGAGCAGAATATCCTGGGAAAACTTACTGAGACCTTACCAAAGGTCAGTCAATACCTCCTGAGGAGTCTCATGGACATAAGAGGGAAAACAATGGATCAAATGCATATGGTGCCATAAGGAGGAAACAAACCCTGGAGCATAACGGGAAGACATGATGTCTGCAGTGGGAGATAATAAATGGTGGGGACTTTAGGGGTCAACACTTCTTTTTTTAACTTCAGCAAAGTATTAGATTTATGAAGGAAGACATTTGGAAGTTCATATAACTAAATATACAAACTGACTTGTTTGTTTTGGATCATTCAGTGTCTGAGAGTGAATTATTCATTCAAGCATTAATAAATTAGAATTTTTCTATTTGGCGGTTGGCAAAATTTACTTAAGGAAATAAAAGAGATATCCACCAAGTTTGGACTGGCTTATGCATTTTTTTTAGCTGGCTCAAATCTCAAATCTCTAAGTGTAGAAGGTTCAAGTTATTTATTAATGTGTATTTTTTACTCTACTGATTTATAGTACATGTGAAAACAAATCCTGAGATTGGTTGGAACTCAAGTACGAAAGAGCAAGAATCTACCTGCACATTATTTAGCCTGATGATAACACTGACTTTGGAAGGAAAGAGAATTTGCTGTAAGAATCAAAACCAATGGAATGTTTATCATGAAATAATTTTTAATGACACCCCATTCCTTTTCAAAATGTCACTGCTATATATTTTTTCCCCATGGCTTAAACGTATTTTTTCTCTTACATTTTCTACTGCAGTATGTTTTTGGTGACTTCCAACTTCTGAAAACAATTACAGTTTTGGCCTATTCTTACCTAAATTCAATGGGAAAATGTCATTCTATCAACTACTCCACATAAAAAATAATAGCCTCCAAAAGAAGATATGTAGTCTAAGATCCACTAGAATTCAACTTTTTCTTAGAAGAAAAACAGAAGACTATTTATTTGACTCCTCCCTCCTTAAAAAAAAAAAAAAATCATGGCTACTTACTTTCATTCTGCTTTCTCATTATATTGTTCAAAAATCTCTCATCAAAAGTATATCTCTGCAATTCATTTTATTCTACTTATTTCGATGAGCTTGATAGAAAGTAAAAGAATCAAGCATGATTTCTCTATCTACTTATGAATTGCAGAGGTCATGCACAACCCTTGCAATTGTATAGCAATCATTGAAATATATCCTGGGATCTGTCACTACCCATGTTTTTCAGCACTCTTGGGTTCTTTTAGTGAGTACTGGTAAATATGCTTGTCCTCCATTTGTAACTTCTAATATTGAGGGAGGAAAAAAGTACAAAATTTAAATCCCAGAATTGCTCCATCTTCTTAATCCAAGTATCATCAAGAGAGTTATTTTTACCCTTGCCCTACCTATAGCTTAACAGAAAAACCACATCCTTTCTCTTAAATTGGAGCTCATAGAAAGCATTTTTCCAGATCCTGTTACCTAATAGGCACCTGAAACAGTAGGTCCTTTCTCATTCTTTTCACATATCTGGAGGCATCTTTGATACATTATTGCTAGAAAACTGATTTAAATTGAAGTTTAATAAAATTATACATTATTTCTTGGTTAAAAATCTCTTATTCAGTAGATTTCTTTGAATTTGACCTTGGATTTGAATTAATCTTCCACTGGAGTTCTCATTCATCACTAAACTCAGTTTTCTCAATTTACCTTTTGCTTATCTCCTGTTCTCCAATTGCCCCAACATTCCTTTGCTTCTCTAGCTGCTAGTGGAAGTTGTATGCTATGAGATTTCGGACCCAGCAATATATCGTCATCAACCAATAAGGGCCTGCTTCCTGCCTACTAGGTGCCAGGCACTCTGTTAGATTCTGTTGGGTATAAAATGCATACATTGGATACAGTCTTAACCCTCAGGATCCAAAGTCTGCTTGGACATAAAGCAACGGAAACTTGAGTTTGGAGCTCAAGTTGCAAGTAAAGAGAATTCAGAGATAATTGAGGTAATTGAGGCTGAAATACATAGGGAAGGCTTTAAAGGCTGAGCCAGATTTTGATACTAAAGAGGAAGATGGTAATCAGCTTGTGGACCAAACTATTTCCGTTGAGTCGCATGCAAAACAAGAGGGACCCGATATGCATCGAGCTTTGTGATGCATTTGTTAGGCTTGGGCAAATCTGTTCCTGAACATTAAGCAGCAATGATTCTGCCTAATTAGGTTTTGTTGGAACAGTAACTGGAACAGCAGAAGCTGAGCAGGAGTGTAGTGACATTCATGTAAACTTTCTATTTTACCACACTTTTATAGATTTTTCAAAGCATTCCACATTGTGAACTCATTTGGCTCTGTAAAGTAGATAGGAACCATATCTCTCATTTAAAAAATTTTTTTTAAAAATTGAGTCTCAGTGTAAAGAACTTCCCTGGTGCTTTCTAGTATTAGTTACAGAATGGTAATGAAATCACTGGCTTTGTGATCCAGAGCTCAGGGCATCTCTCTCTACAGCAAATGCAACTTAAAAAATCCCCAGTTTCAAGAATTATATAGTAATGACTTTCCATGGATATGTTCCACAGAAGTAAGGCTTATAGGAAAGAATAAGTGTGTTTATGAGAACTATCTCTAAAATTTCAAATTACTGACTACAGGGCGGAAAAAACCCAAACTCAACTGAAAGTAAGATATAATTCTTTTAGTTTGCATAATAATTTTTAAACTACTTATGTATTTATCTAAGAATAGTTTGAACTATTTTTTCATTTCAAATGTCTAGCTTATGTTTGACCACTCATGTATTACAAGTCCTAAAGATGAACAGAAATTTTTTCATTGCTGACCAAAACCAGATTTCAGGTTCAGATTATGACCGGTAGATTTTAAGATAAGATTCCTCCTGAAGGCTGTTTAAATTCTTTACCTAGCTCTCAACTTTCCCAGGATGGCTAATTAGTATTAATTAGATAGCACTTTCTTAACACAAATACCCATTTTTTCTATTCTTTACTTAAAATGCAAACATTTTAGGGGCGCGTGGGTGGCTCAGTGGGTTAAAGCCTCTGCCTTTGGCTCAGGTCAAGATCTCGGGGTCCTGGGATCGAGCCCCACATCAGGCTCTCTGCTCGGCAGGGAGCCTGCTTCCCCCCTCTCTCTGCCTGCCTCTCTGCCTACCTGTGATCTTTTTCTCTGTCAAATAAATGAATAAAATCTTTAAAAAAAAATGCAAACATTTTATGCCCATGTATTCGAAAATCCTAAGAATCTTATTCACAGAATCTGAAGCATGTTTTGTCATTTATGGTCTAAAGAACTCAATAAACTGTTATGGAATGTGGTCAACCACTATTGTTTTTGTTATTGTTCATTATTTACAGTGTGCATATATTGTAATCATAGTAACCATTGATGCCCTAACCTTGAGCCAGGAACTATGCTACTATTACAGATATTACCTCATTAACTACCTCAAGAACCTTATGAGGAGATTATCATTACCCACATTTTATACATAAAAAAATTGGGGTTTGGCAGTAACTGAGCACAGAAAGATCATTTACTGTGGTCATTCCATTATTGGGATACTTCTACAAAACAGAAAATGCAAACATAACTGTTGTTATGTTGTTTCCCATTCTCTGTTACCCCAGACAAAAATGTATTAGGTTAGCTCTTTTTCTTCTGCTAACAGAGGGATGTAGTGCTATAAATAAATCAGAAGGTACATATTCAAATGAATGTTGAGTTGTTTTCATGGATACCCACCCATCCCCATTAATTCCACTCACCTGGGACTCCTCCCAGAAGGCATGGAAGGACCATGCAGGTACGTGCTATGTGGGTGACATTTTTCTAGAGATAATGCAAAGCCCAAATTGACATTATTCACTTTTCTATATCCTTAACTGTATAAATACCATTAATTGTATGTCAGTAGAAAAAGTGCTGAGAACAGCACACCCTTCCTCTATGCCACCTTACTGAGCTCTTCCTCCACTCCCCCTTCCTGAGACATCTACTCTCTTAGGCTATAGCATGGAATCAAAACAACTTCACAGCCTGTTGGTTTTAATCTTTTGTCTTCTGAAAACTGGGAAACTTCAGCTGCCCTCAGCAAACATTTGTCTACTTATTCATCATTTGCTGGTATATATTTATTACCTACTATTACCCTTACCCATCTATTACTTACTATTGATGCACTAACAGGTATCTGTTACTGGAGATCACATACCATGTATCATTACTGGCAATATAAGATTATTTGGATTTTAACAAGGGAAATGCCTTAACTCAAAGTAATGAACATCAGGCATTAATGAATATGTTAGAGGCTACACATTTGGATAGAAGGCCCCACTAGTTGCCCTCAAATCCTACCCGTAAGCATTGATCTACAAGTTATTCCAGCCTTGATCATCCACCTCAACATGAACTCCTACTTTTATTTTTTCTTCCTTTCAAGATTTTATTTAAATTCTAGGTAGTTAACATACAGTATAGTATTAGTTTCAGGGGTAGACTTTAATGATTTACCACTTAAATGCACATAACATCCAGTGCTCATTACAAGTGCCCTCTTTTATGCTCATCACCCATTTACCCCATGCCCCCTACTCACTTCCTCTCCAGGAACCCTCATTTTGTTCCCTATTGTTAAGAGTCTCTTATGATTTGCCTTGCACTCCATTTATATCTTATTTTATTTTTCCTTCTCTTCCCCTCTGTTGCTCTGTTTTGTTTCTTAAATTCCACATATGAGTGAAGTCATAGGGTATTTGTCTTTCTCTGAATGACTTATCTTGCTTAACATAATACACTCTAGTTCCATCCATGTTGTTGCAAATGGTAAGATTTCATTCATTTTTATGGCTGAGTAATATTCTATTGTATATGTATGTATACATACCACATCTTCTTTATCTATTCATCAGGTGGTGAACATTTGGGCTTGTTCCAGTTTAACTACATTAGGACATTGCTACTATAAACACTGGGATGCATGTGCTCCTTCGAATCACTATTTTTTAATACTTTGGCTAAATACCTAGTAGTGCAATTGCTGGGGTGTTGGGTAGTTCAGTTCTATTTTCAACTTTTTTGGGGAACCTCCATACTGTTTTCCAGAGTGGCTGCACCAGTTTTCATTCAACAGTGTAAGAGGGTTCCCCTTTTTCTGCATCCTTGCCAACATCTATTGTTTCCTGAATTGTTCATTTTAGCCAATCTGACTGGTATGAGGTGACACCTCATTGTGGTTTTGATCTGTATTTCCCTGATGCCAAATGATATTGAACATTTTTTCATGTGTCTGTTCCCATCTGTATGTCTTCTTTGGAGAAATGTCTGTTCATGTCTTCTGCCCATTTCTCAACTGATTTTTTTTTTTATTTTTTGGATGTTGAGTTTGATAAGTTCTTTACAGATTTTCGATACCAGCCCTTTATCTGATATGTCATTTGCAAATATCTTTTCCTATTCCACTGGTTGCCTTTTAGTTTTCTTGATTATTTCCTTTGCTGTACAGAAGCTTTTTAACTTGATGAAGTCCCAAAAGTTCATTTTTGCTTTTGTTTCCGTTGTCTAGCAAGAAGTTGCTACAGCTGAGGTCGAAGAGGTTGCTGCTTGTGTTCTCTAAGATTTTGTTGGATTCCAGTCTTATATTTAGGTCTTTCATCCATTTTGAATTTATTTTTCTATGGTGTAAGATAATGGCCCAGTTTCATTCTTCTGCATGTGGCTGTCCAATTTTCCAAACACCATTTGTTGAGGAACAGTCTTTTTTCTATTGGATACTCTTTTCTGCTTTGTTGAAGATTAGTTGACCATATAGTTATGGGTCAATTTCTGGGCTCCCTATTCTGTTCCATTGATCTATGTGTCTGTTTTTGTGCCAGTGCATACTATCTTGATCATTACAGCTTTGGAATACAGATTGAAATCTGGAATTGTGAGCCAGGAGCTTTGATTTTCTTTTTCAACATTCCTTTGGCTAGTCAGGGTCTTTTCTTGTTCTATACAAATTTTAAGATTGTTCTAGCTCTGTGAAAAATGCTGGTCTTATTTTGATAGGGATTGCATTGAATGTGTACATTGGATAGTATATTCGGGTAGTATAGACATTTTAATAATATTTGTTCTTGAGCATGGAACATTTTCCATTTCTTTGTGTCTTCCTCAATTTTTTTCATAAGTGTTCTATAGTTTTCAGAATACAGATCTTTTACCTCTTTGGTTAGGTTTATTCCTGGGTATCTTATTGTTTTTGGTGCAATTGTAAATGGGATTGATTCCTTGATTTCTCTTTCTGCTGCTTCATTATTAGTGTATAGAAAAGCAATAGACCTCTGTGCATTGATTTTATATCCTGCAACATTGCTGAATTCCTGTATCAGTTCTAGCAATTTTTTGGTGGAGGCTCTCAAAACCCTTCTTTTAGAACTATCTTCTCAGACCACCAGAATGCGGGTGTATTTAGTTCTGTTTAATTTCAACATGAAAGGTATCTGATTTTTTTTTGGTAATAAGACATGCTGAAAGACAAATTCTGGGAACAGGTCTTCTGTATAGTATATTATTTATGAAACATCTTTCTGTAAATAGTTCTGGAAGTGAGGGGAGAAAGGTGAAGAACAGATGAAAAAGTAGGACAGTTGCTTCCTTGAAAGGAAACTATGATGTTGAGTCTACGATGTTGAGGGGGAGGCAGATATTAACACATATTCACTAATACACATGGAAAGTGATAAATAAAGGAGACAGTGGGCATGGTGTTAAGTGTGAATTAGACACCGAAGTGTCCCACCTCAAGGGTCATATTTGTAGTTACTGCTCTTCATTCCTTTTTCCCAGGGTGTGGCAGTGGGTAGCATTAATATACTTATTTTCTTGCACGTCTACATTTTACCAGTCAGCCATCTTCCTCCTAGCCTTCATGACCTTCAGTACCATCTACTATGCAGTGGAGTTACATGGGATCCTGAAAGGTTTCTAAATGTAAGGCTTATGGACCACATGCCTGAGAGTCACCTAGGACATCCATTGAAAATATGGCTTTCTCCTACTACACTCCAAACACATGAATCACTAGGACTCTAAATTAGCATTTTAACATGTTCTCTAGATGTTTCTAATGAACATCAAAGTTTACAAACTGTATTAAGAATAGCACTAGACTAAAATTACTAAGCCTTCATTTAGTCCATATCTAAAATTAAGAGTTGGATTAAGTCATCTCCAAGTTAACATCCATCACAAATATTTCATTATTCTAGGTTAAACATTTCTATTGTCCCATGTATTTCCTTTGGATATTTTGTATAATTTTTCTTGTTTTTTTCCTCCAGTGTTTAATTCTGTGAAGCTTTTATTCCCCTCACTTAGGATGTCTCTAAACTTATGATTATGAAAACAATAGGTTTACTTTGGACCTTTGGATAACCTTATATGTAACTGATTTAAGGAATAATGGAAGCACACTAGACTCTCATGGAAACATTACTTCTGAAAAATTCATTTGGTTTGAACCCATAATCATAAATTTTCAGATGCAAAACAGAGGAAGAATCTGTGCTCGTGCTCTATTTATTACTAATCCAACCCTCTAGGACTTGTACCTTATTTGCCCTTTGTCTAAAATATGGGTCCTAAGTACATAATTAGTAAATAAGAGATGTTTTTAAACCAGATTTTTTAAGATGTCTTATCAGAACTAGCTCTGTTCTTGTTAAGCTATGAGACTGCGCATTCCACCAGACAGGATACTCAATTTAAACAATTAAAGGTTTTCCAAACCAGTGTTTATTAATTGAGCCATAGCATTAAAGCGAAGTCCCTTTGCACTTCCTCTTGTCAAACCTATCGAGGATGCAATGCAGAGCTATTTGGCAGGTGGCCACACTGTAAAGCAGCAGGACATATTTGGCAGATTTATAAGTCGCCAGACTTTTGCCATTTGGCTTGCTATCACGCTTTCTATTTTTTTACTCTTTCCTTTTTTTTGTCCTTCACATAAAAATATGGCTTTTTTAGCAGAATTATAATTCATAGATATAATTAGCATCATTTAATTATCAATAATTAAGTCAAAACATGACTTTACAAAATTTTTGCAAAGCACACAATTCTTTCAGGAGAATTTTCTCAAGATCACATAGGGTAACCTTCAACAGGAATGTGAGCAGTATTGATCTACAAATATTAACTGTAGATGTCCATGTTCTATGCACACACCCCACTTACCTCCAAAACATGTCCATTTTACTTCACATAAATGCAGATCATATAACATCTATGAAGCAAACCAAAATTCTTTTTTTTCCCTAAAGGAAATCCGAGTTTCAGTGAATTTGACCTTTTCCATCATTAATATATGTTTTGACTGAATATGGCTGTATGTTGGATTCCCAAACTGATTTCTTAAGCCCTCTGCATCATATTTAATAACAAACAACAACAACAAAAAAGAATAACAAAACTCTGGCCTGAAACCTGAGCAGGAAGGGCCCCTGCCTCGGGCCCTGTATTTTAAAGGACTCTGCACATCACAAGCAGAAAACAAAAATGCATAAAGGAAAACATGAGTGCCTCTGTCACTCAGGATGCAGAGCTCCGTTCCAGAATCCGAGCTACACTTGAGGCCCTACACACCTGCTTTCCTAGCTAACACCATCCAAGCCCCAGGGAAACAGTTCATCACATCTTTTGCTCCATGTACTCAAAAGTCGGAAGTGTGCCACGACAGGCACACTGCTTCCAAGTATGGAGATGAGTCACAGGCAAACACACTAAGTAAGAAAGAAGACAAATGAATTAACTTACCAAATCCTTCCTCTCAGCATAAATGCAATGAAATTTTGCATAATGAAATATTATTTCCCAGGAGTGCTGACAGCATCCTTTTATGCTTTGTTTCTTAATTTATGGTTTTAAAGTACTTGCAGATTAGGTGACTATACACAAAAGTTGCATGTGGTAACCTTTGCAATAATTTAGCAATATTAAGTAATTCCTGTTATCCTTAAATGTTTATATATGTAGTCAGATAACATGCCTAAAGCATAATATTGACTCTACATAAGAAACTAGATGGGTACTGAATGCTTGAGTATTTTAACAACAAAAAAAAATTAACAAGCTTCCGTTAACATTTTAGATAAAATTTTTAAATAAAATTTAAAATATTTAAATAGTTTTATTAATATATTTCATATATGTAAATTCAAAAATATGCATTTGTCTTTAATTTTAATTAGGTAAACTTAATATTTTAGAAAAAACATACTTTCTTAAAATCATATATGAAAACTGGTTTTAATACTTTACATTTACTTTAATTTATATGCTGACTATGATGTAGTCAATGTGTATACTTCTAGTCCTTTAGATCATTACTGTCAATACATCAAAATAACTTAAAATTTTTGATTATAGAAATATAATTAGAGAGGCGCCTGGGTGATTCAGTGGGTTAAGCCTCTGCCTTCGGCTCAGGTCATGATCTCAGGGTCCTGGGATCGAGCCCCGCATCGGGCTCTCTGCTCAGCAGGAAGCCTGCTTCCCCTTCTCTCTCTGCCTGCCTCTCTGCCTACTTGTGATCTCTCTCTCTGTCAAATAAATAAAATCTTAAAAAAAAAGAAAAAAAGAAATATAATTAGAACTGAAATGTTTTGAAATAGATAAGCTTTGTATTTATATTATTACCTATCAAAAAATCTGATTCATAAATAAAATACTTAAACAGGTGCAAAACTAAATTCATTTGTCTTTCATATTTTCTTAACTTTCAGTACGTAAAAATCAGAGCCTTGCACAAATTCTCTTTTGGTATTCAAATATATTTGAAAAAGTTGGAGGGTTTAACAAATTTAATCAAAAGTATGATACCTCAGTTTATATCTTTTAAATATTTAGACATACAGTGTGTATCTAATATATGATTTTATTCATATTCTTACCTCTCCAATCTCAGGGAAGGTCTGTTTCACATTGTAAATGTCCACCACCAGTGTATATGGAGACTCAAATTAAGACCATCTTGTATAAGTGGAATTTTTATTCATGTTTACTATTTCTTTCAAAATAAGTGCATATACCACATGGAGAAAAATCACAATATGGAATGCTAGTCCAATTTATTCCTTTAGTACATGTTTTATGGCAAACACTAATAAGCAGTAGACTTTCATTTTTTCTAATAGGCACAAACACTGTTCAAGATCATGAAAGTACCAGAAAGTTGAGGTTAAAAACTATTTTCACACACACAAAAAATTATTTTCACAGCATTTTTATCTAAAAGCCTCTTCTCAGTTAACCTCAGTTCCATTTTAGAAATCTTGGTATAGGGAAAGTGAATAAAACATTTGTTGGCATGTTCAAACTTCATAAGAAAATTTTATTTCTCCATGTTATTATCTGTCTTAATTATGCATGGTCATCTTTTCCTCTACCTCCTTTTTGATGGCAACTATAACCTCAAGGCATTAGGTTAATAAAAATGGATCCTTTAAGGTCAGATTGGAAAAAGAATCAAGGCAAAACATTATCAAACTTTGTCACCTAGAACAGCATTCTTACAAAAATATCCCATCATTTCCTTAAAAAATGATCTCATTTGCAATGACTTAAGAATCCAATAGTGGATCCAAAGAGATATAAATTGGTATAAGTACAGCAGCCTGAATTGGAGAACTATAAATCAAAGCAATTATTTTCAGAAATTAAGAATAAATCCTGATAAACTACAAATGACTCCAAGTAGCTAAAGCAATCTTAAAAGAGAAGAATAAAATCTTTGTGAAAAAGATTTCACAATTATACTACACAGGTGTAGTAACCAAAACAGTATGGTACCTGCACAAAAATAGATACATAGATAAGTGAAACAGAATAGAGAGCCCAGAAATAAACCCATAGTCAATTAATTTGGTCAACTAATTTGGTCAATTAATTTCCAACAAAGGTGGCAAGAATATGCAATGGGAAAAAGACACTCTCTTCAAGAAATGGTGTTGGGAAAACTGAACAGCTACATGCAAAAGAATGAAACTGGGCCACTTTCTTACACCAACACAAAAATAAACTCGAAAACGGATTAAGGACTTAAATGTGAGACCTGAAACCATAAAAATTCTAAAGGAGAACACAGGCAGTAATTTATCTGACATCAGCTGTAACAACATTTTTCTAAGTAAGTCTCTTGAGGCAAGGGAAATAAAAGTAAAAATAAACTATAAGACTTGATCAAAATATAAATCTTCTGCACAATGAAGGGAACAATCAACAAAACTAAAAGGCAACTTACTGAATGAGAGAAGATATTTGAAAATGACATATCTGATAAAGGGTTAGTATCCAAAGTATATAAAGAATTCCTACAACTCAGCACCCAAAAAACAAAAAATCCCATTGAAAAATAGGCAGAAGACATAAATAGGCATTTCTGCAAAAAAGACAGATAGCCAGTAGACATGTGAAAGATACTCGACATCACTTGTTATCAGGGAAATGCAAATTAAAACCACAATGAGATAATCACCTCATATCTGCCAGTACGTCTAAAATCAAAAACAAAACAAAGTAACAACAAAGGTTGATGAGGATGTGGAGAAAAAGGAATCCCGTGCACTGTTGATGGGAATGCAAACTGGTGTGCCCCACCGTGGAAATTTTGAGATTCCTCAAAAATTGGAAACCGAATTACCATGTTTCCTCTGCTTGGAACATTCTTCCCTCAGATATTCACATGTGTAGCTTCTTGCCAGGGTTTCAACTCAAATCTGACTTCCTCTGAGAAGTCTTTTCTGGCAAAATCCTTCCTAGCACCTTTTAAAATTAGTACCTTTTTGAGGCATCTGGCTAGGTCAGTCAGTGAAACATGTGACTCTTGATCTCAGGTTATCTGGTAATTCCACTACTAGGTATTTACCTGAAGAATACAGAAACTCTAATTCAAAAAGATATATGTACCCCTATGTTTATTATAATATTATTTACAACACCCAAGTTATGGAAGCAGCCAAGTGTCTATTGATAGATAAATGGGTAAAGAAGTGGGATATATATACAATGGAAGAGTTCTCAACCATAAATAAAGAATGAAATCTTGCCATTTGCAACAACATGGATGTATCTAGAGGGCATAATGCTGAGTGAAATAAGTCAGTCAGAGAAAGATAAATATCATATGATTTCACTCATATGTGGAATCAAATCAAACAAAGAAAAAAGAAACCAACCAGAAAACAGACTCTTAAATGTAGAGAACAAACTGATGGTTATCAGAGGGGAGGTGGGTAGGGTGACAGGTCAAATAGATAATAGGGACTAAAGAGTGCACTTATCATGATAAGTGCTGAGTAATGTATAGAATTGTTGAATTACTATATTGTACACCTGAAATTAATATAACGCTGTGTGTTAACTATACTAGAATTTAAAATTTTTAAAAGAAGGGGCACCCGGGTGGCTCAGCGGGTTAAAGCCTCTGCCTTCAGCTCTGGTCATGATCTCAGGGTCCTGGGACGGAGCCCCACATTAGGCTCTCTGCTCAGCAGGGAGCCTGCTTCCCCTTTTCTCTCTGCCTGTCTCTCTGCCTATTTGTGATCTCTCTCTCTCTGTCAAATAAATAAATGAAATCTTTAAAAAAAATTAAAAATAAATAAAATAAATTTTTTAAAGAATAAAATATGTGAAAAAACAAAGCCTAATAAAAAGAGATCTCTGAAAGCCATATTTTAATATGAAATCATGAAAATATCTGTAGACTACCTAAAAACAAGGAGTGTGATTATTCAACTATATGAAAGAACACACATACACACAAGAAAGTGTACATTTGGTTATTTGAAAATAATCTACTATGATCATTCACTCAATCCAACAAATTATTCTCTTTTTTTTTAGAGATTTGAAAATCTTAGATGAAGTTAGTGTAATATTACTGGATTTTACTTTGCTTTGTATATCACTTCAGGTCATAAGAAAGTTAAAATTTTATAAGATATTCTCTTCATCTGTTCACAAATGGAATTTTGCTCTGACCTTTCTGTTTCAAAATACCTCATGAATCTATCCAATGTAGGCAAAAGGTTGGTGGCTTTATTTTCTTTACTTGCAAACTCCTTATTTTCTCTAAATCCTAACGCGAATCTGTGACAGTTAGTCACCAGAAAGTACTCCCATTTTGCAGTAATCAGATTTTACTATCATTGGAAAAAATAGGAAATGATGTGAACTAAGAAGATTTTTATGTTAAACATTTTGGAAAATAAAAAAATTTCAAATGACATATTCAGAGAGCTGGAAAAATAATGTCATGTGTTCATCTTGGAAATTTTGGTGTTGCATTGTTGAATGAGGATTCTTGATATACTTTATAGTCAACAGATAAATGTACTAGAACTTTTTTATCATTATCATTATTATTTTAAGTCTTCTTCAAATGACAGTGTATCATTTCTATGAATCAAGTACATTTTTTCAATACTTATGCATACTTAAATGAATTTTCATACTATCATTTATTCTTAAATTTGCTTTGAAAGTTGGAAATTACTGTAATGTACCAATAATTTATTCATATGAGCATTTAAGTTTAGCTTTATGATGTATACAGGTGTGAAGAAGCTCTTTGGGAAAGATAAGTAAAAAGAAAACCTTTAGAGTGTCAATATTTTTTCTTCAAAAATTCTAAATGAGATTATAATTTTTAAAATGATTACTATTTTTCTATATATGTATAGTATTTTCTTTCTAAAATAAACATGACTGGAAATCAGTATGAGGGTGGAATGATAATGACATGTTTTATAGAACAAGATAATGTACAGAAATTGGTGTAACACTGAGAAATTATATTTCTTTGATGCAATCAGAATGATGCTTTGTCAGGATACTTTTTATATTTGCATTTATTTCTTTGGTTAGATTCAAAGTCACGATCTACCCACATAGCTCTGCTTATACTGTGTTTGCAATCAATAAACACTATTCTTTAAACTATCAATTTGCAGATTTTGTAGACTTCTGCTTTCATCTCATTTCATTTCATCTCCAAGGTTCTTGGTTGCATTTTTATATTTAACTAAACATACCTAATATGAACATTGAATGGTCTGCAAACTATCTGGCCCTGAAAAGACATATTTATGTTAGTTCAACATCAGAGTCTCATCCATACTTATTATATGAAATTACTGTTCATAAAGAACTAATTACATTTCTGGTTTTTATCATACATTAACCTCAAAAAAGCGAATAACACATCAGAAAACAGGGCCTTATATTTTCAGGTTTTGTACTGATACTTATAATTTTAAAACCAATGATTCTATAGAAAAACACTGACCCAGTTTACCTTCAGTGGAAATGCAATATGGAGGGACTCATCCCATTAACTTGAACCAGATCAAAAAATCAGGGAAAATGTTCTATTGAGGAACCAGATATGTTTACTTAAAAACAATATGGCTTAAGTCCCCAGGAAAAAATTATTGACCGATTGCAAAGTTACACTGGCCTCCTTTTCCTCAAAGCTATCTTTGAGAGTAGTCACCATTCATACCAATGTCCGCTCCCTCTCCAGGCGCAGAACTCTTCAACTCCTCAGAAGGCACCACCACACGTAGCTGGAGCAAGCCCTGTCCACCCGGCCTAATGGTCACTGCACGGAAATTACCTTGTCCCTGTGATGTTCTTATGTACTTCTAGCTCCTCTTTGAATGATTTATCGGTAATCCAAGACTGATTTTCTATAAAATAAGAGTGTTTGACTTCACTAACTAAAAATGTTACCTAAAGAATGACAGGAGCCATTAACTGGAAGCTTGCTCTCCGAAGTGTAGTCCCCAGGCCAGCAACATTAGCATCACTCGGAAGCTGCTGAAAGTACAGCATCTCTGGCCCTCTCCTAAATCTGATGAATCAGAGTTTGGGCTTAACAAGGTCCTGAGATGATTCATTATGCATATTAGAGTGAGAACCACAGAACTAGAGCAGTTTTCTCAAATTATCTGTGGTTTCTTTACAATCTATATTTTTGTAAACTATAATAAAATTACTAGAATAAGGAAATAAAAGATACAAAGGCATACAAACTGCTACAAATATGATTTTTTATTGTACACAGACAAAAGAGCATTCTATCAAATTTGTAAAGTGTTTGGTGATAACTTTTCACAAATATGCACTATCAGGATTGTCACCCACTTTACTGAAAATTATTTCATTATGCAATTATAGCCTATAGGAGCTCTCGTTTTTCAGCTTCTAACCTTTTTTTTTGCCTCTCAATTTTATCTGCCATTGGAAAACAGGTTGTACATTTTCCTCGCACACATGCAGGTATTAAGATCATTAAAAAAAACAAGACAGATAGAAAGACAAGAAAGTCCGGCTAACCAATTCCCATCTTTAAACTGCAAATGCCCAGAGAATGTATTTCATAGTTTAAACCTTCTTGATAGAAATTTTCATCCTTTCGCCTCAGCATGTAATGATAGTGGCCAATAATCATTTTCCATATTATCTCACAATAAAGAGAATAATCTTTAATTTAATGCATCATGCTTTACATAATTCATAATTTTTACTACATTGTTAGGGGCACTGCTTAGTGCCGCTGTCTTTTTATTTTAATAGCAAGGCTTCCTTGTTGGGTAAAGCAGAGAATTGCTTGCACTCTAACTCAAGCTCCTCAACTTAGAGAACTAAGGACATTCTTCTGTCACAGCCAAGGTCAGGATACATCACACCCCCTCTGACCACGCTCCTGAACCAAATCAAACCCCAAACCAAATTTGTTGATAGTAATCCTTCATAGTTTTCTTCCTTTTATACAGTTCAGAGCTAGCATTCACTGTCAGCTAAGTCAAAAAAATAACTCTTCTTACGTATCATCAAGTTCAAATTGCACATGTATGAAAAGAACTGCCATGTTAATGATATATGTGTATTTATCAAGTGCCATAACTTATATCCTGCTAGTTTTGTTTATTCTTTGCATAAATCTTCTGTAGAGCTAAGCAGTTCTTGAAAATATCAAACTGTAATGTTGTTGGAAACTGATACATAATCTTACCTCTCTGCAAAATTTCCAGTATCTCTACCAAAGCATCTTTGATCCAGCTTTTCACTGGTACTTCAGCATTTGGATGATTTCTTATTTTTAACAGCCCAAAGTGCTACTTTACAAAAAGGCTGATAATTACTAATATTTACATATGAAACATGAAATATCTTCTTCCTTCAGCTTTCGAATTTAATAATCTTATTGTGGATTCTTTTTTTTTTAAACCTGTGGTCTATGATTTGTATGTAAATGACTCTTAACTTTTAATGGTATCTTTACTTCATTAGCCAGTACCTCTTAGTTAACAACCAACTGTGATTTTAATACCTCACCAGCAATTATAGCTACAAAATAGAACTTGCTTCTATTTTGAGCACGTACCTATTTCTAATTATGAAGGATCATAATTCCAAGTACAAATGGGACAAACTCCTTTGTTCTTTAGTTTTTTGGAATCATTGTCACCATCATTAGCATTTTGTTTACTTTTGTATCCATAGTTATTAACCAAAAGTAATCCACTGAAACTTATTTTGCCTATATTAATTAGAAATGGAAATAAATAATACATGTTATGTCTGTTCTTCAGCTAATAAAGTTAATAAATTTATTTTGATTAAATAAACTTAATTTGATTAAAAGATAATTATTGGGGGGGTGCCTGGGTAGCTCAGTTGGCTAAGCGTCCAACTCTATTTTAGTTCAGGTCATGATCTCAGGGTCATGATCTCAGGGTCACTGATCACGTCAGGATCAGTGCTGGGCATGAAGCCTGCTTAAGAGTCTTGCTTTCTCTCTCCTTCTGTCCCTCCCCTGTCTCTCCTCCCTCTCTAAAAAAAACAAGAAAGAAAGAAAAAAAAGGAAAAAATGATGATGATTGGAAAATTATACATCATAAGAATAAACAAATGCTTATCTTTTTTCCTATCCACGTTTTTGAGTTGTAGTTCACCAACCTGAAAATATCACGTGTTATAACATATTCTTACTGGGCCTGATTATCATGCAACTCATGCCACATACGACACCATAAGTTTGACAGTGGTCTAACTGGCTTATAGTCTGTTCATTGAGACAAGGCAGGAGTTTAAATAGCATAACGATATTAGGTTGCAGTAAAAGTTGCAAAATGCTTACTCTTGATTTCTGTACCTATCTCATTGCAGGAGCATCAGACACACCATTTGCAAGCTGGTACCATTTGGTGGGCCACATCTGACTGATACTGATCTAGTGTGGCTTCCAGTTTCGTTGGATTTATTTCCCTAGGGATCTGTTGAGCACAGTACCTGCTATGAGGTGAAGGTGGTTAAAGCACATACCTATACTGGAGATGCTAAAGGTCTACTTGAGGGGACAAAGAAATAGATGGTGTTTTTGTATACGCTATTGCACTGGTATTACTTACAGTATCCAGGGATAAGTTCAAATAGTGGATCAGGGAAGTTTTCCTAGAGAAGATAATGTCTGAACTACATCTATTAAGAGATGAATGAGTAGCAATGAAATATCAGAAATTTTTCCATGGAGAGAGAATATCTTAAGGAATAGTATGGCCTAGGTGTGTGCTGGAGGAAAGAGTCGGAGGAGTGAGGACGCAATGAACACTCTGGTGTTTCTGAAGGGTGAAGTACAATACAGGTCATGACAAAAGAGGGAACTGCAAGGGCAGGAAGTTCACCTTATAAACCCCAGGAACTGGATGTATGTTGGCCCATAAGAGATAAACCAATTTGTTTTCTTATGTGTGCTTTGTTTCATTTATGAAAATATGGGGAGGCAGGCACAAAACCACCCCATTTCACTGATATCCAATCTACTATGCAACTGTTAGCCATTGTGCATCAGCTTTTTCCTAATGGTCTTTAAACGTTTCTGTTAGTCCGGTCACCCTAAAGTCTCCTTTGTCACCATGACCGTGAGTCCTGAATTTCTCAAGAACTGATTATTCACTCAGGTGTTATTCCAGAATGTTGTTTCTCTCCTTCAAACTAAGTCCTTCTCTAAAACAAAAACAAAAACAAAAAAAAACTAAGTCCCTATTTATAAGACCAAAAGGATGAAAAGAACAGGTTACACTGACTTTGAATAATATTATTACATGTAGGCAGGTAGCATTTAATAATAAATACAGAGAACAAATTGAAGGATGCTGGAGGAGAGGTTGGGGATGGGGTGGGGATGGCAAAATGGGTGAAAGGGGGTGGTTGCTATGGGCTTACAGTTATGGAATGAACAAGTCATGGAGATGGAAATAGAGTGAATATATTCAATGATATTGTAATAGCGTTGTATGGTGACAGGTGGCGGCTACACTTGTGAGCATAGCAGAAGGTATAGAATTGTCGGATCACCATGTTGTACATCTAAAACTAATGTAACATTGTGTGTCAACTGTACTCAAATAATTAAAAGAACAAAACTTAAAAAAATCATGGAACACTACATCAACAACTAATGATGTACTGTATGGTGACTAACATAAAAAAAGATTCTTTTTTATATCTGTAAAATATATATATAGAGAGAGGGGGGGGAAGATATAAGTTGAAAGTTACTAAAAAACAAAATATTGGCTTTCTTTCTATATTTTTCATTCAAATGTGCTCTTCATCAGTAATCAAAATCGCTATGTTATCAGGCTAAATTCCCATTCTAATTTCCTTTCATAAGCCTGTGGACCTTGAATAGCTGCCTGCTTCTTATTTTCTGACTCTCTTTTTATTTTTTTTCCTGACTCGCCTTTTAAAATTCACTTTGTCCATGAATCCATCCACTTACTGTGAAAATAATTTGATCACTCTGAAGTGCTATTGATTTGCTTTTACTTTATGTCCTTTTTCCATTTCATCAGGGTGGGAAACTGGATGTTACCCTTTCCAGTTAATTAATGTGTTTATCCATGATGTTACATTACTTAAAGGTGCAAGCATACCTTTTAACACAGTATGTTCCCAGAAGCTGTATCAAAAACAGACTTTCAAAATGGAAACTACTTTTTTTATAGAAATAAATTTAAATCAAGAGATGTGTTTTTTGTTTGAATTTCTTTCATTTGCTTAGGTATCTGTTTTTACTGGCTCTAGCTACTCAGAATAAGAGGGAAATGAAAAATAAATTTATCTTTAATTTTGCGAATATGTTTGGGCAAGTAATACTTAAAAAGCAACCTCTACAATCATTTTTTAAAAGATTTTATTTATTTATTATTTGAGAGAGAGGGAGAGGCAGGAGCAGAGGGAGAGGGACAAGCAAACTCCACGCTAAAGATGGAGCACAACGCAGGGCTCAATGTGGGGCTCTATCCCACCACTGCGAGATTATGACCTAAGCTGAAATCAAGAGTCCAACGCTTAGCTGACTGAGCCACCCAGGTGCCCTTACAATCATTTAACCTTCCAAGGCAATTGTCTTCACTGAATAAAACTGATGTAAATGCCCACTAAAAGGAAGAAATTGACACCTAAAAATACAACTTTATTGACTCTTACAATAGGCTAACTATAACGTATACATTACTTAAATATTTAAAATAATTTATTTGTTTTCTGATTCAGAATCTGGAATAGCTTCTAGACTGGATTTGGGTATCCTCACCATTTGAGATCATTGTCCTGGCAAGTTTGAATTATAGTCTTCCTTTTGCCTATCCAAATGCCCTTATCAAAAAAAGATACTTTCACAGTTGTCCCATAGACTTAAAACATTCTTAAGGTCCTGAAATAAGTAGTTAGTATTTTTACTGTTGATTTAGTGGACATTTCTTAAAATAAAAAGCCAGCTTTTAAAGTAAGGACAAAGCCAATGCTTTCCCCGTTCTCTTCCACCACTTCAGGTAAAGTTTCTCACCTGAGGTTTCTTGATATCTGCAGGGGTGTGCTATCTGTTTAATAGCTTATTAATAACTTATTCTGCTTAAAAAACATTGGAAAAATGTAAGTGCTGTTTCCCTACTCTTTCTTTGTCACTCTAGGGCCATTTTGAGACTTGGTTGACAGGTGTCACTGACCTTAACATTTCATCGGAAAAATGAAAGCTTTATAAATAAGTATTCAATGACCACAGTCTTTTCAAAAGAAATCTTAAAATCACACCCAAAGAATTATAAAAACTGGACTATGTAGTGTTAATTGGTGAGTATTTACTTGGGGTTGGGAATGCCAAATAACAAATAAAAGGCACTGTGAGCTGTGGTGTGAATGTTAATTGGTCAGTAAGAAATGAGAGATGTGGTGAAGTTCAAAGTTGTAGGAAATGACTAACCATAGGCAGCAATCCAACAAAGTACTGGAAAATCACATGCTCCAAACTCACTGTCTGTGGTCTCCACTATTTCTGTAGACTGCTTCTCAGACTCTCCAGCACAAGGGTAGAGTAAATCATAAGGGACAATTCCTCGTGTTGTTTCCAAGTTGTTTCAATTCCTGTGCAAGAGCTAACCTTTGCTCGGATTCTTTAACTATAAAAGCAATTCAAATATCTTGAAAAGGATATCAGCAGCTTTTATCAACATATATGAGTAATTTGACTTTGGATCCTCTGGAATTCTCCCATTTCTCTTAAATTAATTTTGTAATTTGGATTTTTCTAAATTCTCTCTTTACTCCAGGCTTCCCAAAGTGGAGATCATGGTATGCTGCATTGTCTCTAGCCTCAGCGTCCTCACCAGTGCCTACATAAAGTGCTCAAAAATGTATATGGAATTGCTTTCTTTCAAATACCATTCCATTCCACAGATACAATACTTTCTATTCCATAACTGCAAACTCCCTTCTTTATTTTATTTATTTAATTTTTGGGGGGTGTTATTTCCTCCTCCACTCAAAGGTTGTATTGATGAAAGTTAAAAATAACAAAAACCTACAGGCTTTGTGTTTGCAAATAAGCTCATGAATGGAGTTCACATCTTTGATCTATTTCTTTTCTTTGTTCACATCTGTTGTCCATTTTAATAAAAATTCTTTTTCAGGGCTTGAACTACAACTTTGATCTATCACCATGCTTTTGTCTACTGGTCCTCAGCATGAGGCATCAGGCTCCAGAGATTTTCACGGGAGGGAAAGATAAAACATAAATCCCCAATGACCTTTAAAGAGTGGATATAATATTTTGACCATACTTTTCTTTAGAGTACGAGGATATTTCTAGGGTAGGTCAGACACTTAGAACTGTGTTTTGAAGGACTACTTACATTTTGTTCCTACTCAAGAACAGGTAATGCTTAAACCGGATATTAAATGTCCATGTTTTAAAAATCAAAAAACAAAAAGACAAAATTCTAGATTAAGACATCACTGTCATGAGATTATGAAATGATTGCCAAAATTAGTTATTCACACTCAAGTGTGACATCAATACCATACCAAGTTGTGTGGCCTCTGTTTTTGTTTGTTTGCATGTGTGTATGAGAACATGAGTTATGAAAGGAGAGAAATTAGTCAGTTAGACATTCAAGCAAGACAATCTATTTGTGGTTTTATAAAGAAAATAGCCACCTAACCAGCTAAAACTTTTACTCTCCAAATAATTGTTTAAGCATTGTATAAATGAAGAGACTTTCATTGTGTGCTTTGGAAAGCTATTTAGACTTGGTCCTCCAGCGCCCAAGCTTGCTGTTCTCTTAGAAGATTCTTTTTTGGTTGCATTTCTACCAGGTCCCTTGTGTTTTAATGTAATGTATACTTATATAATTCTCCTTGATAACATGTCCTTATTAATTTATTTCTAAAACAAGAGAAAATGGCCCCCGAGGTCTTTATTAATCTCTGAGATTTTCTTTCTCATTTATCAAAGAATATTAATTCATCTGAATTATATCCCAATTCCTTCCTTTAGTAACAAGGGACAGTCCTAGTAATGTAGTGTTTGTGAGAAATGGGACAGGGGAAAGAAGAAGAGATTTGTAGGTAAATTGAAGAAGCAGTTTCACAGGGAATTACTTTCTTTTTTGGAAGTGTCATGTTCAGGGTTTATGTCAAGAGAAATCAAGGGAAGAAGAACCATCAGATGCTGTGGTCTCACTGCATTGCCCAATGTCTTTTAATGGTATCCTAATGAGATAAGCAACACTATTTCTCCAACACAAAGCAGGATAGGAAGGTACCTCAAAGTCTCCTCAGTTTCATCTCTACTACCTCGCTTGACTATTTGCCCTCTTAGAAAAGGATGAATTGACTCCATTAGAGCACTCTTTGTTGGCTCCATTAGTTACTGTTTCAAAGCAGAAAATTCTGTGTATAAAGGTTGATTTTTTTTCTGGATTTTTTCATCTCAAAAGAGGATCATGAAAAACACACGTAAGTGTAATCATTCCTCATTCAGATTTATTCACATGATTTGGGTATAACATAGTGTTGCTGTGAACTTTCTGTAGGTTCATTGTGATCTGATCATGTTATCTTTACATGAATAAACATTCTTCTCGCCTTGGCCAGCTGCCTTGCCAAAGTGTGCTATTATTCCTAGAACCATTATACACAAGTATTGAGGAAAACTCATCTCCATTATCAGAAAATCAACTCAAAACATACATCCTATTTTAAAAATATACATGGAAAGTCCTGTTCTTTTAGAAAATCAATTACAAAAAAAAATGAAAGCATCAGTTTAGATATCTTCTTTTTTTACTATCATCCTAAAAATTGCCTAAATACACACAGTTAGCTCCAAGAAATTGTGAAGCTTAATATATCCAATTTACCAGTAATATCGTGCAGTCCACGTGTTTAGGTTTAAGTGTAGCAGTGGTATGTTTCTTCCAGCTGGTATGTATGAATACTTCAAAGTACTTGGCTCTTGACTGATGAAGATTCCATGTCTTATTGATTTGGTTTCTAGAAAAGTAGGGGATTTATTATTTTCTATGAACTAGCGGCATTTGAGAAACACATGTGTAAAAGACTTGCAAAATTTATATACACATGCATGTGGGGGCACTTTTATTGATCTCATATGAAGAAGTAGACTCTCCAGGTTCATTTTTCCTGTGGAATAAGTCATATTATGTAACTCTTTCATTCGCTGCCTGTAGCATACATGGTAAAAAAACTAAAATAAATTTTTTTTTTAAAGCCAGATGGAAAATTGTGCTGGCTAGATAATACAATGTCATCTGGAGACACACAAAAACAGTATAGCAAATATTTCTATTTTTTTGGAAATCATTTTAGAAAGAAAGCATTCTATTTTTTTTTAATCTTTTCAGAAAGAAAGGACTTTATTTTTTGAGAAATTAGGATTATTGAGTATTTTTTTCTTTCTTCCTTTTTGTAAAGGAAAAAGAAAAGGCTTGCCTGAGACAAGACTCTGCTGCCAAATGCTGGCTGCTGGAGGCCCACAGTGAGGTCTAAGCAGAGTTCAGGACTGAAATAAATGTCTAAACACAAGACAAGCATAGTTTCTTTCACCACTGCAATGTTCCATGTATTAATCTGAGTGCTAGAGTTCTTTTCTGCATTTTTGGTTTCTGTTTTATAAAAATAAAAACCCTCAATATAATGAGAGGAATAATTCCTGAAGCCACTAATGTGTTTTTCGGAGTCAGCACACATTAGTTCCATTGGCACCGTTTCCTTCATTGTGTGTGTTTCCACACTCTCAACCTTAAATCTGCAGACTTGAAAGTTTTTTTAATCTTTCAACATACAGAGTAGAAATTTCATCATTAAGTATTTTGCTGCTTGTTTTTAGAAGGCAATATTTTACAATGCAGTCTCCATTCTTAACTATTTAAGAAGGTAATTGTTGCCCCCTAGGAGTCCGGACCCCAGAGTTTTTTGGCATTTTTACCTTTTTGAGTTTATGTTATGACTCACAGTACTTTGGTAGACATACTCATTCATGCTTTCATAGGAAAACTGATTAGTATCCACTGGATCTTTTACTGTAAATCATTCATGTGTCTGTGGCATTGATGACAATAATAGCCAATATTCACTGAGAGCTTACTATTTACGAGGTGCTCTTCTGTGCTTTATAAAAATTTATCTTTATATTAGAGTTAGGTGATCTCATCAGATCAAGGACACTGAGGCACATATACCTTAGTTAAATAACTTACTTAAGGCACTGAGCTGGTAAATGGTGGAGCCAGAATTCTAATCTAGGAAGTCTGGCTTTAGAACTCTAACATTTAACTAAGACCCTATGGACATGGATCAATCCACTGCTCTTATCATTACCCACATCACTAGGTGCTACTGGCCTTGACAAATGATGGAAAGACCCACTGGAGCCATCCTAGGGTGGGTGGCCGATGGACAATGCTTTTTGGGAGGCCACTCTCTATACTGACTCACAGACCTAAATCATGTCATTTCTCAAAAAGGCTGAATATGAAGACTTAGGAGCCAGGGAAAGAAGTATGGATGGCACTCTTTACACCTGGAAAAGTGACTTCTAGGAAAACTTCAATGACAATCCCAAAATAATAGGCTCCGATAGATTAGAGCTGTGCTGTCCAATATGGTAACTAATAGTCACATGTGGCCATTTAATTTTAATTAAACGTAATTTTAATTAGATGTAAATAAGATTAAAATTTAGTTCTTCAGACACATCTCAAATGCTCAACAGCCACATGTAGCTAGGGGCTACTTGTTGAGTAATAAGGATCCACTTTCATTGTTGTGGAAATTTCTACAATACAGCACTAATGTCAGATCTAAAGGTAAAAGGAACAGAGTCTGGCAGTGATCGCTGACACAGGTGTCCAGAGATGGCTGTTCCAGAGGCATCTTCTTAGCCAGATCTAAGCTGCAGCTGGACCTCAGCTGTCCCATTAGCTCAATCGCTACAGGTCACTGTCTGTCTTCTAAACCTGATTCCGGGATCCACCTACATTCCCTCTGACAAGTTTGTTTTCTGTTTAAGTTAACCACAGTTGTGCTCTGTTTGTTCCCGCAAGAACCTTTCCCAATGGAAGGTCCTTTACTTCGCATTTCCTAAAACTGAAAAATCCACACTTCAGGAAATTATTGCTACTGGCTCATAACATAGTAACATAATTGCTCTTGAATCTCAGAAGGTAAATACCTAGGAAAAAAGCAGGTTAGGGGATAGAATTATGTAGACCTGAGATTGGTGTGAGGGTTAAGATCTTTCTCGTCTTTGACCTAGTGAATTTCGGACCCCAGGACACTTTGGCGGTGAGCTGTGGCCACCACAGGAAGAAAACCAGGAGCCATACGGGGTGTGCTTTGTAAGAGTTCCGTGTTTTGCGGGTTTCAAGGACAAGCCTATAGCAAAGAATCCCAAATCTTTGATAAAGCTTGAGGAAAGTTACAACCAGTGCTACAGAGAATGACACAAATAAGTTTTCTACACCTGGGATGGATGACCAAAGGAAGACTTGTAGCTCCAAAGTAGTAACCATCCGTAACAGCCAGCTATATCCAGCAGAGTGGCCACCTTATGAGAACCATTTAGGTTTAAGCCAGTAGGATGGCAGATCAATGAGAGGGCCAAAGTGAAGAACTGGGCTGGAACAGAGGTCACACATGAGACAGCATCCTGGGTGAATGAAAATAAATCTGAAAAGTGTACTAAACAACAACAACAATAACCTAAAACCTCAATTTCTTACAAGGGCTCATAGGGACTCAAAGTCGGCATAATTTGAGTTTTAATAGAAACATAATCTTACAAATCTTCTGAGGCTGAAAAGGTGATTGGCATTTGAATTATGCAAGGAAGGACATTTTTTGTCATCTGATGTATTCAACAATAGAATGGGCTGACTTGTGCACTAATCAGGTACTTATTAAATTACTGGAAGGACTCAGCTTGAAGTTGGATAAACAACTGTCAGCCAACCTGTGGGAAAGATTTCAGTGCACATGGGATTTCAAAAGCTTCCTCTCACCTAAAGATTTTGTGAAACTTTGATTCTAAATAGAGTAGCCTGTAAAAATTAATGTGATTTCTGTTGCAAAAATAGCAAAATTTTCCTTAAAACCCAGGGAAAACTAAGAACATCCATTAAAATACTTGGAATTTTGTGGCTGGGCTTTCCAGTTTAACTCTCTTAATGCCTCAACTATTTAAGAAGGTAACTGTTGCTCCCTAGGAGTCTGGCCACGAGAGTTTTAGTGGAGGGGTAAATGATTCTTAATACTATTAGGATTTTAATTAGAATATAGTGAACAAATGATGGGAAATCCTAACCCTGTTTGTTACAAAGATTAAAACATTTCTCTGTAGAAAAACAATCCTATAACTCTTTCTGATTTCTTCAGTGTTCTGCATATTTATGTTTCCAAAATCATTTCAGTCAGGGGCTGAGCAACTTGGGGAAATAGAATTATGGCTGCGTTTTCCAGGACATTCACATGTGCGACCAACTCTGTGGATATGCTTGGAATCTGTTCCTGGCCCAGGATCAGATACATACATAAACTCCGCATAAACTCATACCACATTTTCATCCTATCTGCTTCCAAGAGTAATTCTTCACAAATGCTGGAAGCCTGCTTTATGTTTTACCCATTTATTAATGGCCCATATAATCTGTAATTTTTCATACCTTTGGAGACTTCAAGTCTACCTTAATCTCTGCTTGTTCTGCTTTTTGCATTTGTTTTTTTTTTCTTTTATGTTGTCTGTTCTCCCAGCATATACTATAAAGGAATATCAAAATACAATATCTATATCTACACACATTTTTTTCTATATTTCTAGTATGGACATTGTTTATATATGGATGTGGTTTGCTAAACAGTGAGTTACCACCATGTGATATTGCTTGCTTTGAGGTATATTTTCCTACTTCTATTCGTATGTGTTCCTATTTCCTGTGAGTTTTGTACTTTGTTCAATGAGTAGATTATAAGGCCTTAGAGGGCAATGTTAATATTCCCTAGTCTGATAATAGTCTGCTAATGTCTTGAACATACTAGATATGTGATAATATTTTGATTTTATTTATAATTGTAAATATTTTTATACCGAACATGGCAAAAGTCATCAAAAGAAAAGCATCCGTGAACAATCATAAATTAGCTAATATCTCTTGAGGACTATGTGACAGTCAACTTTTAACTCCTTTGCATGAATTAACTTATTTAATCCTCATAACAATCCTTCGATGTGGGTATTATTATTATTTCTCCTTTACCAATGAGAAAAATGAGGCACAAATAGTTACATCATTGGCACAGTGTTACACAATGCATAAGTGGTGAAGTGAAAATTCGAACTCAGATCCTGTGGCTACAGAGCCCGGACTCTCAACCACAAACACGTGCTGTCTCCAAAGATGGAGAATAAGTTGAAAGACTTGGAAAATACAAGTTTTTCTTTCTTTTCATAAAATCTTCCATTGGGAGGGTCGATCATCAAGGTGACAAAGAAAATGGATGTGTATCTTCCTCTCTAACATCAGCACCAAACAAGCATCCTCTACTCCAGTACACAAGGAGACAGCGTCAAATGGAGGACCACCACCTGCCCTAATTATGGTCTGAAAGGCAGGAAAAGAACATGGGCTGCTGAACCCTATTTACTTCACCTGAGAGAATATAGTTCTATATGTCACAAAAAGAAGCACAAATTCCCTCTAAACATTTCTTCCTGGTGGTTTTCCAGTGATAAGAATCTTGCCTCAAAACTCCAGTGTTACTTCATGTTTCTGCCTTAACCTGAAAGGAAATTAGACTGAGATAAGATTATAGATCAGTCTGGTTTTCCTTCCATACACAGTTCTGTGTGTATCTGAAACATGCCTACTCAGTCATTTATTTCTTCAAAAAACTATTATTTGACTACCTTTCTATGCCAGACACTCGGCATGGTTGGTCTATAAAGACAAACAAGACAAAATTCCTGTCCTCACTGAACTCACATTTTAATCAAAAGATAGATAATTGACATACAATTGCATAAGGAGCGGGGAGAAAAACCAGCCTCTCTTTAACAAGTGAAAAATATCCTGTTCCTACAACTGTTCACGCATTCATTCAAATGTGTATTCATTCAATAAGCATCTACAAAAAAAAATATAATAGGTAACAGGTGCTGTGCAAGTGGTAATTTTCTTCTGTAAAACATGTCGTAGAACTGAGCATAGCTTCCCAGACACACTTGACCATCATAGAGTAAGTAGCACAGAGCTGTGAGTCTACTTGGCTCCAAACCCAAAGGTCAATTTATATTGAACTGTACTTGATATTGTGCCATCATCCCATACTGGGGGATACTATGATAAACACTTCTATAAAATCTGTCCCCAGATTTATGTAGATATATTTGCATGAAAAGCTTTCTGGGGATGCCTGGGAGAAACCAGTCTCTGGTTGCATATAAGGAATAGTGGTGCTTCTTATGGATACCTAGTTTGCTTTAATAACATGAACATTACAACTATCGTGAGTGACTCTTATCCTAGTTCGCTGCTAGAAAATATAAACCATTATTTAGGAGTCCCTCCTCACGATACCTTATTCAACTATCCCTGTTGGTCTGCATAAGCATGCACACAGGACTTCATATCAGGTACATTCTGTGCACATTTCCTTTTATTTTTCTGTGCTGACTTTCCCTTTGCTTCAATTTTTATTGAGCTTGCACTTATTTTATCTCATAATAATGTATACTTCTTTGTGAATTACTTATATCTTGTTAAAAGTGAGATCTGAAGGAGAGACAATTAACTTGATATCTAGCAAGCTAGACAACAGATGACAACCAGAGAGAGCAGATTTTTTAACATTCCTTAAATTTGATATTATTCTTCCATCACTGCTGACTAAAATGTCACCTATTTATAGTCTTCTGTCATCACTGTCCTCTACATACGTGTGTTCTTTAGCATTAAACCACTGCACACCTAAACTGCATTAAGTTCCTTTGATTTCCCCTTGTGGGTGCCCCTAATAGACTCCTTTTTTTCTCCTGCTCCATTTCCTTCTTCCTTGTCCAGATCCTATGGCTGGATTAAGGCAGCCATTCTTCCAAATATCTCTGCAGCAAATTCGGGTTGGGGTATCTGTCCCATCTACAGTGATTCTCACAGTAACTGTTTCTGATACACCTGCTCTCTCCTTTAGAGGAAATGGGTTCTATCTTATTATACTTGTGTTCTGAACAGTAGATGTCAATTTCTTATTTGACCTTACCTCCCTGGCCACAGTATTTGACTAGAGGTACGAAATAACAGTTAGGTATCGGACTGCAAGTAACCCAAACTGTTTAATAGTAGCTTAAGCAAACCAAGTTTGCTTTTTTCATATAACAAGAATGCTGGAGGTAGGTGGTTGTTCACATTAGTTGCAGTGGCTCAAAAAATTAAGACCAATTCCTTTGGCGTTTCCACATACATGGCAATTCATGATCACTAGTTGGCTACTATGACTTGAAGCATTGTATCTGTTCTAAGGCCAAGAAGAGAAGCAGGAGGAAAGTGGGTCCTTATCAAGTCCAATGCCTTTCATTAAGAGAGACAGTGGCCAGGGCAGGGGCGAGAGGAAGGAGAGGATCAAGGAGTTTTTAGAAACTCCTACAGCAAGGAATCTTATTGGAATGAAGTAGGTTTTAAGGATAACTCCACTGGTGGAAAAAATAAGTTTGAAAAAATAGAATAAGATTGTAATGCTTAGCTTAAACTAATCATGATCAATGGCATGATACTAGGCCCACTACCTCCCTAACAAACTCAGGGTTCTGTTATCAATTAAGAAGTTGAAACTAGGGGGTTGCCTGGGTGGCTCAGTGGGTTAAAGCTTCTGCCTCCAGCTCAGGTCATGATCTCAGAGTCCTGGGATCTAGCCCTACATGGGGCTTTCTGCTCGTTGGGGAGCCTGCTTCCCCCTCTCTCTGCTGCCTCTCTGCCCACTTGTGATCTCTCTCTCTGTCAAATAAATAAATAAAATCTTTAAAATAAAAAAAAAGGAAGTTGAAACTAGGTATCAATAAGCAGGTGAGTCCCAAGTCTGTCAACATCCCATCCTGTGGCCTCAGTGATTTTTCCATGGATGAGCACATGACCGAAACCCAGCCAACAGAGCCCTCACACCAGATTTTTAAAACTCTCTTGCAAGACAGCTGCCTGTAGTCACAGATTAAGCCTAATAAAGAAACTTGCATGAAAGAAGGAAGATGACATAAGGAGAAGTAAAGACAAGAAATAGAGAAAATCCAAATGACGCTCAGGGCACTGATCATTATGGAGTCATTGTCAAGGGCAGTTTACATCTACCTTGGGTATAAGATCCAGTCAATTCTCTATTATGTTCAAACTAGATAAAGTTAGATTTCTATCCCTTGGAACCAAAGACTTCCAACTCACCTACTTTTTTTTAATTAACATATAATGTATTATTTGCTTCAGGGGTACAGGTCTGTGAATCATCAGTCTTAACACAATTCACAGCACTCATCATGGCACATACCCTCTCCAATGTCCATAACTTAGGCACCCTAACGCTCCCCTCCCACTCCCCAGCAACTCTCAGTTTGTTTCCTGAGATTAAAAGTCTCTTATGGTTTGTCTCCCTCCCCGGTCCCATCTTGTTTCATTTTTTTCCCTCCCTTCTCCCTACAACTCCCCACCCTGCCTCTCAAATTCCTCATATCAGAGAGATCATATGATAATTGTATTTCTCTAATTGACTTATTTCGCTTAACATAATACCCTCTAGTTCCATCCATGTCATTGTAAATGGCAAGATTTGGGGGGTTTTTGGTAGCTACATAGTATTCCATGGTGTGCATCTTTGTTCTTTTCATAGTTTGGCTATCGTGAACATTGCTGCTATAAATCACCTGGACTTTTGTGGATTCCATTGTAGTATAATTCCTCTCAGCTAAATGTGAGTCCTGCAAGGGCAGGGACTGAGAAAATTCAATGAGTGTTTGTTTAATTGCAATAAGTGAAATATTTGCACAAGTGGAGGAAGAAAAGAACTCTGAAAGTCATCTGAATTTTTCACCCATTTGGCTTTTTTCAGTTACATTCCTCACTGCTTTGTTTCTTGAACTGTTATCTTGAACTGTTATTATAGTCACCTCCCATCTTGGAATAATGTTACTTATAGTTTATAATTTGAAGAATATGTCTATACATAATAATATGTCTATGTACAATAAACCTGGTATTGTGTTTTAGCTCTGTTTTACAGATATAAAATATTCTGATGATTGGATTCTATAATTGGAAGCTATCCTCTCATACTTATGTATGGCTTTAAGAATTATCACTTCTATATTTCCTACAACATGTATTGATAATATGTGGAGCAGGATAGAATTTAGAGTTGTGTTGGACACCCACTAGGACTCTTATATAAACCTGACATTGCTCTATGACCAATGATCATTGTGCCTAATTATTATTATTTTTTAATAATTGAGGTATAAATGACATGAGCCTCATTTTTTATCATACTGTGAATCCGTCTAACTAGAGACTTATCTAAGCCACAGTTCTTAATCTTGTTTTCAAGAAACCAGTAATTTTGGAGTGAGACTTAAAATACATAAATAAATATGCTTATTTTAGAGATAAACCCAGCTTCAGAAAAACTATGTGAATTTTGAAAGTTTATGGAACTGATAAATGGGAGAATAGGGTCAGTTTTCTAATTCTTAATCCAATGATTGTTTTATTATACAACAACCACCTCAACAGAAACTCTATCAAATATCCTACTGAAATAAAACACTGTACCTGTAGCATTTTTTTTTAATCTACCACTCAACAAAGCTCATTTAAATAGGAAATGGTGTTTCTTTGGTATGATTTATTTTCAGTGAACCCATGGAATTTCTGAACAATCACGAATTCTTTTTCTACATACTTACCAACCATCTGTTAATAATCTAGTTTAATCTAAAATGTCTCTCCTGGTTATCCAAGATGCCTCTCATCAGAGTGTTTGCTCAGCTTCTTATAACCCCCAAAACTATAAGACATCTGTAAATTTTTCATGTTTGGAAACATTTTTATTCAGGAGTTATATAATCCAAAGAGGTTGAATATGACTAAGGAAAGATCAGTGAACAAGCTTAACAACCATAATTCTTTTTTTTTTTTTTTTCAATCTGGAAAATATTCCCTTCTCAGCTATTATCATGAGTAGTTTCAACATGACTATACAAAAAGAGCTTCCAGGCAAAACTCTGTTTGGGAAGAGGAGGACTACAGGTTTGTCTTGAATTTGCATGCATAGCAAGTTCACTGTTTTAATTTAGACTTTTTATGTATTTGGTATGTTTGGAGGGTATGTTATGGAGATTGGAGTAGGGAACTGAAGCACTGCCCCCAGCTACCTTTAGTGTTGTCACTGGATCCAGGCCAGTTACTTCACATGCTTGAATTCCTATCTCATCCAAGTGACATGCTTGCTTTGCAGTCAATAGGACCAAGGACTGAACAGAAGCCTGCTAATTGTCCAGACCACTCATGTCTGGTTGCCAATTGGCAGTTTCCCCTGGAACAGTAGTACATTGCTCAGTGAGAGAAGTCATTGTAGACCAACCTGAGACATTTCCATCCCCCAAGGGGAGCACAGCAGAGGGACTCAAAGATTTTGCCAACCAGAAGTCTGAAGTCTTAATTTCTCCAGGGAGGAGCAGCCTGCTGTGTAAGCCAATAAAATCACAAACCAAGAAATCCAGACTATAAAATATCTCTTTATAAAATTCACACTGTGATGAAGGTAAGGACTAGATCTATCCTTAAATCTCTCCATTTGGTTGCCAATGAGGAGGAGGAGGAGGAGGAGGAGAAGAAGAAGAAGAAGAAGAAGAAGAAGAAGAAGAAGAAGAAGAAGGAGGAGGAGGAGGAGGAGGAGGAGGAGGAGGAGGAGGAGGAGGAGGAGGAGGAGGAGGAGGAGGGAGAGGAGAAAGAAGGAAGGAGAGGAGGGGGAGGGGAAGGAAAGAAGGAGGAGGGGGAGAAGGAGGAGAAAAAATAAGAGGAAGAGAAAGAACAGAACAAAGAAAAGGAGGAGCACCAGCTTTTTACAAGGTACACTAAATTAACAATTCATTTTTAATGAGAAGTTCCTTGAGAGTAAATAA
>CM053608.1:41213471-41271632 GCA_028646535.1 Procyon lotor | reverse complement strand
AAGAAGAAGAAGAAGAAGAAGGAGGAGGAGGAGGAGGAGGAGGAGGAGGAGGAGGAGGAGGAGAAGGAGGAGGAGGAGGAGGGGAAGGAGGAGGGGGAGGAGGAGAAGGAGAAGAAGAGGAGGAGGAAGAGGAGGAGGAGGAGGAGGAGAGGAGGAAGAGGAGGAGGAGGAGGGAGAGGAGAAAGAAGGAAGGAGAGGAGGGGGAGGGGAAGGAAAGAAGGAGGAGGGGGAGAAGGAGGAGAAAAAATAAGAGGAAGAGAAAGAACAGAACAAAGAAAAGGAGGAGCACCAGCTTTTTACAAGGTACACTAAATTAACAATTCATTTTTAATGAGAAGTTCCTTGAGAGTAAATAAATGATATATCCAGCCATGTTACCTATTATACCTCTTGCTTGAGTTTGCCTATAAGCTACATAATTATTATACATTTTATAAACACACACACACACACACACACACACACACACACCTACACCGAGGCACCTACAACCTTGATTTAGTGAGGAACACAACTTAAGCATAGGAACCCTGTTTCTCAGCCGTCAGAGGAATGGGGCCAAAGATTACCATTCAGTCTAAACCAATCTCCTAAACTTAAAAGCTTAAAAGCATTTCCTTCATTTGTTACCATCAGGGCCAACTCTGGGGGGCAAGGCCCTAGGCAAGTATTGTTCTGTGCGCCCATTCATAATGAGATCAAGTTAACATAATATTTCAAATGTTGGAATTCCTTTCTCTTGAAAAGAAATAGAGATACAAAAGTCACCCTTAAAATGGGGACAGTGAAGACCTGAGAAGGAGAAAGACTCAGTGTCATGACTTTGTCTTATTTTGATTATGTTAAGATGAAGTGAGGAGCCTGTGGTTTCACTGTCTACATGTGGATCACAAGTCCTCTGTTGATAAGCCAACTCCCTTTTGCCTTAGAACCAGTCTCTCAAACACCAATGTAGGAATGCCCCTAAAATGGTAATTTCATAATCTAGGGGCACTCTCAGACATGACTTTTAAAACTCACTTAAAATAATCAGCTATTTCCATTCTTTTCCAGGACTTAGAAATGACATTCTTTGATTAAATTTATTGGTCGCTAAAAGGAACGGTACACCCCCATTGTTTACTTGTTTCTAATAAAATTAATGTTAATCATTTTAACTTTTCCTTATTTTGTCTTTAATTTCTGAAATTGTTCCTATAGTGAAAGGCCCTCAAGCTCACATATATATATAGAAGTAGGTTAAAGTATTTTATTTCTGGAATAATTACCTACAAGAATGTTATTAGCCTGTGTTGCAGGGAAGCCGTATGGCCAGTGTTAAGACAAGACTGTTTTCAGAGGCTGGGGGCTTTCTTTAATGTGGAAACTAAAGAATTAACATTTAAGACCTTAGAGAAGACTTCCAACTCTCAAAACATCCTTTTTTGTCTGCTCTGTAGGTTTGCCCACAGAGTTAAACACTTGGAAAAACATTTTGCAAAGAAAAATGTGAAATGCTTGTTCATGGGAAATCTTTACTCCACCCAGGAAAAGATAAATGGTACTTAAGAACTACTCTTTAAGAATGAGATGTTTATCAAAATAAGGGAGGCTAATTGTCAAAAATGATGAGAAACAAATGTGCAAGGCCCTGTGTTTGGAACTCTGGCTATATGGAGCACTTAGACAAGCAAATGCTGTGTTTCAAAAGAGGCCTAGTTTTAGAAGTTGCCAGTTTTTGGAAAAAGTGTAAGAGTTAAAAAAAAAAAAAAAAGAACATGGCTGCCAAGGAACATGGAAGAAGAAACAAGGAACATGGGTGCTGAAGTCCACTTCTCTGAAGCATTGGAACACCACTCTGATATCAGTTTAGCTTTTTTATAATATTCAGTGACATCCCAGACTAGTCCTGCAGGGGATATGTTCTAAAGGGGCTGATGTGTGAGAGCTGCTGGAGATAGGAGAAAATTCTCTGAGGAGAGGAGATGTCTAGCACTGCTTGCCCAAGTTCTTCAACTTTCCAAGGGTTTGCTATTAGTTTCCAGGGTATCTAGAATAGGGCTTCTCAAACTTGGCACTACTGACATTTGGGGACGTGAATTCTTTACTGAGAGAAGACTGCCCTGTACATTGTAGGATATTCAGCAGCAACTGCAACCTTGGCCTCTATGTACAATATGCCAGTAGCAGCCCCCACATAGTGGTGAGGACCAAAAAAGTCTCTCCCTGGAGAGGGAGGGGAGTGTAGGAAATTGCCACTGAGTAAAATCTGCCATTCTAGAGGATAAAACATTGATTAGGATTCTCAGATAAACTCTGCATTGTGCATTTGCAAACACATTTGGTAAAGATGCAAAATTCACGAAGACAATATAACCCTCGTCCCCACCGGAAAAAGGTCAGTAAGTTGAGGATCCCTCTAGTCTTAGGTAATAAGGATTGCTTCTGGTGTTTCCACAGATTTTGTTCCTGGCTGCATCATTTGTCACTGGTGTGGCCAAGAACTTGTAATCTGACCTTTCTAAGCCTTGGTTTTCCTTATTGCAAGATGGAGTCACTACCTGCCTCAAAGAATTGTTGTAAGGATCAAATTAGAAGCCTACCTTAATACTCCCACTTGGAAATCACTTAATAAATCACAGTCTGTTATTACATGGCACAATTCAAATTCAGATTCAGCAAAGCAGGTCTGTCATCTTTTTTTTTTTTTTTTAACCACTAACCCAATCAGCATTGACAGATCTCATTAACTGGAACAAGCTTAAATAATCATACAGGAAGACCTACAAATAATTAGAGCTCTTTCCAGCGTGTATTTCGATTTGTCTTTAGTCACCGTCTTGTTGGCTGCATGTTAGTCACTTGTTGCTGTGCCGTCAGCCCACAGTTTTTGTTTTCAGTGGGAGTGCCCAGTGAAATAATCAACATCAACCTCACTGCAGTTTCACAAACTGCAGAGTTGTTTCCATAAATACACCGTGTGTTGAGCTGTGTGCATTTAGGAATGGGTGAGTATTGACCAAGAATATCCTTTTGGGGGGTCCACCCAGTCATAATGCAGTCACAGTATTCCCCTGTAATCATGGGGGGACTCTGATGGCTCCAAACTTCCCTTGAAACAGAAATATACCGCCCACAGGAGAGAGGATGAGAAGGACTCACAGCAGGTAGGAGCAGACAATGATTTAAGTGACAAAAAGAAACAGGCACAGCTGAAGTGGCTCTTGCTCATTTTTGCTGAAATTTTTCCAAAGACCATACTGCTCAGGATTATGCAAGGGGATCACTGATTATTATGAGAAACAAAATATCCTTCTTTACAAAAGCTTTCCCAAGGGATTAGGATGTTTATGACACTTGGAGAAAAGGTAAACCCATGTAAATTCCAGCACAGCATGGAGAAGCAAGATCAAGTTTACAACCTGTGGTCTGTACGTAGGGCAAGCATACCAAATAGCTCCCCAAGAGGGGCATTATCTGGAGAGCTCTTTGGGGGATACTACAAGGGAAAGACAATTCCTCGACAATCACCTCTATTTGGGAGGATCTCTGCTTTAACAGGCTGTGCAACCTCAGGAAGCCTCGCCCAGAAAGATGTCTGCAGCCTTGACCTTGGTGTGACCAGGCAAACCTGGAAGCAACTGCTATTCCCATCCCCTTTCCAACCTCATTTCCAGCTGCCTACTCATAAGTTGGTGCCTACTCATTTGTATGGGCAAGACCTCCATAGGAGCAAGAAACCAAAGTACAACCCACATCACCTTAGGCGAAAGACAAATTTATTGACTCAACAAAAGGAAGCGTTGACTCAAAGAAAGACTCTCAATCAAATGAGATAGTGCAAGCCCAAATTCCTACAGCACAGTGTGAGGACAGGGTGAGCGGTTCTCAGAAGGAGGAGACAGCTGTTCTGGGCACACAAAACCGAAGAGTTCTACTCCTACATTCAGTCACTTCCCACAGGTCATCTTGATGTACAACAGCATCAATGCTTTGCATCAGGCCCACTGCCTGCTTTCATAATAAATAAAGCTTTATTGCATACAGCCAGGCGCATTCATTTCTGTATGATCTATGGTTATTTCTCCCCTGCAATGGCAGAATTAAATAGTTGCTATAAAGACTGTGGTGCCGACATCTACTGTCTGACTCTTCACAGAAAAAATGTGCTCACCCCTGCTTTACATAATTCTCTCAGAGATTTAAAATCTGGCTTAAGTAAATCCAAAACGGTTACAGGTTTGACAAAACTTTCTTGTCCTGAAATGTTTCCTTTGAAAGAAAACTGGTTATATTTTTATTCTTGTACTTGCCCTGAGACATTTATACCCCCTTTTTAAAGGCTAAACACATGAGGCAATATATTTACATTTTAAACTTGTTTTGCATAATGTAGGTTTGATAATTTATGAACCCCAAATAACTGGGCTTGCCATCATCCTAAATGTTTAAGAGTCATGTGTATTGTTGTATTGTTGCTATGATTCTCTACTCTGTTTTTTCCTCTTTAAATAACCAACTAATTTCAAATGATAAACAGATAAGAATGATCCTTTCATATATTTAAATCTCTTTCAAAGTCCACAAAGTCTGGACAAGATCTGATGGAAATAAATGGCTTTATTCTTGCTGATTTCATTATTACTGATTAAAATAATCTTATTTTTCCCAGGCTTGACTCAGACACCCTGGGACTTGTCTACAATTCAAGATTTCAAAAAAGACTGGTGCTAAAGGCTCTGTAAGGGACTTCCTTTTAGCCTTCGCTTTCTCTCTGTAATTGCTAAAATTGCCTGGTAATCGAACTGGACTATTAGTTCATGAGAAAGCTCTTGTGGATTTCCTAATGAGCTAGATGGGCTATGTCCTATTTCCTCTGACTTGTCCTCAGATTCTATGACATAATGAGAAAACAGAGGGAGGTAAAACATACAAAATAAAATTACAAAATAAAGTAAATTAAATGACATAGGAAGAACATTCTACCTTTTTTTGCCTCTAAAGATTTTCTTGGAGGTACCTGGCTGGCTCAGTCAGTAGGGCATGCTATTCTTGATCACAGGGTTGTAAGTTCAAGCCCCACATTGGGTGTTGAGATTACTTACAAAATAAAATCTTAGATATTTTCTTTTTTCTTTTTTTTTTTTTTTTTAAGATTTTATTTATTTATTTGTCAGAAAGAGAGAGAACACAAGCAGGCAGAGACAGAGGGTAAAGCAGGCTCCCTGCCGAGCAAGGAGCCCGATATGGGACTCGATCCCAGTACCCTGGGATCATGACCTGAGCCGAAGGCAGCTGCTTAACCAACTGAGCCACCCAGGCGTCCCAATCTTAGATATTTTCTTAACACTCTAGTTTAGGTTGTTAATGATTTTTAAGCAATAGTAAAACTTAAGGTAAATAAAATTCATTTTATTGCAATAACAACAAATCAGTGAACAAAACATATATTGAGGGCTTGCATTAGTCAATCAAATCCCCATTTGGGAGTGATGGCTATAAGAATGTCTAAGACAATATCATCCCTCGACAAACTCCCAATCTAGGAGGAAGATGAACAGACAGACACACCTCAACTCACATTTTGAAAATTAGGGTTATGATAAAGGAAAAGGAAAGTGCTATGGGAACATAATGTAGAAAACAATTAATTCCAACTAAGAAGGGGGCAAGGTGTCCAGAAAATGTTTCCCAGGAACATGCATTGGAATCCAATCTTAAAACATCTGATACATGTGAAAGGGTGCAGATGAGGGCTCAGGTTTACTCTACTTCAAGGAGAGATAATATTATGAACAAAAGCAAAGAGATGTATATGTATCTCTTTAACCACTTGCCTTAGTGCATTGAAATTACATATTCATGGGCCTGCCTTTCCTATCAAATTTTAAGTTCCTAAGATGGGGCCACATCTTCTTCATCACCTATGGTACCAGAGTGTCACGGGGAGATGCCCCTTGAATTCAGCAGAATCAGTCACGTGATCCAATCTGTGTCTTATTTAACTTATTTCAGTTGTAATTCAAGTTTTCCAAAATCAAGCTTAAAAAAAACCTAAATTTCAATCCCTGCCTAAGTCTTACCAGTTTACCAGGACTCTAGACTTATCCTCTCAGATCCTGTTTCCTAATCTACCAGTTGGGAACTTGGGTGGGGTATGTGGCCGGGGAAGAGGAATAATACCTCACAGAGATCAAGATAAACTAGACACATATCAAGACAACATAAAACTTAACTCTGTGTTGGATCCAGGAGATAATTAATTTGGCTCCATTTCTTTTCTCTAAAAACAGAGAAATAATTGTGATTTCCACATGCTCAGTACTAACATAGAAATTTCTAAAACTGTATCCCAAGAACCTCTTTCCCCTGTGAGCTCTTCTAAAAGTATTCTGTAGTTGAATGCATTTGGGAACGTTGGTTAATCCCCTCCCGGCCAGTTACAGGGCACATCGCGACATATTAAAGTTTAAAATAAGTCCTACAGTAAACAAGTCTGTTTAGTTATTTATCTCAACATACTTCAAACTTATTTGACCACTGCCATCTTCCCCATGATATTAGCATCTATCAAGACCCATTACAAACTCAGATCTAAAGAGGGACAGTCTTGGTTCACCACTGTCGTTCTACCACCCACCTCACAAATATTCTCGCCTTTATACACATCTTATTGAATAAGTAGACACTGCAGGAAGGTAGTTTTTTTGATGGTTCATTTGTTTATTTTGTTTTGTTTTTTGGCTCTGAATAGCTGTTGTCCTATTTTCTTAAGCATGACTTAAATAGCCCTCCTTCCATTAATATTGAGGATATTTTTTATCAAAGCAAAGTAATTAAGGACCATGTTATTTTAAAGACCATGTTATTTTAAGACTTATAGTTTTCTCTCTCTTTTTAAAATCTGCACTATTTGGGTTATGTGTTTATTTTTAATGCAAAGATAAATAAAAGTTTCAGGAAAATCTCCTTAGTGACTCACACCACCCATGGCTATCCGGGCTCCTCATTTCTACCCCCTGCCACTATCCCTGAAACCGACCCAACACTGTTATCATTTATCATTCAACACCAGCTAATGTGTCTGTGTGACATTCAGTCCCTCTTTCATCAGTGTTTCACTTTTTACTTATTTTGCTTTCGCTATTATCCTTTAGTCCAGCCTGAGGATATTTTCATCTTGCAAAAAATATATGTAATAATGATGCCTCTCCTCTTGCGTTGTGAAATTAGAGAACATAGAAATATCTCTTTCATAAGCTCAAAACTCTAGCTTAAAAAAATGCTAGAAAACTTTTATAAACAGTAATGAAAGACAAAAGTAGATTAGCACAAAATACACAAATACATTTTTGAAAATTTGGAAAATATTTTCACCTTCCCCTTTCCCTGCTAGTGTCCCACACCAAACTCTAAGATCCTCAATGCTGAAATAACATCCAACTTATCTTTTTACCCCCAGGGCTTAGTGTTGTGTCTTGCATATAGTAAGCTCCCAAATATTATTTAACTGAACTGAATATATGTCTCAGTTAATTTTCCCAGTAGAAGTTGTTTCCAACAACACCTGGGTCTTTGAAGAATAATGAATTCTAATTTCATATCAAATTTCTGAGTCTTTACATGAGCAGACTCTGAGTAAATCAGTAAGAAAAACAAACAAAACAAAACAAAAGTGCCCAATATCCTGAAATTCAAATCATTCTAAATACTTAGACACCCAAAGAAAAACAAAATATATTTTACATTTGTGTTAGAAATTCTCTCAATTTGATGAATCACATTTTGATTACCCAAAGAATTTACAACTGAGTGTTATTTTGCTCTTCTTAGCTTTAGGATAAAAGAGTGGGAAAGAGAGGAAGAAAGAGAAAAGAGATGTGGAGAGAGGGAAAGAAGGAGGGGAAAAAGAGGGAGAGGGATGACCAAACCAAGGAACTAAACAAAGGAAGGAAAAGAAGATGTTGTTATTAAGGATGCTTGTCTGATTCAAACAACTTTGACAGTTTCTTCAAGAGTAAGTCTAAATTAAGTTGAATTCCTATCGGTCTTCCTCAGGCTTCAGTATTATACTGTCACCTTCAAAAGGGAAAATTTTGATGAGGAACTTACCTTTACCATTAATCCATTATCAATAAAACTCAATAGTGAATAAATTAAGTCAAAAAAAGAATATCAGTGAATTTATTTAAATCTTTCACTTATATTTGCTTCTGCATTTAGTTCTATTTAACTTTTTACAAGCTTGTCATACACAAGCAAGAAAGATCCACACCGGACATTTGCTCACAGCCTGAATATTGTGAGTATGGAGCTAACTGATTCTGCCCAGGCTCTTTTCAGTTGGACTTCTGTCCTATGTGCCAAGGGAAGGTCCAAAACTCCCATCACTTCTCTCTAACCAATTATGATAAAACCATCTTTTGCATGGTATGCCAAGATATCATTTTCCTGCCATGTAGCAAAAATATATCATTTATTTATATAATAAGACCACTCAGATTATTTTCCTCAGTACTCTGTAACAATGAGTACTCAGCATTTTTATGGTATCCAATCAAAATCTCAGTGTCTTAAATAACTTAAGAACCTTTCTGTCATTAAAACTGGCAAAAGAAATTCATCTCAATGGCTCTCTTGAGACGAATGCTGTTTTGACATTAAACTGGACAAAGGACATTAAGAATTAAGTACTAATTCAGCATCAATACACTGAGAACACAAATAGAGACCCCAAGTCTATCTATACAGCAGCCTTCAGGTGATCTGGCCCACAATATATATACATTGTTTAATTCAGTGAAATGAGAACACAAAATAAGAAAAAGTTCTCATAGAACTTGCACACACTGAAAAAAAACATCAGAATGCTTCAATATGAAAAAGAAAAAGAAATGTTGTTATAGATCTATTGTCTTGAACATTAAATTTATTTTTAAAATAGTATCCTTAGATACTTTCGGACATTTCAATTATCAAAGAAACTCTTGATTAAACTGATTTTATTTTCTAAGGTAGAAATGGTAAAAACATTTTTTGTTTATTTTTTAAAGTTTTTATAAAATAATTTTTTAATTAAAGGCATTTTCCCCCCTTAAAATTGTTTAATTTGAAATTTTAGCTTACCAATACTCTCCAATTGCCAAGAATTTTGTTTTGTATTTTTCCCCTTTTGGGGTTCACTTGCCAAGACTTGTAATTCAGTTTCTAAGTAGTAAAATCATCCACCAAAGACCTGACAACAAGGGAGTTCATTGTAACACTTGGAACATTTCTATAATTATTTTGCACTTCTCCCAACAGTTTTTTTAAATACTTTTGTAACTAATAGGATTTCTTTCTGTCTTTCTTCTTTCTTCCTTTCTCTCTCTCTCTCTCTCTCCTCTCTCTCTTTGTATGTGTGCATGTGTGACTATAAAAATTTTCCCCTAAAAGTCATGTCCCCTGACTTTATCTTGCTTACCATTTCCTTTTTTTTTTCCAAGTTGGGTTTTTCATTTGGCAGTATAATCATTCTTTAAGGATATATCACTTTATCTAAACATCCCATTGTTCAAAATGTCTATGTCCATAAAGGATTGAAAGTAGAACAAAATATCAATGTACAGTAAAAGAACTAGGTGAGTATTTGGAATCTGGTTTCTCTTTGCAGAAAAAGCAAGTTTACTTTCCAGAACACCACCCAGATAGTATCAAATCATCATATAACCATATGGACCCATTCCAGAAAACCAATTTCAGAGTCCCTGGGTTTTCTGACTTTGAACAAGATAATGTCATTTCTATTGACATGATTAACTGAAATTTAAATTTAATGCAGCCTGAACTATGGTCATTACCTATAACTACCTAGAGTTATCTCACATTATGAGATCTAGTATAATTTCTGTTTTTCTCTGATATGAACAACTTTCCTTTCTGGCATGTTAATTTATATGATATGGCACATTTAGAAATAAATATGAAAATATCCTCGAGGCATGAAAAATTTGCTCTTCTTGAAGAGTTTCTGGTTTGGTAGTGCTTGGTTGGTTTGCTTTATTTGTATTCCCAGATTTAACACAAATCAGCAGTTTGTAATGCCCTAATTGCAACCAAGACCAAAAAGTCAATGCCAATAATACCAATAAAACAACTTGAAGAAAATCGTTAAGTACTAAGCTAGCTGTTAATGGTGATGATAATCATAATAATGATATGTTATACCTCTACGATGCCTTTCCTCTGAGAATCTCAGAGGACTTTATTGATAAATACTTTGATTTTACCCAAATAAATCTGTTTTTTTTATTTATATGCACTTCTGTACATTTGCTTCAAATATCAGCATTAATAAAAATTCAGAATCCTTAATTTTTAACATTATGACCATTTATATACTTAGCTTAAAGAATATCTGTGAATTTTTGATGTTCTAGAAACAGCTTGCTTCCTGAGACTTGATTATAGGTATTATTAGAGTTAAACATCTATTATTGTAAGAGGTACCAGAATAAATATAAATATTTACTTCTCTTTTGTATGTCAGGAATAGAAATTCTAATGACCTAGAAAAGCAAATTTTTGAGAAATTTGTTCTGATCTCAATAAAACTTAAGCATTTTGCTGTTCTTCTTCCAACTTGAATATTTGAATAGCAGAACTCTTTGTATTTTTTAAAATACACACACACACACAAACTCTTTGGGTTTAATGGTTGTCTGACATATTGTAAGATATCCCATAAGTGAGAGCACTCTAGGAGTGATATTTCTTCCTTTATGCTGCATAGACCTTTCTAGGGTTGGTGTTGTGGTAAACCCCTAATAGAAAAGGGCAGCCTTGCCCAAAAGATACATTTGGCTCTGTGGTGAAGGCATAAGTTTGCTAATAGTCTTCTGATAGAATACATACTCAGGTTCCCCATATTCACCCATGAGCAATCCAAAACATTTTATTTGGTCATCTAGCCAATGCTACACAAACAACAATAAACCCCATTACCCAGTAGAATTACTGAAAGAACTAAAAGAGTTAAAGATTGAGAAAGTTCCTAACGTGATGCCAGTCATTCATGACTGCTTAGGAACCAAGGAAACAATCCCCCTGAAAATTAAATTAAAACCAAACCAAACCAAACAACAAAAAAAATATAAACAGAAAATTCAATTGATCTCTTAAGACCAGGTCTTTTAACCTGGGGTCCAAGACTGGCCACCTCTCTAGACAGGTTTCAGGTGATACATAAGTACAGTTGGAGGCAAAGATGGGAATTTTTCTAGCATCTGTCCCTCTCATCAGAGACTCCAAAGAGTCCCTGACTCAACGGAGTTTAGAAACCACTGCCTTACAGTGATAATAGTGTTGTCAGTAGCAGTGACGGCATGACAGGAAAATCCTTTGCCTCCTTCTCTACCCACCATGCCCTCACAAATTCACTAAAGAAAAAACCTGGTTTACACATTACAATATTTGATAATTTAGTGTCTGATCATTTCCTGATGATTTTATTTGTAAAGGAAGGTGTGCAGCTTGTGAACCCTGTACCACTACTCTTCCGTTACCTGGACACACTGTACTCTTTCTTCTTTTCTTCCCCCTTATGCTTCATATCCATAAATCCCCTTTCACTAATTTCTGGATAAACAGAAGTTAAAATGTTGATGTGTAACTAGATGTAGAGGCACAGTGTTTGTCAATTCTAGTCACTGGGGTCTGTGGAGCAGCTCAGAGTTTTAAAGTACTTACTATGAGTTAGGGTGTAATTCATTCTCATTTTGTAGATCAGAAAATGGGGCTCTGAGTGGTTAAATGACTTTTCCAGTTTTAGTCAGCTAGTGCAGGATAGAGCCAGGGCCCAAGCCTAGGAAGACCTGACTCAAAACCCTATATTCCATCTACTGAGATTATTTTTCCCAAAGGAACACAGTCTGGCCCTCTTTTCCCACAATAGTCCATAAAAAAAGCTTTCTAAAGTCAAATGCATCTCAATTAATATGGCTCTGTATTGGAAGATATAGATCTGAAAGACAACAACAGCAAAACAACTGTTTACCTTTCTTACCCCAGACATGACCAGAAGACCCAGAATAGAGCAAAAATACCCAATGATGCCAAACTACATCAAGCTGGTCTTTGGAAGTAACCCTCAGGATGGAGAGTTGGGGCAGGAAGTAACTCTTTATTCCATTTTCCCTAACAACCTTCCCCAAACATGTATGTTCAATGAAGCAGCCATCAAAAGAAGGAGTTTTCTCTTGTCTACCCGCTTTAATTTTTCAGTTTTCAGGCAACTCTGTCCCGGATCCTGAAACCCCTCCCTTGAGGGGGGTCAATCCTCTCCCTACCGTTGGTCTCCCCAAGGCTGTTTTTCTACTACAACCAAGTATGCAATATTTTTGCCAGATTAATCTTTCTAAAATATAAGCCAAGTGACATTAGTTCCCCACTCAAAAATGCTTTGCTGATGGTGACCCTACTACAGAATACTATCAAGGGCTTCTATAATCTGGACTCAAGTCAGCTTTTCAATGTTGTCTTTGTAACCTGCTACATTGAAGATGATAAATATGTGCCACATTTATCATCATGTACCCCCCCCAAGCACATGTATTCATTCAATGACTACTCATTGAATCCCTACCGTGTGCATGGACTCACTTCAGCTCCAGGAATATCATAGGCATGTGGTTCCTGACCTCATAGAGCTCATGACAAAGTGGAGAAGACAGGCAATAAACAAGAAACTAAATGAACTGTGATAACCAGTCTAAAGAAACAAAATTGCTGCTGAATACAGAAATGAAGATGAACTTATGGAACACAGGAAATGATCTAGATAAATAAGTAGTTGGAGAAGACATCACTGAAGATGAGAGAGTTGAATTGGAGGAAGTCATCTCTGCAAAAGAGCATTCCAGATTGAGGGACCAGCATGTGTGAAGAGCCTGAGGTGGAAAGAGCTTGTGGAACCGGAAAGAGGCCTGTCTGAATGGAGACCAAGGGACCAGGACTGTAACCTCCAAAGAGGCAAAGTCTACATCATGGAGGTCCTTTGACCCATGAAGAGAATTAGTTGTTCTACCCAACGTAATGAAAAACCAACAAATTGTTTTAAGCAGAGAAGTGCCACAATCTGATTAACATTTTTTAAAAAATCAAGAAGACATTGATAACCAAGATAAGCCTTCATCTTCAAAGGGAACATAAAAGATAATAGTAATCATGCTGAAAAGCAAAAGTACTAACTTATAGAGAAAAAAAGAGAGGCTGTTGTACAAATATGTATTTACTTCAGATTTTTTGCTAACAAAAAATAAGACCAGAAAATTTGAGAAGATCCATTTTAGGGTTGGAACAACTTAAAGTCTATCCACCCTGGAAGTAGGATCTGGCATATTCTGTGTGAAAACAAGGTGAAAGTCAGAGCTTTTAGTCACAACTTCAACTCTTTGGGCCCACAGCCACTGCAGGAAGTCTGGGGGTAGGGGCAGAAATAGAGCGTAAATACATTATATAGAATATATTACACACTAAGCTTAGCTTGAATTTCAGAGCATAAAAACATATGGTATTCCTAAATGTACTACATATCTAAAATTAGCTAACATCTAAGGAAACCTAACATCTAAGAAAAGTCAGCAGAACCCCTGAAATACCAAAAAGAGCAAGCCCACAGCATTCCCACCAATTTTGAGTAAGATCTGCCAGAGCTAGCATCAAGTCCTTTGTATGTTTACAGCCTGTCTCACATTAGAGACTTGTTTTTTTCGTTTTTAAATCTGATGTAATTTTTTTTTTTTTTTGACAAAAATGTGGAGTAAACCCTAGGCAAAGAGTGTGGAAATCGATTTTAAACAAATGTATTACAGAAGCAAGCTAACTCCTAGGCAGGAGGCGGCACGGCCACCTGAAGAGTCAGGGCCTGTTATCAGACCGCAGAGACCCTTTGAGGTTGCAATTGACTTGCTTCCAATCAGGCCTGAACCGTCCTGTCACTGCAGACACAGCACGAGGTGCCTAGCCCATCTCCCAGAGCACTGTGTGGGTCAATGTCAGCCTCCCTGGCCTTGCTGCCTGGGTTTTACGAGCTTTTTACCATTTACCCTCTAGTTCCCATGGCTCTAAATCAATAACTTCTTTTTTGTTCCTGAAGCTTCCCTTGAAAACAGAGGAGCAAGATTCAAAAGAGAAAATGTGCTTTTTCTGCATCTCAACAGGCTCTTGCTCCCCCTGTAGAACACCCACTCGGGAGGCGACCGTGAATGATAGGATGCGTGGAAACTGAAAAGCAAATCTTCTGACAGCACCTTACAGGAGTTTCAAAACCCAAGAATCCAGAGCCCCCAGCTTATCCTTTGTTGACTCTCTCCCGGCCAGTTCCAACTCTGCCTATTGTTCTCCCTGCAGCAGAGCCCCTAGACCCGTCCCTGAGGGAGTCACGTGTAATACAGGGACGAAGCTGTGTTTCTGGGGCTTTCTTCATGATGCTAACAGAGGGTGTTGCCTCGACTTAACTTCTTTAACCTCTCTTTTATCAAATTCTCAGACGGCTATAGCAATTCCAAACTGCCGCCAACTGAGTTTGAAGGTACAAATAAGCTTGTACAGCCATTGCAGTATTGAAAGAAATGATGTCCTACCAGGTTCAGTGGGCTGTTTGGAGCCGCCTCACAAAGTCTGCTTAACAGCCTGGAGTCTGCATTGGTGCAATGCAAAGTACCACCCTGGTGTATTGTATCTTGGTGTAAAATATCTCCCACCCAACATAGTTGGCTGGGAATCGTGCTTAATGACTACTTGACACAGAAGTCATTCAAGTGGCACCCAAGGAATCCATTTGAAATTTGATTCCACATTTTTATGAAACGGTCAAGAATTTTCTCCAGTTTTTAAATAGCTGTATTCCTTTCAATTCTGTCCTCTTTGCCTGATACACCAACTGGCTCGGCATCAGCCAGGGAGCTTGAGGTCGCCGCTGCCATACCTGCTGCTTCAGAGTGAGCCATCAGGATGTGTCCTTCCAAGAGCCGTGCTGCTGCTGCTCAGAGGAATAAAAACCACAAAACACGCTCAGAGACTTTCTTCCTTAGGAAACCACAGAAAGATGTGAAAAACAAACAAAATCATGGAAATGCGATGTTATCAAGAGCTAATGGGATTAGAAAAACAGATCTGTTTAAATTTAAAAATGTCCTTGTTGAAAATTGTTCAGTCTGTGTTTTAAGAATACAATACTTTAGGGGCGCCTGGTTGGCTCAGTCGGTTAAGCATCTGCCTTCGGCTCAGGTCATGATCCCAGGGTACTGAGATTGAGCCTCAAATAGGGCTCCCTGCTCAGTGGGGAGTCAGCTTCTCCCTCTCCCTCTGCCCTTCTTGTGTTCCCTCTCTCACTGTCTCTCTCTTTCTGTCAAATAAATAAAATTTTAAACAAGAAAATCTTAAAAAAAATACTATAATAATTTATTTCTTTCGTAACGATACCTGGCAAAATATAAGGCTTTATATTTCCAAAATTCCTTATCTGGAGCCAGGCTACTGAAGCTGAATCCTGGTTCTGTCACTTTTTACTTGTTAAATTAAGGCAACAAAATTCATTATATCTGAGTTTCTTCTACAAACCAGAGGTGTGGGTGGAGGGGACAATTTTAAGAATCTCATAGAACCGATGCGAGGGTTATATAAGTTAATGTACATAGAGAGCTAGAACACTATGTAGCCCATCAAAGGAAGAGCCAAATAATTTTCAGATGCTATTCTTATTACTCTTGTCATTTGTCACCATCATCATCATTTTCGTCTTCTTAGTGAATTCCCACAAAAAAACAGTAAGGAGCTGTGGGCAATGTGTTCTATTATATAAATAAAAGAAACTAAGTCCCTTAATGCAATGAATGAATGAATGTTTAGGTATTTACATATTTTTAAAAAATAAGATTTTCTAACTAATTACAGCAGAGTCATGACTAGAATTCTGAACTCTTTCTGCTAACAACATCAGAACTTGCTGCAGAGAGTGATGCCAACAGGACTTCAGTGTTGCATTCACTACACCATTGTAGCATTTTCTTAAGTCATTGGTTGCAAATTCCACAACCCCAGCTAAATGTCTATTTTCTCCTCACCTTTTCTTGAAGGCATTGGGTGTTAGGCATTAAGACAAAGTCACAGTCCATAATTTCTCCCTACCCCTAGATACTACTCCATAGTTCTTTTATTCATGCTCACCTTTTTTAAATCACAAAGCAGTTGATACACAGATAAATTTCTCCCTATTTTCTGGGGACAACTTCTTTGTCCTCCTCCTCTTCTCCTCCTCCTCCTTCTCCTCTACTTTCTCCTCTTTCTCTTCTTCCCCCTTTTCCTCTCTTTTCCTTTTTCCCTCCAACTTTCTCTAAATTTCTGTTCCATAAGGTATTCCCCTTTTCTAAAGTACTTTCAGATTATTTCCTCTTTTTTTTTTTTAACTCTAAACAAGAGAAGACCTTTCCTTTCATGTCAAATCTGTACTTTCCATTGTGACTTTTCATTAGTGGTCCCCAATCTCTCTCCACTCACTCCTATATCCTATAATCTAGCACATATGTTTGCCAAGCTAATTGGGAATTCTTGCTTCAAAGTCACCAGGAAACAGCGTATTATTACATTTGATACCCTTTTTTCATCCTCTAAGTCCCTTCATCCCTCAAGCAGTAACACCAAGGGGCCCCATGTCTAGCTGCACGGAGCTAGACATGGACTTGGAGCTCACTGCATCTTTTCCACCCCCATTCTCCTCACAACCATTCTTCACTCTTCTCTGTCTCCACTAATAGTTGTTTTTATTTTCTTACCTGGCTTTTTTTTCAATTTAAAAAAAAAAACATGTTAGAAAGATCTGTCTTAAAACCCTATTCGCTCTCTCTCCTTTATTTTCCTTTATTTACTTATCTGCATTATGGATCTATAGTTTAAACTGTCTTCTCACCAAAACCTGTTCACCTCCTAATGATTTCCCTATTTTTTTTTTAAGATTTTATTTATTTGACAGAGAGAAATACAGCGAGAGAGGGAACACAAGCAGAGGGTATGATAGTGGGAGAAGCAGGCTTCCTGCCGAGCAAGGAGACCGATGCGGGGCTCGATCCCATGACCTGAGCCGAAGGCAGACGCTTGACGACTGAGCCACCCAGGTGCCCCTGATTTCCCTATTTCTTATCCTGATCTCAACTCTCAAGAGATTGGAAGTATAAATATCCTGGAATTAAATCTGAGCTCTGCCATTTACTATATCATTCAGAAAAAGATCTTAACTTCTCAGAACTTAGGCACACTATCTATAAGATGAGGCTTGGGATGAGGAAATTAAAAGTACATACAGTGCCATCCCATAAAGGGGATCATGAGAAGCTACTCCCTGCCCGCTCCTGACTCCCAGCCCACCACACACGCACATCCCCTCCCCACTTGGGGATTCCAGCACTGAAATCAGCACCACCCTGGGGCCCTTCCCCAGCCTGGTCTCCCATATCTAGCCTATCAGGTCCACCCGTTTTAGTGCCTCCTTCCCACGGGTTTTCTTTCCACCTCCAGAGCACGTCCCTCACTGCTCACTGCTAGCTTGTCACCACAGCCTTCTCCCCAGTTCCACTGCCTCCAATTTCTCCTAGCCTTTAATCCACCCTGGACAATGGCACCTGATTACCATTCCAACCCACTGCTCAAAACAATTACTTTCCCAAGACAACCCAGCTAATAAGTAAGACACATATTTGAGTCCAGACAGTCTACTCCTGAGTCTATACTCATAGCTACAATCCTGTACCATCTCTGTGTCAGTGTTTGGTCCTAAAATTCAACACCCTTCAAGATCTGACCCCCACTACCTTTCCATGCTTTCCTTCCACCACACCTAAACACCAGTATTTGATTTACTTGCACTTCCTAACATAAGCTTTCTTTACCCTTTAGGGTTCTTTCAGCTATGAGCCAGAAAATATTAACTCCAGTCTTCATTTAATTTAATTAAAATACTAAATACTTAGGGGATTTATTATCTCATGTTTATTAACTCATGTAACAAGGTAGAATATTTCCGAAAGTATTTAATATCACAGCTTAACAATAAATCTAAGACCTGGATTTCCTCCACCTTCCTTCCACTTTGCTACATTCAACATGATCTCATATGAGCTCCCTTCGTGGTTGCAAGATGGTACCATGTTCCTAGAAAGCACATATAGATCCAACAATATCCAATGAAAGAAAGGACAGTAGCTCCACGGGGCACCATAATCTAAGTGAAGAATCTCTTCCCAAAGCCTACCCTTCCCACCAAACCTCCCTTGACATCTCATTGGCCAGAGCTTTAACATTATCACCGCACAATTTGTAAACAAAGCACCATGAAGCCAAACGGATTCAGCAGCTTCCAACATTTTTGAGATATGTCCACAGTGAAAACTACATTGTACACCCCAACTCACTATATGCATAAACACATTTCATAGTGCATATATAAAATGCAAATGGAAGTTTTATAAAATAAAATTCATCCTTACTGGGTGACTATTCAGATACTTTCTCTTCTATTTTATTATTTTATTCTCTATACTACTCTATTCCATTAATCAAAAAAAAAAAAAAACAAACCACTAAATTGATTTTGTAACTCCCTAATAGACTGCTACTTGCACTTTGAAGAACACTAGCTTATACTAATGAGAATTTACTCAGGTATTATTGGAGAGAGGTGAACTCAAGAATATTATCACCTCAGTATGGTCAAAGGGGAAAAGATTATTTTAAAGATGGCTAATACTTTCTCATTTTTGTGTATCTTAGATTATACATTCATCATCCACCCATGTATGTGACACCCTCACTCAGCACCCATTTGCTAAAATTTGGATATTTCAAACTTGGGATATTTCAACTTGCTGCTGGAAAGGCTAGAATTTTTATTTACAATTAAAAGAAACTGGCATTCCTCAGTAGTTTGTAAGTCATAAAAAAATAAGTCAAATATTTTTTTTTAATTTTAAGATCTAGTTTCTTTTGATGATACAAGCAGGGTAAAAGGTCATGGGAGTTCAATTAATTTACTTTAAAATGCTCCTTTTAAATGATGTCCAAAGAATAAATCACCAAAGATTAATCAAGAAAAGCTACGTCTCTCCCTCGTGTTTGGAATGTCTCAGGATCTGAGAACAGCTGGCCCCATCTCTGTTCTTCCTTCTCCGGATTCATCTTGTTCATGATCCCAGGGAGAGGTCACCCTGGGGCCCTAAATAATATGAGCTTGCACACAGAGAGAGACCATCACTTTCTTCCTGTAACTACCCTACCCTTAAGGACCTTGCTGAGCTCAGCAAAGGCTTTCAAGAAACTAGGCTTTGTACCCAGTCCTGCTTTTCACCCACTGAGCCTGGCTCTTCACAGACCTGTGGCCATTTTTTTTATTTTTACACAACACATTGGTGTATCCAATGTGCCTGAGCATCTGATAGATCCGAGGCATGGTGCAAGGCTGCAGGGAACGAATAAGCCATAGTGTCTATTCTTAAGTGACTTGGAATCTAACACAGGATACAGTCCTGCAAATACCTGTTTAAACAGAAATTTAGTAACAGAAGTTTCCAAGAAAAGACACTAAGACTTGGTGAGTGCCCACTAAGTTCCAGATACTGAGTGCTAGACCATTTATGTGAATGACCCCCATCAAAAAGCTATCACTCTCTTGCAGTATCAACATCTCTCTTTTGCAGATGAAGAAACTGAGGTCAGAGAGCCCCAGTAACTTTTACAATGGAACATACTTAGTAAGTAGTAGAGCCCAAGAGCTGAAGGAGATCCTTTAGGGTTCAAAGTTTACTGTTTTCTGTCATTTTCTGTGAGTCCACAGGCAAAAGAAAATTTTACCCAGATGAAAGGAAGACATTTGAAATATGCTTTTGAAAAAGAAGGCTGTGCTTCCCAATGGTAGGTGGCAGAGGAGGGTGCTGGGATAGATGGTAGTCCTTCAATGAGTTGGGCAGGCCGGGTTCAGGGGATGCTAAACAGTACAGTACTGGTAAATACCCAGTAGTGCAATTGCTAGGTCATAGAGTAGCTCTATTTTCAACTTTTTGAGGAACCTACATACTGTTTTCCAGAGTGGTTGCACCAGCTTGCATTCCCACCAAGAGTGTAGGAGGGTTCCCCTTTCTCGGCATCCTCGCCAACATCTGTCGTTTCCTGACTTGTTAATTTTAGCCATTCTGACTGGTGTGAGGTGGTATCTCCCTGTGGTTTTGGAAAAATCTAAATTCTAAAATGAAGAATTTGATATGCATCCAAATTATGTCCATACAAAAATGTTTGTGTTCCAAATCTTCACTAGTCTGTCCTAGGCTCTGTCTAAGTGAAGAAATCCTGTAGCCATGATGGAATGATCCTTTGACTTTGGTAAAAATAAAATGAGATAAAAAAAATTTTCCCTTGTAAGTTGAGTTCCTTTGATACCTAGTTGCAAAAGCTTGCTTCTGGACTGTGGTTTCCAGGTAATTACTCTCAACAGAAGGACAGTAAAGGTAGAAACAAAGGACACTATTGGAAGGCTTTATAGTGTCTGAACTTTGAAAAGGAAACTATTCTAGATGAATTGGTGGATCTGCCTTTCTTCACAGGTGAGGAAACTCCAGCCCCAAACACTTAAGAGATTTTGCCCACAGACATGATCAGTAGCAAATCCAGCAAATCTAATTGAGAGGGTATGTGTGGTGATGAGTCCTGGGTGTTATACTCAACTAATGAATCATTGAACACTACATCAAAAACTAAGGATGTACTACTACATGCTGGCTAATTGAACATAATAATAATAATAAAATTATTCAGTATCACATTAAAAAAAGAACCCAACTCTTCTGCTTCACAATTCAAATTTCCATCACTTATGTCACTATGAGGCAGAAAAACAAAGTAAAATTTGTCATTGTAAAATAATGGAACACTCATCTGAAAAAGGTAAAGAAATTTGCAATAGGGTAGATACACTTCACTGTGTCAGGAATCAGGCACCATGCTTGCAAGAGGTTTTCTGATTGTCTTGAAGCTGTTCTCCACCCATCCCTACCCCTGCTCTCAGGTGCTGGTGTTTCTCAGTTCTTTATTTACTGACACATGGTTTTGTAGTCACATGTTTGTAAGCCTACTGTCTCCACTAGATGTTAAATTCATCAAGGACATAATAGTTTAAAAAATAAATTTGTTAAATGAATAGTGAATAAAGAATATATATGTATATATATATATTTCTATTTCAAAACAACAAGGATAAAAATTAAGTCTAAATATTATGCTATAACATGTTAAATGCCTCACATAGGTCATTTAACCTTGTCAAGTTACATGTTAGTAACTCAATGAGATCTATTGAATACTTACTCTTCTCCTGGAGCTGTCAAGAAGTGTAATAATCCTTCCACATGATAACGGTTTCACTTTTAGCATTCATTGATTAAGAAGAGATAAATGGATGGATGGATTTTCAGATGACCAACTGCACAGCTCTACAATCTCCCAAGGGACCCTAGCCCACACATTGGAAGTCTCATGAAGTTTAGATTGTTCTAATACCTAGAATGAGACTTTGATCCATCATGAAAGTCATTACAAAGGAGCAAAGCACCCACGTGAGCTACGTGCAAAGGTCTGAGAGCAAGAAAGAAAGAGAAAGGAGAGGAAAAAAAACAGCAGGTCTCCATTGCTTCCTACTTTAAAATATCCTCACCAATTCATAGGTTATTGACAGCATGGAGCTATCTCACTGCCTTCAACCACTTTGTCACAAAAAGACCCCATGTTCCTAGGCTGCATAAGAAAGAACACATATACACTCACTTATGCACACACACACACACACACACACACACACACACTCATACATATTCATATGCACATGTGTATACACACCTACCCCATAGCAGCTCCAGAAGGCTACATAAAAGAAAAATAGACAATCTCTGATTATGTTTCATATAAGCCTGTAGATTTCTTGTACTCCTTTATTTTTTTAACCTGTTTTATTAACCAAGACTGTTCTAGTTTCAAATGATGGAAATCTAACCTGAATGGTTTAAACAAGAAAGTAAATGAAGGTAAATGTAAAGAATTTATTGGCTTACTGAGAAGTTCAAGGGCAGAGTAGCTTCATGCAAGACTGGATCCAGGAACTAAAAAAAAAGAAAAAGTCACCAAGACTCAGTTTTTGCCTCTGGTTTTCTCCAAAGTGGGAATTACTGTCAACAACACTCCGTCCTCACAATGTAAAGAAGGTGAGCTAAAGCTCAAGATAATAACTACAGTAGAAAATGACATTCTTTTTCCCAGTAGTTCCCACAAAATCCCATGACTGGCAATAGGTTGAGGTGTTCTAGGTCTGATCCACTCACTGTGGCCAAGAAAATAACAGGTGTTGATGGGATAGGTATGGTTTATATGTGGGATGACCAGTCATTCTGTTTTGCTTCAGACTAAGTCCCGTGTCCCAGAAAACCCTTGGGTAAATCAGGATGATTGGTCTCCCAGTTTTCATGGAACACTGAGGATGGGGTTATTTCCAAACTATGGGCATTGAAAGCGTGTGCAAGAACAGGGGGTGAGTGTTAGGCCAGGGAAATGTTCTACACCTACATACGAACTCCAGAGCCATGCTGAACAATACAGCTCCTATGTGTAACCATTGATCACTTGAAATGTGGCAGTCTAATTGTAGTCTGAACTGAGATCCCCATTAAGTGTAAAATGTACACTAGATTTTAAAAACTGAGTATAAGAGAAGGAATGCAAGGTCTCCTGTTAGCAATTTTGTTAATTAATAATAATAATTTACTTGTTGAAGTGGCAAGGCTCTAGAGAAATTGAGTTAAATAAAATATGCTTTCTTTCAAATCTTTTTAATGTAGCTATTAGAAAATTTAAAATTATGCATGTGGCTCACGTTGTATTTTTGTTGCTTGGCTATAAGTTTTTTAACAAGGTAATAATGTATTTATGTCACATATAAGTGGTGACATATTTAAAAAGATGCTTTGAATGGATGGCATCTTTTTTTTTTAAGATTGATTTACTTATCTGAGAGACAGAGAGCACACAAGTGGGGGGAGGTACAGAGGGAGAGGGAGAAAGAGAATCTCAAGCACACTCCCCGTTGAGTGCAGAGCCCAACATGGGACTCAGTCCCACAATCCTAAGATCATGACCTGAAGATGAAATTAAGAGTTAGCCACCTAACCAAATGAGTCATCCAGGTGCCCCTGAATGTATGGCATCTTAAGCAACAAATATAAATTAGAGAACATCAGGCCCACAAACAATAGGGGAAAAAAAACACCAAATTCAAGACCAATTTATTCATTCATCCCTTGCTGTCCTCATCTGTGCCAGGATCAGCCTTAAGTAGAGGGACTTGCGACCCAAATAAGAAAAGAGGTCTGTCCTTAAAGAGCTCAGAAACCAGAATTGAAGACTGGGGGAAAAAATTATAATACAAAATAATGTTGTCAGTAATATAAAGAACTCCAGTGTCCATGGTTTAATTATTGATTTAATTAATTCTATCATGCAAGTAAGTTTTGTATATTCAATCCATACATAACATTTTCTCCTTTTCTTGCATGCCAAGTTCCTTGAGACTAGGAATAATACACTAATAGGTTGCATACAACCAATTGCTTTGGTTCACTTTTACTTTATGATCAAATATTCTTCCTCTCTTAGTTACTCTTACCAGAAGCAGGTTAGCCCCATGAAAGCCAATGGGCCTAGGTTCCAAATATTGCCAATATTCCTCACCAACTCCTTTTACCACTGAAAGTGGTTAACTACTCTGTGCCTCATTTCCACCAACAGCATTGAGGAACAAGTTCCCTAAGTGACTCTTCAAACCCCACTCTTTGAACACACACACACACACACACACACACACACACACCCCTTTGCTTGCAATTTAGCTTATTATTGTTAATCATCTGAAAATACCAAACCTTACAAACACTCCAACTTACTGTAATTGGACCCCTTCAATATAACTATTTTCAGTTGCAGGGAGGGCTCTGCATACTAGCAATTGGGTTCCCTCTAAACATCCTTGAGAATGTTTATTTGAAAAGATTACCTTGTTTTCCTTCAGGATTAAGTCATGGTCACTGCAGAGAGAGATGATTTGGAAAGATGACAAGCAGTTTGTGATAGTTCCTCAAAGACTGCCCTTGTTAAATGAATATAGCCACAGAAAAACAAAAAGTCTTCTAGCCCACACACGTTAGAGACATTTTTCAAACACCTAGATTAGAGAAGATAGGTATTACAAATAACATATTTGTTGGAGAGAGTGAAGAAATCACAAACTTGCTTGGATAAACACTATTAAATGCATTCTTAACCAGTGGATTGCGACAGTTCCCCTCTGGCCCTCACTGACAAGCCTGACTCCAGCTGTAAATTCGGTTGCAAAACTTCCTTGTCAGAGAACTCACCCTGTTGGGAGTACTCAACCCCAGCTTTGAATCTGCAGGGACAGAAAAATCAATGTGACAGCAAAGCAGTTGCTTGTGTCAGGCCTCACCAAGGAGAGAAAGGCCTGTAAATTAATCATGATTTAGGGGTGCTAGTGAATGGGTGCAAAGGCACATTCCTCTGGAGTCTCTGTGAAAAGGGGAAAAAAAAAGAGCTTGGAGTGCTCTGCTTAGGCTACCCACAGATCGTGCCCTTCTGTTATAAACAGAATTCAGTGTTTACGGTGGGAGTTGATCTTGTGTAAACAGATAAAATGCATCCAAATCTACGAGTTTTGGTTGAAGCAATTATGCACAGTATCTCTCCATGTGTGGGGTAAATAAATGAAAGTTTTATCTTCTCTCCTAGAACCTGTGAACTGAGTTCCATGAAGCTGGGAGGATTTTAGATGATATGTTAAATTTTGATTCCCCGCAAGACCAAAAGCCTGGTGTGAGCCTCTTATCTTGAGAGAGATCAAGCATCAATTTCTAGATTTGCCTTTGTTCATTCCTCACCTACCTTGGACAGCCAGAGCATCGAAATAAGAAAAAGTATTTGTGCTTGGCTTATATTCAGCGCTCTCAAAGCTGTCACAGAAGACCTACTGAGGTTCTGTTCAACTGCTACTATCAGATGGCACCTGTGAGGCAGTAAACTTCCTAATGGTGAAGGTGAGCTCTGCCTCAGCTGTCAATCTCTGCCGGCCAAACAAGGACTTCAATTAAGATGTCCACCTCCGTTGCCGATTTAAGTAGTTGGGCCTACATTGGAGGGAAAGACATCCTAGTCACCTGACTTCAGACTGACTTTCTTCCTATACCAGGAACCACACCTCGTTAGTTCAACAAGTATCAGCCCATCCAGGCTAAATTAGGAAAAACACATTCCCCTCTAACGAACTGCTGACCACGGTGCTGGGCAAGCATGGTATTCAGCGATGGAGAAGGATGATGTACCGGTTTGAGAACTCTTCAGAGATAGAAAGGAACTTGGTCTTTTGTCCTTGGGGTAAACCTCAGTCTGGCATTAGAGGCCAAGTCAGTGAACCAGATTCACTTGTTTCCGTAGCCCTCTCTAACTAACGGGACCAGGATTTTGCAGGGCTTTAGAAAATCACTGGTCTCGGCTATTTGACCACTATGTTTGTCATGATGATACAGCAGTTATTCCTTGGTTCTTGACTCTGTAAATGGAGAGACACCCGCTGAAGACCCAAGAGCATCATAGCCTATTTTAAAAATGTTCCTTTGGCTTCATCTTATAGTGTCATCTCTATCATCATAAAGCTATCATGAGGTACAAAAAGTTCCACCAAGCACTATAGGAGAGAATGGTGCTGAAGCTGTTCCTGCCCACGAGGGTGCCATGACAGAAACCACAGAGCACTTCGTCTATGCAAATGTAATCAGTGCATATAAACAACAGAATACAAATGCCAAATCCATAGAATCTACTGAAAATAGAGTTGTAGGGAGGAATAATATAAGTAAATATATTTATTTTTTAATTAGTGAAATTTTAAAATTGAATCCAGGATACAGAAAAGGTTTGCATAACTATGCTGTTTCTTACCGTCGGTGGTCCCAAAGCTAAACAAGAGACAAGGCCAGCTAACAAAACATGGCCACTATCATGATAGAGTCTTTCAGGTAGCATTGGGTATCAAGCAGCTTTCTAAAATAAAACCATTCTATTTTATACACACACACACACACACACACAGAAGAATTACAGCCATCAGTGAAGTCTTCTTTGAAAATCAAGAGTAGTCTTCATATGTACCAAGGGAAATTACTACAAAAGTTTGTGGGCACTCCCTCTCTAGAGATCTCTGTGAATGGGATAATTTTTCAACTGTTTTGTGTGGCTTTCTCTGAAAGCAAATAGGGAAAGAAATCCTTTCAAAATCCTCTTTAGTTTTCATTCATGGGTTATTTTCCAGTCATCCCATCCATTGGCCTTTTCTGCAGCCTGCAGTCAACTTTTGAGAAAGGACAACCAGAGAGGATGAGGCAAATAGGGTCAGGGTGCCTGATAGGATAGTAACAATAGAATAGTTAATATTCAACCCTTTATATATTCTAAGAGATACTTAATACTCTACTTGAATTTTCAAAAGAAGGCAAAAAAAATGTTGCAATCTTCCTGTCTAGACCAAATCAGCTGCCAACTTTATAAATAACTTTCCATGTGCCAATTCCTATCCAGAGTATTTTACATGAATGATCTTATTCAACCAAACAGCAATTCTGTGAAACAGATATTTTACTGTTCCCATTTTACAGAGGACAAAACAGAGTTTTGGAAAGATTGTCTTACACAAACTAACAGGACTAGGATATGTTGGAGTGACTATGTATTAGTACACAAATTGATTCTGGAGACTAGAAATCTGAAATCAGTCTCAGTGAGCTAAAATCAAAGGGTCAGCTGGGCTGGGCTCTTCTGGAGGCTCTAGGGGAGAATCTATTTCTTTGTCTTTTGCAGGATGGATGCTGTTCTCATTTCCTTGGCTTATGGCCTTGCATCACATCATCTTTTCCCTCCTTGCCGTGTATCACACTGCCGTCTCCTCTTCTTTATCACATTGCTTTCTCCTCCTCTCTTACGAGGATATTTGTCTTTACATTTAGATTCTATTCTACCCAGATAATCCAGGATAATCTTTCCGCCTCAGATCCTCAACTTAATTACATCTGCTAAATCACTTTTACCATACAGGGGGTAGCATGCATAGAGTCCTTCTATCCAGCCCACCACAATGAGAATTCAAACTATCTTCCACTCTCTTAAACACTATATAGTGTCTTCTTCTCAGATGAGTAATTCTTAACAAATTGAGTGATGGATCTGCAACAAGTGGGTAGGTATCTCCTATAAACAAAAAAGGTTAAATTAAGTCGTTTTTATGGATCATAGCACAATATAATGCCAAGAGACCTGGACTTGCAATCAGGAAATGGATTTCTTAACATTTAATTACTCATACAAGCTTGGACGAAGCCCTACATCTCTTAGAACTGGGGACCATAAAGAGGTCTCAACGTGTGCCAACTCTGATCACATCTCTTCAAGCTCCAATGGGAAATGTTGAACCCAGTTATTAGTGCCTGTCCTACTTAATCCTTGGAGTTCCTGGTAACCCTAAACTTTATATGATCAATGATGTCTGAATTATCAATTACTGCCTAACAAATTGTCCTAAGATGTAGTGATTTTAAACAGAAAACATTTATTATCTAAAAATTTTGATGGGTCTGGTATTTGGAATGGCTTAGCTTGTGGCTCAGGAGGCTGGAGTCAGGATTCCTGCTGGGGCTGCAACAGTCAGAAGGCTTGCCCAGGGCTGGAGATTCTGCCTCCAAGATGGTTCGATCCTCTGGCTGTTCCCAAGAGGCCTCAGTTCCTCGCCACATGGCACAATCCACAAGCTACTTGAGTGTCCTTAAGACATAGTGATTGGCTTTCCCCAGAGCAAATAAACCAAGAGAGAAGACAGATGCCCCAATATATTTTATGACCTCGTCTTGGAAGTGGCATACCATCATTTCCTCTGTGTTTCATTGGTTACACAGACCTACACTAACTCAGTGAAAGTAAAGATTATACCAGGGCAGGGATACCAGGAAGTGGGGCTAAGGCCATGAAAGTTTAATGACCTATGTGGACTCATGCTTCCACAATGGGACATTCATGTTCGTGTCTATCTAGAGGCCTCATCAGTATGTGGAAACCCATATTACATAATACTGCGTGATGGTTGAGTGGTTTTGTGGCTTTGAAATGGGTATTAACATCATAAAACATATTTTTAAGAATATAGCTCTGAAGGCAAAGCAGAGGGTGAACTAATGTGTGTCCTTACTGCTTGTCAGATGCTCCAGGCTATAATAAAAACGCTTAGCCTGGCCTTGCAAATTTCACGTGTCCCCAACCTCTTCTGTCCGTGTGTTTTGTTTCTAGCCACTGTGACATTATCATCATATCCTGAACAGGAAAGTCTTTCCAGACCATGCCTTAAAATAGCCTTCCTAGCCCAAATACCATACTCCCCATGAAGCCTTCCCCTAGTCCTGAGACAGAACAAGTATCTCTTTCCAGCACTGTCATAGCAACTTTATTCACCTCTCTGTTTAGAGTATTTATCACACTTTTCCTTCAATAATCTGATTATGTTTCTCTCCCCAAATATTGGGTGTATCCCTTGAGGGCAGAGATCAAGACCTCACACTAAGGTTAGGATATAGAGCCATTAAAAAATGTTTTTTGATTTAATGAATAGACTCATTTCACTAAATCATATTTCTAATACACTTATTGAACACCAGCTAAGTGATAGACATTGTGCTAAGTCCTAGGTCACACCATAATGATCAGTATAGGCAAGGACCTACCCTCAGAGAGGATCCACTGGTGGTAGTGTTGACAGTGATTGTGTCCTTGCTCCCTTTCTTCCCTACTCCCTTTTTGATTTTCCTACCTCATGCTGCCTTTTCCAGTTTTTCCTTCCCTTCTGACTCTTTCCTAAGCATGCCACTGCACACGTGGGCATTGCTTGGTCTCTCTGACAAATATCATGGCCAAACAGTTGGCTACTCCAGGGCACAGGGCCAGGGCCAGGTTAAGATGTCTATATTGCTGGCAAAGCCCTGCGTATATGAAAATCTGTTCCTCCTTCTCAGCTAACACTTAGGAAAAAAAAAATGAAGGATAAAACAAGCATTCTCATGTCTGTATGGCTCAATTTTTTTTTAATCTTTTCCTATCTTTACTATCTTAAGTGAGTTGAATGCTCAAAATTTTTCTCTTTTAAAATCTTGGTTGGAGATTTTATATAAAATCTTGGTTGGAGATACAATGTCCATTGTATCCATGGACATCTAGAATATAAACTCTAGGACTGCAGAAAAAGTTGTCTCTTCTTTTCCTTCTAAATTCATAGCTTCTTGAATGTTGTCTGGCACACAGTGTGTGTTCACAGAACATTTGTCAAATGCGTTCCTCAAAGCCATGCTTTCTTAACATGCTAAGTTTGTAAATGTCCTGTACTCTTTCCCATTACAAATGGCTAGGTGGCCTCAGTCAAAGCATTTAGTCTGAGGTTCCTTTCCTTTAAAACAGGGACATTGAGCTACCTCTATTACATGAGGATGTTTCAAGTATTAGAGAAAATGCTTGTAAAGCACATAGTTCAGTGTCTTCCCGGAATATAAACTGAGTGAATGGTTTGATGCTGAATCTGGAGTCTTTCTTATTCATCTGAACATGTAGGTTTGAGAAATGTCTATCTCTGATTAGCTCTAATCCACTAAGTAGATTGGTCTTCTTATAAGTCAGGCTCTTTATTACTTTTGAAACACAGCATATATTAAATTAATATTTATTAAGTACTTATAATAACACTGTAGTTATGCTAGGCACTAGAAATACAAAGAAAAACTAAAATACAGCCCTTTATCTAAAGAACTTTACTCTTGGATAAGGAGAAGAGACAGTATAATAAAAAATTACAGAATAATATGAGACGTGCTAAGACTGAAATAGGCATTTAGGAAGAACACCCGACACAGCCTGGGCCAAAGGGAGGGTAGGCAAGGTTTTCCGGAGGATCTTAGTGACAAAGGAGTTAGACAGAGGGATAAGTACTTAGCCAGAGAGGGAAAGGAAGGCAGGATGTTGTTCTGGGTGGAAGGAGCAAAGCAAAGGCACAGGAAGCAGAAATATGGTCAATTAGGAGAGTATAGGACAGGGGTAACTGAGGGGTGCCTGGGTGGCTCAGTTGGTTAAGCATCCAACTCTTTTTTTTTTTTTTAATATTTTATTTATTTGACAGAGAGAAACACAGCGAGAGAGGGAATACAAGCAGAGGGAATGGTAGCGGGAGAAGCAGGCTTCCTGCCGAGCAGGGAGCCAGATGCGGGGCTCGACCCCAGGACTCTGGGATCATGACCTGAGCCGAAGGCAGAAGCTTAATGACTGAGCCACCCAGGCTCCCCTAAGCATCCAACTCTTGATTTCCGCCCAGGTCATGATCTCAGTGTCTGCTGAGTCAGTGACTATGTCTGCAGAGGGCTCTGTGCTCAGTGAGGAGTCTGCTGGAAATTCTCTCTCTCCCTCTCCTTTCCCTCTGACTCTCCCCTCACTTGTGCATGCTCTCTCTCTCACTCTCTCTCTCTCAAATAAATAAATAAATCTTGAAAAAAAAAGTGCAGGAGATAACATTTTGATTAGGACATAGAACAAGAGACAAAATCAGGTCAAGGGTAGGTGTAAGGTGATACACAGAAGTCAGATCTGACTTTGTATGATTTTGTATGTCATACTGTGGATTCTGGACTACGTTCTTATGGTTTATGGGGAACTCATGAATAATTTTAAGCTGATAAACTGATAAATTGGACTTCACCAAAATTCAGAATATTTTCATCTCCTTAAAGTTACAAACACCAGCACTTCATTTTTTAAAATAAGAAAGCAAGCCACAGACCAAAAGAAAATATTTGCAAATTATGTGTTTGATTAAGGACTTACAGCCAGAATATGTAAAGAACACTTACAACTCAATAATAAGAAGACAAACATCCCAATTTAAAAATAGGCAAAAGATTTTGAGTCATGTCACCAAAGAAGATATGCAGAGAGTTGAGTAAGCACATGAAAAGATGTTAAACATCATTTGTCAATATGAAAATGTAAATTAAAACCATAATGATATGCTACTTTACATATACTAGCATCACTATAATCAAAAAGACAAACAATATCAAATACTGGTAATAATGTGGAGGAATGAGAACCTTCATATATTGCTAGTGGGAATGTAAAATGGCACAGATACTTTGGAAAACATTTGATAGTTTCTTAAAAATTTAAACATAAATTTACTATATAATAAAGCAATTCAATTCTCAGGAACTTATACAAGAAATATGAAAGCGTATGTCCACAGAAAGATGTATAAATGTGTGTTCATAGTAGCCTTATTCATAATAGCCAAAAACTGAAAACAATTTATATGTTTGGGGCACCTGGGTGGCTCAGTTGGTTAAGTATCTGCCTTTGGCTCAGGTCATAATCTCTGAGTCCTGAGATCGAGCCCCGCCTCAGGCTCCCTGCTCAATGGGCAGTCTGCTTCTCCCTCTACCCTTCCCCATGCTTGTGCTCATTCTTTCTCAAATAAATAAATAAAATATTAGAAAAAAATAAATGTTCATCAACTGATAAGTGGATTTTTTAAATGTGGCATAGCCATAAAATGGAGTACTATTCAGCAACCAAAGGCTAGTACAACTCATACATGCTATAACATAGATGAATCCCAAAAAAGAAGTAAGACACAAGAGGCATAATTATTGAATAATTCGTTTATATGAAATGTCCAGAAAAATAAAATATGTAGAGAGACAATGCAAATCCATGTTTTCCTTGGAGTTAAAGGTAGAAGCTGGATGACCTACATAAGTGCATAAGAGAAATTTTAAGGGTAATGGAAATGTTTTAAAACTGAAATATAGTAATGGTTAAATTGCTATATAAATTTACAAAAATCTTTGAATTCTTTACTTGCAATAGGGGTGAATGTTACAGTATGTAAACTTTGGTTTACTCCCACAAAGCTGTTTCTTTTTAAACAATTCATTACATTAGAAGGTGTATGGTCATAAACTACTTCATAAGCAAGAGGTCTGCTTATTATAAAGATATTCTCAGCATTTAAAGACTCTGACCTATTTTTTAGTTACTTTTCATCTGGAACCAAGCAAAGTAATAGAAAGTTGATTTAGTTAGATTCCCCTAAACATGAACACATCTTAAATGTGGAGGCAAAAAAAAAAAAAAAAAAGCAAGTCAGCTCTCACATGACCCGAATTTGTTGGCCCATCTCTAAATATGAGTCACAAAGGCAGTTTCTTCCTTGCTTGTGAAAATGTTTGAGGAAAAACTATGTGCTTGCTGTAGCATAATTGACCACAGTAATTATAGTGCATGCAAATTTATGTTGTATTTATAAGACTGCTGGATTTGGTAGTGGGAGATGGGGGGAGTCAGTGCTTGAAATCTAAGTCTTTAATCCACAAAAAGCCATGCTTTTTTTTTTTTTTTTGGTCCAAACTGGCAATTATGGGTTGTAGAAGTATTTGTGCTCGTTCAGACATTCCAAAACCAAGAATTTGAAGATGTCCATTTTCTAAGTAAATCCAGTACTAAGGAGGAAAAGTATTAAATTGTCAGCTCTGAGGGCTTTATCTGTTTTTATAATTCACTGTATCACTGCTAACAGGGTAAGGACAAGCTCATCTTTTAAGAGAGACCAATTCTGTCTAGAAGTTACTTAAGAAAAAGGTATGATTTGATTCTCGGAGGAAACAAAGCATTGCACTTATAATTTGGACTGCATCACAAAATCATTACGGATGGCCTTAGAGCAGCTATTGGCTTACATAGGGGTTATCAATTTGATTCCGAACAATAAGAATAGCATGAAGACCCCATGAGTTTCCTCAGAGCAACAGAGTGATCACATCTCTTAAGCAATTGCTACTTAAACTGATAATTTTGTCATTTGGTCAAAATCAATAAGGCACCAAACCCATTACTTCAACCCAGATTAGGATTGCAGGATCATAAAGACATTTACTCTGCTGGGCATCATCTATATATTATGATATCAAGGCTAAAAACACTAGCTTTCAAGTTCATATCCTGCAATCATTTTAAGACAAAATCATTTCAATTAAGCTTATTTGATAGATTATTACAGTGAAAGCAAAAAAAAGTCCTTTCATATGATAACTTCCTATATGCCAAACATTTAATCTTATTTCAGTTCCTCCAAGTAGGTAAAGAACACAAAGAAAAGAGGAGTGTTTAACCATATGTCTAGATCACTTAGTAGCTTGTGCCTAGTATCTGTGGTAATGTTGGAAGAGGAGAATTTTGTTTTCTTAAACAGTGATGGAAAGAGCCATGAGAGTATCAAAGTCTCTCATTTCCGTCCCTTTTCCTCCAATCCAGAACCACACTGAGCAACCAGAGCTTGGTTCACATTTTAAATGGCAAAACTCCAAACTCATAGAAAATTTGTCAGAACCAGAAGCTACGTTCAACTACTATCTCATCCCATCTACAATCAAGTGACATCGCTCCTATTGGCACTGAAAGATTCAGACGTACACGTGACCCGGAACCAGTCACTGCTCAGGCAGGAAGTACAACAGAAGCACTTGGTTGAATTAAGCTTTGCTTTGCAGGGCTTAACCCATGGCACCATTACCTACTCTTCTCTCAGGTTCAGTACTGTACCTACCTGGACCTCTGGGTGGAGTCCTTTCAATAATCTAAAGCTCATTGGCTTGAAACACTTTGAATTCTTGTCACAACATGGATTTTTAATGCTTTCCTGATGTATTTAGACTTCTGACCTCTCACCTTGTCTAGTCTCTCAGAGCCCTACATCTCTGTACTATTTCCTCATGCCTGGCATTTGCCCACTGACCCCATACCCTGTTGCTGTCACCAGACATATCCGAGCCATGCCACCAAGGAGCAGGAACCACTGGCATTGTATTGAATTGTCACATTGCAGCATGGCCTTCCATGCAGCCAGTTGTAATCTGATAGCATGAGCCTTTAAATCTAAATTCCTAAGTCCCCCTTTCTCAATGTAACAAACATTTCTTAAAAACCTACTCTTGGAGAGGTATTCTGTGAAAATTACTACCTACCTGTAATTCCCCAAATTCACACCATTCCCCACTCACACCCCAAGATTTTTCCGGTTTCAAACTGGCCCTGAGGAGGAGTTAGCTGTGAAGGAACATCTGACCCCAAATGCTGTATTCTCTGAAGCACGAACCCAAAGATTTTCTCTGACTTATGAATCATAGTCATGATGACAATATCCTTTGAAGTTTTTTTCTTTGAAATGTTAGTAAGAAGCATTTTTCTACCCTCCTCACAGGGGTTTTGTGTAAATTAATGCTGCTTCTGGAGTACTTCAAAGGAAGTATAAATGCACCAAGTATACCACAGCCTCTCCATGATTTTACTTCCAAGGCATTGAGAAGCATTGTCTAATAGAAATAGACTGTGAGCTACACATGTAATTTTTAATTTTCTAGTGGCACCATTTAAGAAAGTAAAAAGAAACACAGGTGAAGTAAATTTTGATAACATATTTTTATCTAGTCCTTTTTATCCAAAATATTATTTCCACTGTCTTTATAATCTCGTGGGCATTTTACACTTATAGCACATCTCGGTTCAGAGGAGCTGCATTGCCAGGGCTCAGTAGTCACATGTGACTAATGGCCGCCACATTAAACAGCACAGGTCCAGATGGTCGGTTAGTGAAAGCCATCCAGAACAGAACTACAGACTTAGAAAAATTCTTTTGAATTGTTCAGCTTTTGTAATTGACTGAAACTTGCCCAATGGCCGTGATATTAGATTTTGCTTGAAGGCAAGCTATAAATCAGAAATTATGTTATTGACTGGTCAAAGCTCACAAAATTACAAAATTGATAAGCGTGGTCTAATGACTTGCTTAGATCTTGTCTAAATGTAAAAGACTTCCTATTACAAGTATAGCTGGGAGAATTGAAGGTGTCACAATTAATTGGGTAAGGATGTTGATGCTAGACAATTCCACCTTTTGAACTGAATTCTCTCAAAGGCACCAAAATGAGTTATGATGAGAATCCCTATATCAGCATCAGAAAACAAGTTAACAAGGCTACTCAAGTTAGACTCCATCTTTTGTCTGTCTTGTGGTATGTCTAGTGGCACCATGCCCTTGGAAGTTCAGAGACATAGACATGGAGCCTGAAGATCCACAATCTCATGATAATTAAATTTGAAGACGTGAAGTTGATGACCCTGAAAAGACCCTCCATTGAGAAAGAGTATCCAGTCTCTTCCTGTGTGAGAATGTTTTGCTTCAATGTAAACAAACTAAGGGTTGAAAAATGAGGTGCAAAAATATCCTCTTTGGGGTAAACAACAAATCAGTTAGAATATGATTTTCCTGGAATGTGTTGTGAATTCCAAAGGCAGGCTCACACTTGTCAAAGAACAGGCAATTCTTCTGATGGACATAATAACCTCAAGACTTAGTTGGATACAGTCGTGCATTAAGCTCCACAAATCCAAATCTGTGTTTACATTTCTCATATTTTTTAATATATCCAGATACTTTCTAGACTTTAATTAAGGAAAATAGCAGGCATAGCAACTATTTGTTGCAAAGAACAACTCGGTTCTGAAGACCATTAGAACCAACCTTCTTCAGTAGCTTCACTGATTATTACAATCACTTTCTAGGACCCTTGATATACTTTTTGTTTTTCCTTTTACAACACCAGAAATCCAAAACATTGACTAAAGAAATAAACGTTTCCCAGACTATTTGAGAAGCTTAGCACAATTACTAGAGGGTATGGTTGATTAAGCTACTAAATATCCAGTCAGGTAGAATTATATCCCCTGTACCTGATATTTCTATCTGGAAAAGCTTTAATTCATGTTATCCTTTGAGTTTCTTGCAAGGCTGGGACTAGGGCAAGGCTAGAAAGTCACTCATCTCAGGAGGTGCCAAAAAACTCAATAATCAAAAAATATTTTTTTAATGTAAAATCTTTAAAAATCAAAATGAATGCAAAAAAGGGCACCTGTAATGAACAAAATACCAAAATTTTACATCAAGACAGAATATGACCCTGCCCTTGCTTCACCCCAATTCCAGCCCTGTTCAGTTCCCTACTTGGGAGGAAGAGTGAGTGCTCTGTCTGTGAATTTGAGAGAAGAAACTGCACAGGCTCTCCCTTCAAAATCTGCCAGACTGCCCTGCTTCTCTGTGATGTCAGTGTTAGCCAGGTGGGCCCCCTTGACTGCAGTTGGCCAGAGCTGCCAGGGACTCTGAAGTATTGACAGGATTCACATTCTTGCTGCTGTACCAGTGAGGGCCCAGATCCTCTAAGCTGCCCACTGTGCCCAGCCGTGTGGTCCTCTTGAAATTCTTCACATGGTAGCGGTGAACTCCTTCAAATCCATATCCACCTTTGCTACATTCTGTTAGTTAGACAGTCATGTTCAAGTGGAGATCATACAGGGCATGGATCACCGAGGGTCACCCTAAGGCATCTCTGCGATAGTAGCCAACCATGTTCCAGAGAAACCAAAAAGAGGTTCAGTGAAGCTTAAAAGCACACTTAGGTCGTAGGACAAGTAAAGAGGCAGTTCTAAGATTAAGGTCTGTTCTGCCTGAGGTTCCATAGATGTTCCACTAGGCCAGCATTTTCTAAAATATCTTCTGTAGAACCCCAGTTCTACAGGATGATATTTGAGGTATTTGCAGAAGGGGAGGTTGATATTCAAATAGGTTTAGAGAACGCTGGAGTCACGAAGTTAAGCAGGGTTTTTAAATAAAGAATTCTAGGACTTTTATTGTAAATCTCAGGAAAACAGGGAGGTTGCAGCCTTCCCCAATTAGAGCTGGAACATTTTTGTGCATAAAACAACAACAGCATTAATAATAGCTAACAACCACTGAGCACATTCATGTTGCAGGTACTGTAAACACAGTAGTGAGAAGGTCATGCTAGAGGGGCTGCCAGAGCTCTGTGTGTGTGTGTGTGTCTGTCTGTCTGTATGTGTCTGTGTGTGCCACACACTCACACTCAAATGTGTAGTTCAAAGGCAAAATTTGGGTGATGCAGCTTCTCCCTCTCCTCCTACTACCAAATTTCTCATTTCCCATCAATGTCTGCAACAAAAGAGTCTAGAAGACACAGTGCAAGTTTAAAAGAGGGCAAAAAGATTGAGCTTCAAGTGGAGAGAACAGACTACCCCACACATCTTCCCACAGATGTTCTGTCATTTAAACAACTACCAAATGGTTCAGATCCAAATCTCTTGATTCCAAGTCCAGCGCTTTGCCTGTTGTGATGTGACATTGTAGGTTCAAGAAAAGGAATGGCCAGTGTGCTGATCACATATTTTCTAGCAATATTAGTATCTGAAAATTTATCTTGTACTAAATGGGATAGATCAGAACCTCCGGCTTGATGGTATTCTTCCTGAAGTTAACCGAAACTACTTTATTTTTTCATTGTGTTACAGTCTCTGCCTTTCTTCCTGACTTCCTTTGCCGGGTTATCCATTCCTTGAGATTTGCTTTCTTGAAGGAAGGATCCAGGATGTTGCTCGCTGACAGCCAGGAAGTGGCTGTCACCCTCCATCAAAGGTCAGCATAGAACGACAGCCGGCATCATGGGAAGGGGCCCCTTAGCAAGGAAGCAAGACCGTGCCGTGCATTTCTCCAAGACCGTGTGACAACCAAAAATCTTCCAGAGCCAAACGAGAGTAAATATTCGAGGAATGGCTTTGTGGTTGATTGTACCTTTCCCACAAGGTCTGAAGGGAATTTTAAGGAACCTGCCCAAATTCTGCCTGTCTACATAAAAACAATTAATCTATCCTTTGTTTCTTCATTTCTGCATTAAGACCAATGTCAAAATGAGAATAGAATTGGGCGGTTAGGAAACTTGCAAATGGAACAAACTGATATTTAACCAGTTATTGAATAAAACTTAATATTTAATACTACACACATGCAAAGTTATTTTTAGTTTTTTGAAAACAAACAAGGAAATTCTCAGAAAACTTCTAGAAATAATCTTTCACAGACCTGAAGGGTGTCTGATCACAGTTTATAATGTTAATCTGATCTTCTTTTTAATTGTTTTTATTTGTCTCAAAATCTCCTTGCCCTATATCATATTCTCTTTAGTTACTGCTTTTGCTCTGCACTGGATTGTTTGCCATTCTTCAGTTAATGGAAGGAATTCTGTGCATGAAATAGTACAAACAAAGGTCAGATATCTGGGGCCAAAATGTCAGCAGGAGCCCATGTTCTGGACTGCGAGGGGTAAATCACCACTGGTCACAAAAAAGAGAGAGTAATTGAGAATTGGTTTTCTGTTTTCCTGCAGGAAGAGAATGGTGTTTTCTCATGTACATTTCCACTTAAGAAAAAAGCAATACAAGTAGCAGTTTACAATTTCCCAAAGCACTGGATTGTCCTTCTTTATCTCCATTTTAAAAGCAAAAGCACTTTTTCTTTAACTAGTTAATGCCTGAACTTTTGTCCTCTTTCTCACCATGAAAGATGATTTCTTTGCAACATGCATTTATATAATTTGAAGACTAGTTAGTATTCCAAACTTCAGTATTCTTGCTTTCCTTTACCACCCACTAATGAGAATTATTCTTGAATAATTAATGACCAGAAAATAAGATTTCACTCAAGATCAGGGAAGGGTAATTCTAGATGGCATAGAGGTCAGAGAATGAATTTAAGATGTTCTGTATTAAGCCATGAAACAATCAGGAAAAGCCACAGCTTTTTCTATGGGAATTGAACTATCATGTTTGTTAACTGAACCATCCTCCAAGAAGAGGTTGGACCATCAAACAGCAGTGAGTCCTGGAAAAAACCAGTACAGCATTAGTAGGAATTAAAAGACAATATATCATGTAATCCTTTAGACCTGGGGTCAGCAAACTTTCATAAAAAGCCAGATAACGAATACTTGGGACTTTGTAGACCACATACAGTCTCTGTGGCATACTGTCCTTTGTTTTTCTTACAATACTTTAAAATGTAAAAGCCATTTATAACTCTCAGACTATACACAAACAAGCTGTATATCAGATTTGGCCCAAAGGCTATAGATTTGCCAATACCTGTCTTAGTCCATTTATACCCATTAAAATCAATTCTTTTTTTAAATATAGATTTAGAAATCAAGACTCCTGTTTGTTTAAAAATAACTCAATAAGGTGATGTTCAAATGTGATAAAAATTTTATGTTGTAAAAATATAAGCCGAAGGGCCAAGTCAAAGGGATGACTTACTTGTCAGTTTTTCTTTTCTTTTTCTATCTTAAAAAGAAGAAAGTAAACTTTAGAAAATTATTGGAGTGTCTAATTAAGATTGTGTAGCTTCAAAAATAGAAAAATGTTCTTTATTTGCCTAAAATTCAAGAAATATATATTGAAAGACAGTAGTTGCCTCGGATAGCTTTAGATGGCTAACTATATATTTTCCATAAACACTAGAATAATGTTAATTCTTGGTTTGGTTATGAAAAAGGAGAAGTGTATAAAATATTTATAACCACTAAATTAACAAGTACAAACACGAGTAATTAATAACAATTCAGCTGACCGGGTTAGTTTCAAAAGCACAACCGAAAGCGAAAACTTACTTCTTTTTCATTGGAAAAAGTAGTCAAACAAAAACTATTTCCTCCCTTAGGATGAGTTTCATAAGCATCCAACGAAACTGAGCATAGTCTTCTATTGTGGAGTGGGGTGGAAGCTGATCTTAGTTAGGAACACAGAGCTGTCTTTCTCTATAATTGCCTCACAGTACATTAATATCAGGGAGGAATACTGCTACATTTTACATTTTTCATTATGCCCACTTCCAACATCAAATTACTTTGAAGTCTTTATGTGAATTTTGAGCTCTACCTTATAATACAAGCACAGCATTTTTTTAAACAGATTTTTTTTTTTTTTTAAAGATTTTATTTGTTATTTTGAGGGAGAGAGAGAGCAGGAGCCGAGGGAGGGGCAGAGGGAAAGGCAGACTCCTGTGGAGCAGGGAGCCCCACAAGGGGCTTGATCCCAGGACCTTCAGATCATGACCTGAGCTGAAGGCAGATGCTTAACCGACAGAGCCACTATTTTCATATCAGAGAATGGGAGATTGGTTAAATTTCTACAAGCACTACTCAGGTTCCCAGTGTCTATCTTATAGTTTCATCTGCATTCCTAACATGCATCTTTAGAGAACACCATTCCCCTGTTGACTTGCCGGGAGCCAACAGAAAGGAACTGAAGAATTTCCCCTGCCCAAATTCACCTTTTGGAGTGACTGAGTCTCCCTTTAGGGACTCCCTGTTCTGAGCTAAGGCTTCTGGGAAGAACAAAAATCCAGACCATGGGGACAGGGCAGATACTTTATATGATTACAGGAGGCTTTCTGGAATGTATCTAAGTCAATATCTGCATAAATCAGAGAATATTTTAAATGTATGAAAACACTACTACTTGAAAGAAACTAAAGGTCTCTCAGTAAAAAATTACTTTTTTGACACAGATTTCTATCTATCCATTTTGCTTACAATACTAAGTCACCTGTGTCAGATTATACTATAACAGTGATGGGAATACTGTATTAGCCCTGCTTTCCAGAAAACTGAGCCTCAGAAGGGCAAGCAAGTAACTTCCCCAAAGTCCGAGGGCTTTGTAGTACAGACCAACTTGAACGCAGGCCCATTGACACCACAGCCTGCTATAACCCTGTGTCCTTGATGAAGCCATTCTGACACAGAACTATGTTAAAATCAAAATACTTTTCAGTATTTCAGTGACTCCTTACTTTTCTGTCTTCTGCTGAAATTAACACTACTTCTATGTAATAACCCCATGTCTGATTGCTATTATAATGCCAGCTGAAATATTACACTATAAAGAGGAAAGGAAATGAGTCTTTCAACCCTTTAGCTTCCTATGGATCATTTGTGCCTGGTAAAATCTAAAGCATCACTCCATTAGCTTGTACTTAATAGCAAGTCGTTTGGGGCCTGCACAGCCCCTAGCGATTTCTCCAGCCCCCCTCTGTGCTTCCATTTGGTAATGTTCACCTGCTCCCCCTCATTAATATGCCACCATCCAGTGATTTCAGCTTATTCCCAAAGCTTTGTCCTGACACCAAGTCCTCTTTTCCATCCGTGTGCTGCCATAATCTGAATTCTGAAATGTCCTGTAGCAACATAGATATTCCTGAGAAGTTGGACTATCTCATAACCCTGAAAACAGAAACAAAAGAAGTAATTGCCCGAGACAACACAATGGGACCTTGAATCCCCCTAATTGGCTAAACCCCCATCTCACCAAGAAGCCTGCTCTGACAGAGCCTGTCATAAGAGCATATGATTTTCCTGGACTCTGGCTGTAGAAAATGTCTGGCTAATCTGCTCCGTGCTGTCCTAATTGTTTTCCTTATGTTTAACCCAGGCCGGCTCTGTTAGAGGTGCCCTCAGCCAGACCAGTGGTCATTTTCTTTTGCTACATAAGCGTGACCAAGTTAATGTGCCGCCCCATTGTGACCTTGCAGCTCTTCTAACAAAAACTTCACCCCGCAAACAGCCAGGATGTGACGGAAAGGCAATCTGAACTTCCTGCTTCTTCATGCTTTGCATATGTGACCTTCCCTTCCAAAGTTCAGTGGGGGTCAGGGATAAAGTTCTGGTTCTGGCATGTATCATTTCTGCTGTGTAGATACCAGGCACGTAAGCAAGCTTTGAACAAGAGGGTTGGTGACTTTTAAACTTCGAAGAAAATATTTTTATTGACCTATTTTAAAGGTGTGTGGAAAACTCTCTGCCCTAAGGTGCACTCTGTCAATCTTTGATTAGTATCTCGTCTCCTCGGTATGGTTATAAGAAACAATATTACAGTGTCAAATTCTTTGGTTTCAAAGCATAATGCACACAAGTGTGTAATAATGCCATTTTGCTGAACAGTGATAGCACAGAATTAGAATAACTGTCCATAGAGTTGAAGCAAAAGATCTCTAATCACAATTTTCTACATTTATCGAAAATAATGTTATGCTGTTGGCCTGGTTCATGGTTGAGTTGCCTCCAATTCTATGTTTCCTTTTGTATCAGAGGAGGAGAAATTTCTACCCAAACCCCAGACCACCCCCCAACACCATCCCTCTAACACATATTTTTAACTCCACCCTTTTAACATCATTTACCTTGGGTCTTAGGAAGTGTTCATATGAAGTCTTACTTTTAAATGTCACACTAGATAAACTGCAAAGTACTCAATATGGAGAGACAGCCCAAGACATGTGCATAACAATCAGGGGATCCAAAAAGAAGAGTTTTTAAAATCAAGATTTGAGTCAAGTTAATTACTTCCTACTGGTAAATTGCACCCTTTATAAAACAGAGACATTAAGATCGTGTTGTGAGGATTAATGAGATCGCATTGGTTAAGCGCTCTAAGCCCTTTGGAGATAGATTCCATCATTTCGCCACTTGGGTGCATGATAAAAAAGGAAAAAAAAAACAGTTTCCTTTGAGGCACAACATATAGAGTTGCAACAGCCAACAACCTTTATTAATCTTCTTTCTTTTATCTCTTTAGTAACTAATGTGATTGGAGGAGGCAGCGTTGTGAACCAAGGATAAAAGTGAGATAAAGGTAGAGAGCTGCTTCCTCTTTTATCCAATACATTAACCTGATAACCAAATTTTACCAAATTCACTTGTCAGTCTGTGTGACAGAGCAAAATAAGCAGGCTTAGGACAAAAACAGATTGGATTCAAATTCTGGTTCTGCTGAGGGGATAACTCTATAAACATAGACATGTTTATAGATGTTATATACTCTATAAACATAGACATGTTTATAGATGTTATATGGATTATAACATCCATAAAATGCGATGACAAGTTCCCTTCTAATAATTACAATCGAAGTAATTCAGACCTATGCTTTTATTGAGAACAAGTGAAACTTGCTGAACAAAATATTTATGATAATAATAATTGCTTCTTAAAAACATCAAAGAGATAATAAGATACTGAGGAATTACTGGACCAAAGTTGAAAAGATGAGATTCCAGAGAAGTAAAGCCACTTTTGTTCTAAAGTCATCTGCAGATCTAGAAAAAATAAAATAGTAGCAAAACTGAGCTGAGTTTTTGACAGTCTTAGAGACTCAGAGGGAAAATTTAAAGCCCAGAGTTTACCAAACCTGGGGACTCTGAGAAACCACTGTCGGTCTAACCTAGAATCCTCTACTGTCAGGATGAGGGGGCCTGAAAGTCACCCAGCTGTCCCATAGACCTGCTTTGGGTATCCCAGAGAACCTCAGCCTTGGACATGGATCAAGAGATTCTCTAAGGCTCCTGGGAACACTATGCCTCTGGGACACTGATGGCTCAATAATCGTTCATTCATAATGCAAGCTTTTAGATTTAATGTACCCTTTCATAAGTGTCTTATCTCTCATTTATGCAAAGTTTATTAACACCTATCTTTCAAGCTTCTGATTGGAGTTTGATGAGACCATCCGTACCAAGGTTTCAGCACAATGTTGCATTAGTCTTACGTGTTAGCCTTACTTCTTTTACCTTCCATTTTTTCTCTCAATTTTATATCTTTTCTTTCTCCCTTTGCCCCCCTCTCCTTTCAACTCTCGGGTTCAACCTCCTCTCTCAGTCCCATTTACCTAATAGCCTTCCTACTAGCTGCTTCACCATATTATGAATTACTCTCCAGTTTAGTCATGTCACACGGGAAATTGTATAAAGAAGGGGCAAAGTGGGATCATAACAACATCAAGGCAACTTTAGGACATTGGGTCCAAGATCTTTCCTAGAATAGCAATTTTGAAAAGTTTATTATTTCAGAATATTTGTGAATCCATCTGTTTTAATATCTTCATTACTAGATGTTGAGCTAGATGAGGATGATATGTGACCAGTATTAGCCAGATGCTGAAGAAGAAGAACAATAAGTGTCCATCAGAGTACACCTCATCTGTAGCTGAAGAAAATAAATGAAAACATATCAATCAGTTAGAGAAAGAATGGGAATTCAGAGAAGACTGCATAAGGAAAGCAGGACTTCAACTGGGAACTGAGGGTGACGGGCACTAGAGAAGACTCTGTGCAGGAAAGCGAAGAATGTTCCAGACAACAGGGGCAGAGGGAGCATGGTTTCACCATAACAGTAAGTAGATGAATCAAATCCCCACTGTATATTGTATATTGTTCTACATATCACAACTTTAGACACCTCAAAAGGCCTTGCCAGGGGGCATTACCCTCAGTTACAGATCATCAATTGAGGCCATACCACAGAATCTATAAGTAGTGAAGCTAAAATTTGAAGCCAGTTCATGAAGACTCCAAAACCTATGCTCTTAGCTACTACCCCAGAATGATTTCAACAGGATCATTTTACGGAAAACCTGGCAAAAAGATAAATCGGGGTTATCGGGAATAGGCAAATGCAGCCAACTCTTACGGGTTCTTGAGGAAGGAAGTAAAATGCTAACAGCAGCTTTTAGAGCAATTTCTCAGATCTTGACCTGGGGGAACAAACAGAATTCGGTTATAAACAAATCAATTGGACCAAGTAGAAGATTGTGGACCATATCCAGGATTTGATATGTTCTGGGCTCAGGCCACGTGGTGGTGTGAGAACAGAGGGCAATGGGTGAGTCTACAAACCAGTCTAAAGGAAGAAAAGGAAGACATGTTGACATTGGCAAACTAAATGAAGGAGGAATAAAAATGTTTTTAAAAATCTTGGAAATGGCAAAAACAAACAAACAAAAATTGACAAGCAGACAGACAGGGAAGCAATCTCTATGGGCAGAAAGGGAGTTCAAGTTTTCATGTGTTCATTTGGGGGCAATGTCAGGACATATGAGGGCAGGCATATCATAAGCATGGAGAACCCTTGGATAAGAGACCACACTAACATCCCCGTGAAGCTCCAGGCTGTCCATCAGATAACTGATGGACAGTTATAGTTATAATATATAACTATATGTATATAGTTATATGTATTTAACCATATATATAAATATATATATTTATATAATATATAAATTAGAGTTATTATTTTGTGAAGTCTCAGAAGCTTCTTACAGGGAAAATAGAACATAAGTACAAAATAAATAATGAGAGCTTTTCTCCCAGCTGCCAGTTTGCCCAAATTTTTCTTCATGTCATGTTTTCATGCTAACCACCAGGCATTCGTGTTAAAATACTACCTCCACTTCTTAATTTCTGCCCATGTTTGTTTGTTTAAATGTGTCCATGCCTTTAATCCTTCTTTTTCTTTCGTGCTGTCTCAAATAATAAGGACAATAATGACTGGAATCTGTCTATTTTGGCCTATACAGCACTGATTGGAGTGATATACTTTTACACCATGTTATTTCATAGTAAACATGACATTAAACTCAATTACACTGAAGATTAAATTCTCTAAAGTCAGCCTTTCTAATAGGACCTCACAACTCTTTGTATGACCTTTATTGTGTTACTGTGGGTAAAGTCTGAGCTACTACTATCAGAAACCAAATAAACAAACAAACAAAAAAACAACAAAAATGCCTCAAGATGCAGGGACTCAACTACATAGAATTTCATTTTTCATTCCTATCCTAGTTCAAAAATAGCAGTCAAGGTCTGGTGAGGTAGCTCTGATATTGTCAGCAGGCTTGGCTTCTGTCTTAGAGACTAAAGTGGCTATCCTCAGTCATTTCAAAGGGTAAAAAAGAAAGCAGAGGGCAATCAGCTTCTTTTTTTCCAAAGAACTGACACAGTTTGTACACACATCACGTCTACTCATGCCTTAGTGGTCTCAACCTAGTCATGTGACTCAGGGCTGACTTGAGGAAAGCCGGAAAATATGGCTTCTAATTGGGTGGCCTTGTACCAGCTACAATCGGAAGAGAGCAGGGAGTTCAGGTCTTTATTACTAAAAAGAAAAAGGGGAGAATGAATTTATGGGAACAATTAGCAAGCTCTACTGCATCTGGGTTCAGATCCCCGCTCCTTGTTATGCTGTTCTCTTCATTTAACGAGACCTCCCTCTCCGGGTATCAAACCAATTTTTACAGCAACTAATCCATTTTGTAGTACTGTTTTCAAATGGAACATATCAAGATTTAAAAGAGCTAAAGGGAGAGCTGCTTTGGTTAAAGTTGGAAATGAGGGACTAGCATAAGCAACTGAGTCTCCTCTTTTCTCTCCATACCTCACTTCATGGAAGTCCCTTAATTCTGAGAATTAAGGAGCACCTGGGTGGCTCAGTGGATTAAGTGTCTGCCTTCAGCTCAGGTCATGATCCCGGGTCTTAAGACTGAGCCTGGTATCAGGCTCCCTGCTCAACAGAGAGCCTACTTCTCCCTCTGCTCCTTTACCCCCCCACCACCCATGTGCTCTCTCTCTCTCTCTCCATCTCGAATAAATAAAATCTTAAAAAAAAAAAACTATTTTATGCTTCCTAAGCAGTCAAAGACAACCAGTGAAAATTACTCTCTCCCACTTAAATAATGAAAAGTTCTCTTCAAGTCCTGATTTACATCCATCTTGTCAGCTAAGTGAACAAGTGAGCACAGAACCATTTCTTGGTCTGTACTCAGAGTGCTTCTGACCTTGCAGAACACCCTGCCAAGTGTGAATTAATAATCACTTTGATGCAAAGGGTAAAAGGGGAGGATATTTCTGTGATTCTTTCCCACAAATCTAATCTTGACAAATGGAATAACACTATGTCTCATTAGCTAATAAACTATCTAGATTGAAATTGCATTTAGGGATAGAAATGATCTCATATTATGCCTAATACTCCTGGAAACAACTTTTTTTCTTCATTTCAAGAATAGAGTGATGTGGTTTGAAGTGGTGGGGTTTGGAGCCAATGGCCAAGAAAGAACTCTTGAGACATCTTTGGTACAAAACAAAAAGGTGGTTTTATTAAAGCACGGGGACAGGACCCATGGGTAGAAAGAGCTGCACTGGGGTCGTGAGGAGTGGCTGATTATATACTTTCAAGTTGAGAGGAGTTTAGAGATAGTGTAAGTCTCTAAGGAATTTAGAAGCAAGATTTCCAGGACCTTGAGGGGGCTAGCTATTTTTAGGAAAATGTCATTTATTACTGTCTAATAAAATACTGTCTAATAATACTGTCTCTTAGTCATGAGACCCTTCAGATGTATATCGGTAGGTCATGTGCTTGGGGATGATTGCCAATACATATATTGGGGTTAGAGATAAAGGAAGCTTCCAAAGGAATTTTTATATGTTAAAGAAGACTAACAGGATCCTGGGGGGTCAGGCTAAGATTGCCTTTTGCCCTTAGCAAAGTACTAACATTGAGGCAGCTGAGTTCCTAGAGGAATGTCACTCTGCCTGTTTCAAAGACTTGTCAACAGGCTATAAAGAGTAAGGAAATCTGATTTTTCTTTTGTCTTTGCTTCCCACATCATAAAAGGCATAAAAAATAAAACAAATCCCTAAGGAAAAGTCAACAGAACTAAAACAAAACACTAAGAAGTTTTTATTCTAGCCACTGATTCCATGGGCTTCATTACTGAAATCTAAGAAGGCTAAGAGTAAACACCTTGACCATGGGGGGCCATGGCTAATTATTTCAAATCCTCTGAGCCAAAATCAGGCCAAGAAGTTCATCAGGACTCCTGTCAAAATCAAAATATTTAACAGCTTTTTCTTTTTCATTTTTCTTTTTTCTTTTTTTTTTTGGTAGCACAGTACTATAATTTCTCATTTATAACCCCATGTTTGGGATACAAATAGTTTATTTACATTTCATATTTCTGAATGTAGGAGTAAATTATATCCAGCTACTTGTTAATATTCCTAGGACTAGTTCAAAATGGACCCATATCAATACTTGTGAAAGGAAATTCTTTGCAGAACAATCTCATTGCCTGAATTAACAAAATATACACGCTTTATCACAGTGGGACTTTGCCATGGCCTGAGAACACTTGTGTATAGGTTATTAATGGTGTCTGCACTTTATATTTGCAAGAGTAAAATTTCTCTGTAGTTTTCAAGAGGTCTCTTGTTTATAAAGAAATAACTTCCAACCTAACCTAACATTTTTATTGTCTTATTAGTGGTTACTTTGCTACTGAAAATTACAGGAGACTAATATTTAGGATTCATAGTGAAACACACATTAGAGCATCTAGCATGTAAATTTTGTTTCAGTTTCCATTATTTTAATTTGTACAAGACCTCATGCCAAAACTTACTCAAGAAAATATTAGAGTTTCAGATGTTGCATTACATGTTCTATCAAACAATATTTAGATGATCAAAATGCTGTTTTGCAAGTCCTAGTACCTGAAGAGCTATGAATAACTGCTTGTATTCAAGAGTTAGAATCCTGACTATAAGAATGCAATGTGTTATTTTTCCACCAACTCATATTCTAGGTGCTAGATGAAACCAGCAATTTATCTAAGTACTAGAGAGATAAAATCAGATTAAAATCAAATTATGGCACCTGGTCAAATACTTGCCCAGATAAAAATAAAAAAAGTAGATAATCCCTTTTTAAAGATGCCAGGTGCTTCAACTCACAACATAAACAGCATTTAGCAAGTCCCAGCTCAGAGGCAGTGCCTGTTCCAATGTGGGTCCTTTGGCTCTGTCAGTAAACTTCCTTAGCCTGCATCTTTCTTGCTTTCTTCAGTCCTTCAAGTCTGTGTATGTGCACACACACACACATAATAAGAATCTGTTCGAAGTTTGTCTCTGCATCAAATCATAGCCTGTCATTACAGTAGAATACTCTAAACTTCAACAGGACAAGGGCAGTGCCTTATTGACCTCAAGTCCTCAGTGATTGGCACAAAGCAGGAGTTCAGTAAATGTTTTTGAACCAATTAGTGATTGAATAAACTAGCGCCAAGATTTTCACTCCCACACCCTATAAAACCTACTTTTGTCAGGGTCCCCAGTTACCTCCATGTTGCTGAAGCCGACACATTCAGTGTCCTCGTCTTTTTGACTCATCAGCCCACTTCACAAAGTTGGTCACTATCTTTTCTCTGAGATCTCCATCCTACAACACTGGTCACTCTTTTTCAATCTTTTTTGTTGCTTTCTCTTCTCCTCCCTGAGTTTTAACATCAGAGAACCTAGATCTGAGGGGTGCTGTTTTTTGTTCTCTATTCTTCAAGGAGCTCACCCAATCTCATAACTTTAAATGATATCACTAATTTCCAGATTTATATCTACAGCCAATTCCAGACTATCCAGTCACTTCTTGATATCCTCATTAGCATAGCTATTAGGCATCTCAAACTTCCCATATCCAAAATTGAACTCCTGCTCTCCTTCTTATTTACCCACCCACCTCCACCCCAAATATGCCCCATTTGCATTCATCTCCCTATTAGCATCAGTTCATGGTTTTTTTGTCCTCTAGGTGCTCAGTCACCCACCTCTCCTAACTCCACGAGACTGGTGATGCCATCAGAAGGAAAAAAAATGACTTTTCTCTTCCTCCTACATTCATCCTCCTACCAACCTTTCCACTGGCGGATTCTATGTAGAAACCAGCTGGCAAGAGAGTCTAGGAATAGTGGTTCGAAGCTTCTAGACTTATGGTACACAAAGGGGAGTTTAGAAACCTGAGCGTGGAGCTGAGCATCTGTGGACACTATCTGCCACAGCCTACTAACTCCTCTCCCTGCTTCCATCCTTATCCCATGGATTACTCTCAACACTGCACCCAGGGGCACTCTTTAAAAAATGCAAATCAGATAATGTCACTCATTTGCTGGAATAGAATAAAATAAAACAAACTTTATTTGCTCTCTGTTTCACTGACGAAAAGACAAAGTGCTCACAGATGGCTACAAATGGAATGTGATCTAACATCTGTGGTCTTTTTGACTTAACTCTGTGGCAGTAACCCTGGCCTCCTGTTCCTGGAATACCTCTAGCTCCCTTTTGGCCTTGGCATTCATTGGTGGTTCTAAAAGCCTAAAACACTCTTCCCCCAGGTGGTCACCCTCACCACTAAGTCTTTGCTTAGTTGTTACTTTTCTATTGAAATTTTATTTTAAATTTTAATTTTAATTTTAAATCTTACACCTAGCATTTCTAGTACCCCTGCCATATTGTGATTCATAAGAAATACACATTTTGGTCATTCAGTTGACTATAATGTTTATCTTATATGTATCAGTCTTTGTCCAGAGTTCTTCCCTCACAGCTCCTAAAACCCTTGGAATTTCCTGTGATAAGAGTGTGGAAGGTGTATTTTGTTATGTTAATGAGGTGACTTTTGGACTCCACCCAAGGGTAGGAGTTAGCTGCCAGAACCAACCATGTGACTAAAAGGTTGGAACTTCAGTTCTGCTCCCCTTACCCCCAGTCTCCAAGGATCAGAGAGGGGCTGGGTGTTGAATTAGCCAATGGTTGAAGAGTTAATCAATTGTGCCAATGTAATGAAGCTTCCATAAAAGTCCAAAAGCATAGAGTTTGATGAGCTTCCGGGTTGGTGAACACTTGCAGATACAGAGAGTGGTGTACCTGAAGAGGTCATGACACCTCTGTGCCCTTTCCACATACGTTGCCCTCAGTATCTCTTCATCTGGCTGTTGATTCATATCCTTTATCATATCCTTTAATAAACTGGTAAACATAGATGTTTCCCCTAGTTCCGTGAGCTGCTTTAGCAAATTAAAGGAACCTAAGGAGGTGGTCCTTGGAACCTCCAATCTATAGTGGTTGGTTAGAAGTGCAGATAACAGCCTGGGGCTTGTGACTGGGTTCTGAAATGGGGAGGTAGGGAGAAAGGAACAGTCTTATAAGACTGAACCCTTAACCTGTGGAAGCTGATATTATCTTCAGGTAGGTAGTATCAGAATGGAGTTGACACCAGCAGGGTGTCCAAGAATTACTTGGTGTTTTGTTGGGGGGAATTTCCCCCCATATTTCAATGAAGTCCAGAAACCTTAAAACAAAAGCAAAAACAACAAAAACTCTATTCTGATTTCTTTGTTGGTGGTAGCGTTTTTAACTTAGCATTTTTTACCTACCAACCCACAGAATAATTTACATGTTTAGTTTTTCATGTTTTTTTTTTTTTTTTTTTAAGATTTTATTTATTTGGCAGAGAGAGAGAGAGAGATCACAAGCAGGCAGAGAGGCAGGCAGAGAGAGGAGGAAGCAGGCTCTCCGCTGAGCAGAGAGCCCGATGAGGGGCTCCATCCCAGACCCAGAGATCATGACCTGAGCCAAAGGCAGAGGCTTTAACCCACTGAGCCACCCAGGCGCCCCTCATGTGTTTTTTTTTAATGATTTCTCCGTGCAAAAAAAAATGAACCCCACAAAAGCATGAATATTTGTTCAGTTACATTTCATAGGCCTAGGCCAGTGTTTTGAAAGTGATGAAAACAATTTCCCACATGCTTACCTTAATGGATATCAAGTCAAGAATATTGACCAGGCAATTGGTTTGTGCGAAGAATAAAACAGCTGCAGATAATTCTTTCATGCCTTTTCTTACTTATTTTTTTTAACATTAAACTTTATTTTCATGCCTTTTCTGAGAAATACCTTTATAGGAAGAAAAATAGAAAATGGTTATTGCAATGAAATAGTAGGATAACTGCCAAGTGATAGAATCAAGTATCTCAGGAGGAGCTCTCTCATCTGCAGTAACAAAAACCCTGTCAAACAGGCTTAAGTCAAAAGTTGATTTATTGGGATGCCTGGGTGGCTCAGTCACTTAAAGTGTGTGACTCTTGATTTCAGTTCAGGTCATGATCTCAGGATTGTGGGATCAGCCCCACCAACAGCTCCATGCTCAGAGGGGGAATATGCTTCTCTCTTTGTCCCTCTCCCTCTGTACCCTCCTGTGCCCCACTCATACATGCTCTCTCTCTCAAATAAATAAATTTTTGGAAAAAAGTGATTTGTTGACTGCACAAGTGAAAAATCCAGGAATTGGAAATGGTGTAGCTGGATCCAAATACTCTAGTTGTAACACCAATAATTAGTCTTTCTCTTCCACATGACTTTTTCTTCTGTGTTTGCTTTATTCTCAGGCAGGGACTCCCTAACTGCTGCCAAACCTGGCCACCAAAAGCAATAGCTTCCTTCCTGCTCCTGAGGACCACAGTAAAGAAAGTGGTTCTTTCCCAGTGGTTCCAACAGAGTTCCCTGACTAACTCTCACTGGACTAGATGAATCGCTGCCCTTCTCAAACCAGTCATTCAGCCTTCAATTGCCCTGTTTTAAGTCATATCCTGTTCCTCAGGCCAGGGGCTGGGGTGAACCCACTCAAACCAGATGAGAATGACGATAAGTGGTTTCACAATGACAAGTCAAGAACTTTTACCAAAATAAGGAAGAAGGGGCACTGATCTGGCATTACAACTGATGGCTACAGTATTATGAAACGCCCAGAGTTCTGAGAAAAAGTTAACAGTGTGTCTAGAGTAAAGTGATAGGAAATGAGAATGGAAAATTAGATTGGGCCTGCTTGTAAAGAGCTTTTTTTTTTTTCCTTCTTCTTCTTCTTCTTCTTTTTCTTCTTTTTTTTTTTTTTTTTATGAGAAAAGCACTGCATATGGTCTCAGGAGGCTTGAGTTCTATTCCCAGATCTTTCTGGAACTATCTATGGGGATCTTGCCAAGTAATTTAATACCTATATAAATGTGTCCTCAACTATAAAATGATAAATTATACTAAAATAATCTCCATATTTCCCACTAGTTCCATCAACTGAGGATTCCCAAGGGGCAAGGTAGGTGTTGCAGTCAGCTAAAGTACCTACCATAGATGTACTTATTATCATGTAGGTGAAAAAGAGGGAAACACCTGCTCTCTTTCCCCTACCACCAGCAAGGAACATCATTTCACACCCATACCTAGTACAGTAGGGCATTCTTACAGATGGGAAAATTAATTCCAGGCAGAGAGAACCAGGTTCTGGCTAGTGCTTCCCAAACCTGGCTATGTTTCTGCATTACCTGGAGAACTCAAAAAAATATAGACCTGGGCCCACTCCTATGGTCTTGACTTAGGTTCATGAATTTGTATTTTTAGAATTCCCCTTGTTTTTGCTACCTCATTCTCTTCGGTCTTGGATATGGCAGTTTTCTTAAATACTAATCAGAAGTCTTATATATCTACATGCCAAGAGAGATCTTGATTTGGGAACACACATCCACAAAATATTGCCTATATTGCTTGACACTAAAATATGGGAGGAAAAAGAAACATCACATTCACTAACATACTTGAGTGTTTTATGCAGAAGAGATGCATTTTATTTGACAAGAATTATGGCTTTCATAATATGTACAAGATGCACCCTCTTTATCCTGCCAGTTTTAGATAACTAGTCATAACTTTTCAATTTTCACATAACATCCAAGTCACAATAAGAATGAAGGCATCTTCCACATATTTCAGTCATTGATTTTTTTTTCAATAAATCTCCAGAATTGTTTTAAATGTGGTGATGGTAAGTCAATATCAATTAAATCTAGCACATCTGCTCCCTTTTGTGATGAATTTTTTAATAGATCACTACATTATACTTTATTAAGTTCTTAATTTTATGAATCAATAAACTGCTTTAGTCTTAATTTTTCTCAGAGCATTTTTCTCAGATTCGTTTAACCAATATTTTAATTTTTGGAATTCCATCCATTTAGATGTGATAAAATTAGCCAGAAAAGAAGCCTGAATTCTGAGAAAATAATATCTCCGTGCAGACATGTTTATCTTAAATAGTGTTGTCATTTTGACTTCCTTGTCTGTGTGAACATATGCTCTGGGTTTGTCAAGGAAGAGTTAACCTCAGCAGGGTGCACATTCCTGGGACTAAAGGAAGGGAGGGCTGAGAAAGTTGAAGTGAGATGTAAATACAGTATTTCCTTTCCACAAACATAAAATAAATAAGCATCAGGTGTGTGTGTGTGTGCATGTGCACACACACACACGCACACACAATACATTTAGGATCACTATATAAAGAGTCCTGAGAGGAATTTAAGCAAATACTTATTTCAGATTCAATGGGAATAATCTCCAAATATCAAATAAATTCTGACAGCTATAAGAAAAAAACCTGAAAAAAATAGACTCCTCCTTTGCCCTAGAGAATAAAGGTGATGTTTCATTCTTTAATAAGGTACTCTCCTTGCCAAGACTATTTTGGAATAGAAAGAATTAATATTTGACTCACTAAATTGTTCAGTCATTAATTTACCAAATATTTATTTAACTCTTCTATATCTACAAAGAACACTTGGTACTAGGGAGATTTTTAGTATCTTCCCATGAAAACCGTGATTGATACTACAATAGTATTTTGAGTGGATTTCTTGAGACCATGGAGTTGTCACAGCTCTCCAAATCAGAGGAGGGCTCAGAAGTACCTCAAGGCCCCTCCAGCTCAAATGAATCACCTATCAGGACCCACAATAGAAATGTACCTCTTTCCCATGTTCATAGAGCATATCCTCTGTGCCCACCACAGCCCTCATCATAATTCTTGGAATAGAGAGGTAAACCAAACTCAGATCCTATCTCCTAGAGCTACCATACCAGTGAGGGAGCTGGACATTTAAGAAATGCTATGTGTGTGCCACAAGCTATAATCATTGCAGGTGCAGAGTGTTAGAGCACGGGGAGGGCAGCCAGCTCCATCTCTCATGACAGCAGTTTCATGAAAGAAACATAAAGAGTATGAAAGAAAAACCAGGTGTACATGGCAGAGGGAAATGTTGGTGCAAGTGCAAAAACAGACAAGGCGAATCTAGGGGGAGTAGCTCTGGATGGCTTCAGAGAAAGCAAATATGAGGAAGGATAAAGTGAGAGGAATATGAAGAGAGGAGAAGAGTGTGGTAAGAAACACATGCTTTGGAAAACTTCTGCATGTAGCTTGAACATTAAAGTGACACAGTTAGACTGCATTTCAGAACCATCCCTCCAGGGGCACCTGGGTGGCTCAGTCAGTTGAGTGGCCAATACTTGATTTTGGCTCAGGTCATGATCTTGAAGTTGTGAGATCAAGCCCTGCCGCAGGCTCCACACTCAGTGGGATTCTCTCTCTCTCTCTCTATTTATCTGTCTCCCTCTGCCACTCCTCACTATCTCTCTAAGAAAAAAAAGAGAGAACCGCCCCTCCAGTGTTAATGTGCGAATGAATTCAGGTGAGGAAATCTGAAGTTGAGGAAAAGGTTAGAAGACTATCTGTATAATAGAGAGCCACATTAAGGATCCACAAAGTGGGGAGGGCTGCCAGTAGGAATAAGGAGGGGATGAGTTCGAGATTTGAAATAACCAACTGTAGGTGGAAGATGCAAAAGAGGGAGGAATCAGGGATGACAAGCAATTTTCCAGTTGGAGAAACAACATGGATGGTGGCACCTGTTAAATATGACAGGAAGAAGTAAAGACATGGGGGAAAGTAGGAAGAAAGGGAAGATGCTGAGTTCAGTTTTTTTTTTTTTTTTTCATGTTAAGTTTGAGGTACCTGGGGAACCTCCAGTAGAGATTTTCTTTGGTTAGGGGGATGTCAGTCTGGACTGAGAAGACAGCTGATGCCTGAAGATGTGGTTTCAGGAAACTTCTGCGTACAGATGGCAACTGAAGACATGAGAGAGAATAAGATCAATCTGGAAAGTTGTCCAGTGAGCATGGAGGTATCCTGAGAACAGAACTCTGAGGAAAGCCAACGTTCAAGGGAGGAATAGAGGAAAACCACCCACAGAGGAGAATAAATTGGGATAGTTTGGGGGAGAAACAAGGACTGAACAATTTTCCTTAAAAATAGCAACAAGGAGCTCATTAGGGACTTCAGAAGAGAATTGCAGTGCTACATATGGGCAGCAGCCAAATTAGTCTAGATTAGCGAATTAAGGGCAGAGGCAGAGAATGTGGACTCTGAAGCTGGACCACGAAAGAGAGGAGACAGAATGGATGCCACCAGAAGAGACATGAGGCTACACCAAGGTGGTTTTATTTTACTGTTTTGTGATAGAAGATGTTTATCTCCCTAGAAGAAAGAGGCACTAAAGTAAAGACTGAAAAGTTTAAGCCAGAGGAAATAATAAAGGGGTGAGGTTTCAGAGAAGGCTGTACAGAATGGAAGAAGAAGGTGTAGGAAGTGGATTTAGAGTTAAACAAGAGAAGAACACTGCTTCTCCTGAGTGGGGAAGGAAAAGCATTGATTGGATGCAAATGTTAACATATGTGAGGGAAGGGACAGGAAGTTGAGGGCCTTCTGCATCACCAACTTTCTCTGTGTTGAGGTCTGAGTCATCTTAGGAAGGGGAGCATCTTGAAGGCCCTACTGTTGCAATCTTTTCCTTGGGTCACATGAGGAGTATGACAGCCTCGTGACCAGAGTCTGATAATTAAAATACACATTCTTGTGGGACCAGAGCTGCCAAAGAATCCCCTTCATTCTGAATAACTTCAGTGGTGAGCTTCACTGTGTGGGAATGAGACTCCACTGGAAGATACCAAATGATTTAGCTGAAAGGTGGCAAATGTTGCAGTGGGAGGCAGAGTGGAGGAGACAGAAGGAAGTTGCCTCCCAGAAACCCTGGTCCCCAAAGAGTGTCAGAGTTCCAAACGATTTCCAGAAAAGATGAACCCTGATATTACTAATCAGTTGGAGAAGAAGGCTCATGTAGAAACATGTTCATCCATATCATCCGAAAGAATTTTAGAATTTATCTTGCTGGAAGTTAAATACCTGTTATCAAACTTAAATTAAGAGCCATTTAAAATTGAAGGCAATTAGTTTTGTGTGTCAATAGTAATTAAAGAGGTAACCTTTAGGTAGGACTTACTATATTCATTTTGGTAGAAGTTCTATTTACCTAAGGTATTGATCAGAAATACTATAACATTATTAAAACTTGTTAGCTATACATTTAAGGCCTTCCTAAGCCTGTCAGTGTCATTTTCCTTTCATTCAGCCTTATCCACACAAGTCCTTCTCTAGTGAAACTGATCTATTCAAATACAATTGTATTTCTTTCTGTATTAAAACCTACCCTACCTTGCCTAAAATCCCTTCCCTGCTCCTATTTTTCTGGATCATATTCACCCTCAAGACACAGATGGTATTTCTTCTTCTTCATCATGAAGTCATTGGGAACTCTTCCTTATAATGATGTCTTATCTGAACATCCAGGGCAGGCATTGCTCAGGTCAGTCTTCTAGTACCTGCAAACATCATCTTTATTATAATTTTTATTTTTATCTTGGTCTAGCCTCCGATTTGATTTGTAAACTCAGTATAACTAAAATCCTTTCCTACACTTTTATGTATCTCCACCCTCCCCACAATTACTCTGTAATACTATCTCCAAAGTCTCCATCCCTAACAACAATCCTCTCTGTATCCCCAGATCTCTTCCCCTTTTTTCTACCACAAACGTTCTCCTGTTTCATCCTTTTTGCCTCCTCTTTCCCTGCATTTTCTCTCAATCTTTCAGTGACTTCTTTTTGTCTTCTTTTCCAGACAATCTAGATCATGTGGTCCACCTTCTTAGACCATACTGTTGTCAACATTATCAGCTTCTTTCTTGTTCAAATTCATCCACCCAGTAAAATACCTAGTTTCGATTCATCCGACCATCATCCACCTCCATTACTGTGTCCAGATTGCTGAAGCCTCCCGAACATCAGCAACTGTGACAGCATCCTGTCACAACGATGCACTGCCATCTTTCCATTTGACTCCAGTCACCCACTTCTCCCACCCTGCACTACAATGCTTCCAAAATGGCTTCACTCTCCTCTAGGCACTAGCTCCACCAATACTCCTCTCACTCACAAGAGAGGTTCACCTTCTAATTCACAGAGAAAATAGAAGCTGTTCAGCCTCATCTCCCATAACATCAGGCCTCCTTTCTCTGGATTAATCTATTTATTGCTGTGTTATTGCTTTTCTTCAATCCCATTGAATGAATAATTTCTTTTCAACCAGAGTTAATCATGTTATATATACCGTATTGTATATTATCGTCCTCTGCTTCCTCAAGAACCTTGTTCTT
>CM053608.1:41175936-41212971 GCA_028646535.1 Procyon lotor | reverse complement strand
AAGAACCTTGTTCTTTTTCCCTCTCCTTCCTGTATCTTCAACACCTCACTCTCTACCACTCTTCTCCCTAAGCTTATGAACATGCCCTAATGTGTCCATACTTTTTTTTAGAAAGAAAGAAAATGAAGCCTTCCCTTGATTCTATGTCTCATTTATCTATGACCACATATTTGTATCCACTTATGGTCATGCTACATGAAAGGGTGGTCTATACACAGTCTTTTTAATCTCTTACTCCCATATTTATTGTGTATCACTACAAACCCACTTCAGAACCCTGTGTTCCATTGGAGTGATTCATGCAAATGGCACCAATGACATCCAAAGGAATATTTAGTCTTTGCTTTTCCTGATTTCAGTATCTAACATTGCAGACTATTCTCCATCTCTCTCCTTGTTTCCAGAAACCCACCCTTTCTGATTTTTTTGTTTATTTCTCTGGCCATCCTACTTTAGGCCCCATCTGGTTCCCTCTTCTTAGATATTTCTAAGGACCATGTCCTCAGTTATCTTGCCTTTGTATTATATAGTTTCCAACTCTGCACGTTGGAATCACCTCAGAGACTTATTTGTATTTATTAATACCTAGTCCTCATTCCCAGAAATTTTTATTCATTTGATCTGGAGTAGTTCACACATCTAATATTAAAATAAAATAAGGATGCCTGGGTGACACAGTTGGTTAAGTGTCAACTCCAGTTCAGCACTGAGATCTCAGGGCCATGAGATGGAGCCTCATGTGGGCTCTGTGTTCAGTGGGGAAGTCTGCTTGGGAGTCTCTGCCCTCTCCCTCTGCCCATCCCACCAGTGCTCTCCCTCTCTCTCTCCTTCTGTCCCAAAATAAATAATCTTAAATTAAGATTTTAATAAATCTTAAAAAAATAAAATAAAAATGAATATTGCCAGTGATTCTGGTGTGCAACTATATCAAGGAACCACTGCTCTATAGAGCTGTCTTGTGTAATTCTATCCATTTCCATAACTGCTTCCTATCCATTGTCAACTTTAGGTTAGCCAACACTAGAGGGGAAGAAAATCCTGGATAATCATGTCACAGAGAGAATATGAATAGAAAAAATATATTGCAAAATAATTTTAAAGCCCATTTATTTAGAAAGACTCATTTTAAATATTCAGGGACACATTTATCATTCTAGAGACATCATTCAGAAGTGTTAATACGAGGCCAGTGGTTTAAGATTACATTATTTAAAGAAAATTGATCCAAAATTTCAAAGCTGTCTTCCTCATATTGCTGTCTGTCAGAACTGAGATCTTCCTTTGTTCAGATATGAAAACAAAGACTACACACAATCCATCTCACTCTGAGCACATTCTCCTCTCTACCTTTTAAATGATCCAGTGACTGCTGCCATCCAAAAGCTCATGTCCACAGCTCATCTCATTTTCTCTGGTTGACCCCTGCCCTTCACTGCCATTGCTTTTTCCCACACTGCTATTTTCCTTCTCCCCACATCGTAATTTTTTTTTCTCAAAGCTCACAGATGGTAGAGTCAAAATACTCATTAAAAAACAAAACGAAACAAAAACAAACACAAAAAAGCAAACTTTCTGGCCTCAAAAAACATGATTTGCAATTTATGTTCACACCCACAGGATGACAGTTGTCCCTTGCCAGCCTTGTAGCCTCATGTTAGTTTGGTAAGAAAGAAGGGTTCCCAAAGTGTAGTAACCACTGTGTAAGCTATTGTAGCCTCCAGATGATAAATATCATCTAAAATATAGCTTTACAGAAATTGTGTTTTTTCAATAAATACACCATTTAACATTGTTTAAAACCACACTTAATCCACAACCTACAACAAGTATATGCTGATCACTATGTACGTTTAGGGCTTCCAAATCCACAGCTCTGTCTCAAAACTATTCTTCATAATAGTTTCAGACTGTCCTGCCAAATATCTGCTGAAAAATCCACCTGGTTACTTACTCCATGGCTGTCTCACACTTAAAAATGTCCAAAATGAATCCATCAATCTCCATCATCCTTTCTCCAGAGACTGCTCCTCCTCCAGACCCCCTCTTTTCATGACTGGCACAACTAGCCCCTTGCTGGCCACCTGGCCTGACCTTGCTCGTGCTCAGGGCCCTACATAGGTCTCTGCTCCTTTGCTAGTATCCTCCCTCCCTGGCACTCTATCTCCTCATCTCATATGGAGGAAGGTGAGGGATACAGAGAGAAGACACAAATTACTTTTCATTATTTTTTCACTGCTGCTATTGTTACTATAATTACAATTCATTTTAAACAGGCACTTCCACTGTGGTCTCTTAGCATTCTAAAAACTTCCTACTGAAATTAATACAAAATCAAAACCTACTGCAGCCTGCCTGACCCCACAGGAGCTGATCTTTTTTTGTTTCTAAGATCCTCTTTTTCCTTTCTTGCCTTCACTCACTTATAGCCACACAGGCCTTCTTACCATTTCCTGAATATTCCAAGCTTGTTCCTGATTTGGGAACAGGAACAATGATGGAACTTTCCATCATTGATAAGCCTTCGGTACAGAATACTCTACCTCAGTCTTTATAAGGTTGATGCCTTCTTGCCCTTCTGGTCTTAAGCCAAAGACACTGCCTCAAAGAATATCTCCCTGCCCATAAACCTAAATAAAGCCAATGCCCCATCACTATCACAACAGCCTATTTTGCTGTCTTTATAACATATATTACCCTCTGAAATTATCACATTGGCTAACATTCTTGGTTTTGTCTGTGTCCCCTCAAGAGAACGTAAACACCCTCTGAAGAGCAGCTCTGCCTCTCTTGTTCACAGCTTCACCTCCAGGAGCTAAAACGGTGCTGGTGTAGAGTAATGCTCAATTGTTTGTAAATATTAAATAAGAATGATAAATATTAAGCTGTCCACTAAACATAAGAAGGTACATCCCCAACATTTATTGGAGGACAGGGGGAAGGGAACATCAAGAGAAATACCAGTTTGGAGAATATAGCAGCCTGTTAGAATCCCCAGAGGGATGATTTGGGTCAGAGTTAAGGTTAGAGGAAAACATCCAATTTGTAGGAAGTCGTGGGGACTAAGACAGAACAAATTTTCAGCAGTCGTTTTGAAATCCACCTAACCCAACTCTGAGTCCCTGGATAGAGAACCTCTGGGTCAGGAAGCACGTGTTATGGTGTGCCTTTCGTCATTTAATTGCACCACACCTGGTGTAGTAATTCGACTCTTTAACGTACATGTGTGTGCCTGCTCTTGAGAGGCAGTGTGGTGTGGGGCAAAGACCCAGATCCTAGGTCATTAACTAGCTTCGTGACCTCAGGGAAGAGCTGTATATCCTACTCTCCTGACTCATCTGTCTCCTGCCCTCCAAACCAGGTAGGACACCAAATCATTCTTCTGGGGTAGGATTTGAAAATGCTGCTCTTGTTCCCATTTAGTACCTTGACATTGGCTGCTCTTAGATTTAGTCCACCCTCAGTCTCTTTCCGCAATATCCCTTATTATTTGTTTGTAACATTTTTTTCTTCCTTAGGTCAGATCTTCTTCAAGGTCTTATCAGGTCTACATCTTATCTTCCACCCCAAATCCTTATCCCTGCCTACCCCCAAACCCACCCCTTCACTATTATGCGTGTAGTTAAAAAATAAAAAAATGTTTATTACAATGTCCCCCAAAACTTTCTGGAAAACAAAGTAGTAATATGTATCAAGTTCTTTAAAAAGAAACGTATTCTTCGTTCAAATAATTCTTTTAGAACCCTAATCTTAATAAGTAACTCCAAATGCAGACACGAACATGTATGCAAAGATGTTCAATCCAGTGCATCATTATTTGCAAAACAAAACCAAACAAAAAAAAACCAAAAAACAAGACAAAACGATGAAACAACACAAGTAATCACCAAGAGCAGAGGGCTGAGTAATTCATGAAATATCCAATGATAGATTTAAAGATTTTATTTATTTGACAGAGAGAAACACAGCGAGAGAGGGAACACAAGCAGAGGGAATGGTAGCGTAGCGGAAGAAGCAGGCTTCCTGCTGAGCAGAGAGCCCGATGTGGGGCTCGATCCCAGGACCCTGGGATCTGACCTGGGCCGAAGGCAGACACTTAACGACTGAGCCACCCAGGCGCCCCCAATGATAGATTTAAATATTTGAAAATATGATATGATATATGATAGAAGGATATTAAGCATTTTTGTAAAATGATGTTTTTATAGACAGGGAAGTAAAACATACTACTAAGTGAAGAAATAAAGTTTTAAAACACAGTACACATTATGATTCCAGTTGTCCAATATTATAAACACACACACACACACACACACACACACACAAGACTGAAAATATAGTGAAATGTTAATCATGAATATCCTTGGAGTGAGATTATGCATGCTTATTTTTCTTTTAAATCCTTTCCTATATTTTCAGCTTCTGTAATGTACATTCATTACTGCTTATTAATCAGAAGAAAAAGCTTTAAAATTTTGCTAATCAGTGAACTGATGAATTAAAAAAAAATTTTATCAAACTAGTTTAACTATAAAATGGGACTAATACTATTTCTCTTCCCATGATCTCCTGTGTGAAGCTTAATGGAAACACTATTACACTTTGCCCTCTAATTGTTAGTATTAGTTTCCCCCATAGGTTAGTGACATTTCAAAGAAAAAAAATGACACTGTCTTATATTTCTTTCAGATTAGTGAATTCCAGTGTACATGGCCAATAAACAATTGTTAAGAAATTGATTTACGATTAATTTTTGAACTCTGGAATTCACCATAAAGCAGCGTTCCTATATAGACATTACAAAAGTAGAAAGAATGAACCTAGGAGTTAGGTTGAGAGCATGTTGAATGTCAGATAATTTACATTTGTTTACTAGGAACTATTGTATGAGGCAGGGATTATTAAGCCTGCTTTATAGTTTGAGGGTGTTGAAATTTGGAAAAGTAATTTCACTAAAATCACTGAAGTAAATTATACTCCAAATACTCTCCAAATGCTCTACTTCCAGTGGGCCCTTCCCTATACAAAGTTCCACGATCCATCATTGACTCAGGCTTATCCTTGGGCCTCATTGAAGCCAATGACCAGAAATATCACATTGTTCACCATGAGTCCTCTTTTCTCCCTCTCCCATGGAGCCAACAATGTCCTCAATAACAAGATACAGGCTGCGTCTTTATTTTGGTTTCTGGAATAAAGAAACCGTGGAGCAAAGACATAGCGAACCCAATAAAACATGTAAGAGGGGTGGGCAATAAATCTTTGTTGTAAAGTACCGAGACAGGGCAGCCATATATCCTAACCTAACCTCTGCTGACAAAGACTGACTAGCGACTGGTGAGAACAAAATGCAAACCCAAGTCTGTTTGGCTCCAATGTCCATGTTTCTTTCATTATATCACTCTACTTTATGTTTTCAAGTTCTTTTGATGAAATTTATTTTTATGCTGAGAAAGAATATGTAATAAAATAATAGCTTCTGTGGATCAGGGATGTTTTCTAAATGCAAAACTGAAATGGCTAGCATTTTGTTTCCCCATGATCCCTGTATCTTCTATTAAACGACAAGTAATTTTAAAGATTGAATCTAATACCCTGGAAATTGTCACTCATGTCCCCTGACTGACACCTCGCTAAGATTTCATGAGTTAGCTTTATCATCTGAGTGTTCAGATAGAAAACCCACATTCAAGTGAATCCCCTGCCTTTTTGCTTTGGGAAGATTGATTGAGTTCATGGGTATGTGCCACCTCCTCTTTGCGAGCCATTTCTGTGGATGAGGAAATAGCCTTTTTTAAGGTTTCTGCTTTTGCCTTAGCACACCATGGGTGGGAACCTCTTGGTCCTACCACTAGAGATGGCTCAGACCTATCAGGAAGCCGTTCCTAAAGAAATTGGGATCCTCTCCTACTGGACATTGCTATTTGCTGCCATGGAGACTCAAACTGTTGGCAGCTCCTGCTGGACTCTCTATAGGATTTTAGAAAATTCCTGGCAAGCTTACCTTCACTATTTAAGTCTGGAACTAAAAGTTAGTTTATAACCACTCACAGTTATAGCAATAAAATTGATGGTCAAACCTAGTCAAACTCATTTTTTGACCTTGGGTCCCAAGAGCACCCACATGGATATAAATACATGTATTACTATCTCTTTTTTAAAACAGCCTTTTAAAGAGCCCATGAATGAGCCCTTGGTTGTTCATCAGTCTTGAGTATAGCTAAGGTCTCAGTCATGTTTATACCCAGTGTCTCTGACTCATCTCTCACTTTTTCATGTAAAATTTCAGTCTTTTTTAACACGACATCCCTGTTCCCAAGATGTTTTCAGGAAGTATCCCCAGCAAGAGTCTCCTGTGCATTCTGGAACAAGTTTACTCCAGAGGACACAGCATAGCCTTTCCTAGGCTTCTAATGGAAAATCAGCAAGGTCAGGAACATGCCCTGGCTCCACCATTATTTTGACTACTTCTAGATGACACTGTCTTAATAAAGGTGCTGTCTCCTCATGTATTGAAATTATATGGCCCTCAAAACACTGAAATATGGCTGTATTCCCATCCTCTCTAAGCTAGGGATCTAAATCAATATGCCATCATCAACTATTTTTATTTCTATCCCCCCAACCCTCCTAGGAATGATGAACAAGCTGTCTCTCCACAAAAACCATAATGTAGGCTAAACTCTTGTCTCATCACCACCTAAACCGCTTCAGGTCATCCTCACTGAGGACCACCACCCATTTCCCTGGTAACTCTTATTTCTTTACAATATCTTATGATTTATGCTCATAGTGCTCTATATAAGTGTAATTTACATGCAGCATAATCAAAACCTTAGGTATACAGCTTGATGAAATTTCAGTGTAGCTTGGTCAAGATAGAAAATACTTCCACAACTCCAGAAAGTTTATTCAGTTCTTTCACGATCAATAATCCCCATATTCCTCCCACCTCTACAGATAACCACTATTTGAAATTCTATAACCACAGAAGAGTTTGACATATTCTTGAATTTTATATAAATAGAATCATACATCTACTTTTAGTGTCAAGAGTCTTTTGCTCAAAAAACGTTTGAATGCCCACCACCAGGCTTTGAGGAGGGCACGTATTGCATGGAGCACTGGGTGTGGTGCATGAACAATAAATCTTGTAACACTGAAAAACTAAAATAAACATCTTTGGGGGGAAAAAACCATTTGAATGTATTAGCTGAGTAATAGTGATATGCTACATTTGGCTTATCCATTCTTCTGTCATTGGACATTGTTCGTTTACATCTGAGGCCTATTATAAACAATGCCACTATGAATATATTTATAGAATTCCTTTTACGGATAGACATCTAAAAAATGAAATAGATAAGCCATAGGGTAAACGTCTTTTTATTAGAACTTGCCAAAGTTTTACCAAATGAGGCACCACTGTATATTCCTAGTGGATGAGTGTTCCAATTGTTCCACATACAGAAAAGTATATGGTGGTATCTCATTGTCCTTCTGGTGAATTCCTGAAAGTCCATCAGCCAGTCATATCTAGTCCTATGGCAAGCATAACATAGTTCCCGTGTTCAGGTTAAACAACGATTTTTTTTTAATTGAGATATAACTGACAGAGAACATTATATTTGTGTGATGATGATTTTTATATACTTATAGGCTTCTAAGCACTAAAAGCTCAAGATGGATATTCCTTTTCAGATATCAGAAAAAGAAATTACAGTGAAAGCTTGGAATCCTTTATCCAAATGGAATTTTTCTTTTTTTTTTTTTCAAATGGAATTTTTCTATGTGGGCTGCTACTGTTGTGCATGCCTAAAGGAAAAGTTTTTCATTTTGTCTTGATGCTTTTATTACTTGATTGCTCATTTTCAGAATCCCTCACACTTGAAGGGTATTTTGTGTTTTCACACATCCATTGGCTCTCTCATCACAGCCTGTATACGTTAGGGTGATAAAAGTGTTATCTTCCTATCTGGAACTTCATGGTTGGCACTGGATGTTGAGCAAAAATAGCAGCCACGATAATGAAGTTTCCCAGGGAAGGCACCTGCACGTGAGGCTCACTGTTGGGTCTGAACTGAGACTATGTTCCAGGACAGCACCAAAATTAAAGCCAAAGAGATTCCACACCTAGAGATATAGTCACTAGAGCCTCCATTGCCCCCTAACACATCTCACGTGTGCAACAATGTTGATGACACGGCTGTCATATGCTCTTTACCTCAGCTAGGTATTTCATAACCAGCTGGACCCAGTCCCAAATCCATAGTTGGAAGCTGTTGACACTAAAGAGGGAACAATTTCTTAAGAATCCGTTTCATAATTAATTACATGGACACCACCCCTCCATTGGAAATCTTCATATACCAGGGAAATACATCCTCAGTTTCCTTTTACTCTGCTGTTTTTTTGTTGTTGTTGTTGTTGTTTGTTTTTTAAGATTTTATTTATTTAACAGAGAGAAACACAGCGAGAGAAGGAGCACAAGCAGGGGGAATGGTAGCAGGAGAAGCAGGCTCCCTGCTGAGCAGGGAGCCCGATGTGGGGCTCGATCCCAGGACCCTGGGATCATGACCTGAGCCTAAGGCAGATGCTTAATGACTGAGCCACCCAGGTGCCCCTAACTCTGCTGTTTTTATATTAGTTACATTCAAAGCTAATTGATGCATGATTTGACCATTATAGTCCTCAGGTGATTTTTTTTATCTTCTCTGGGTTCTAAATACCTTGCCGTCCCAGGCATTTGTCCCAGGATCTTGTTGGTGGCCCCAAGATGCAGCTGTGACTGCTGCTGACAATGATTTTGATTCTTCCTTGAGTCACTTGCTTTCCAACCTTCCTTGTAGTTATCTCAAAGTAACAATGAGAATTTCTTAAATCTACTTGAGGGAATAGCGTAAGTGATTCCCTAGGAGAATATTTAGGACACATACACATTCTCGGTCCACCCACTCAGAGTTGCTTGACCTTTGAAAGCATTTGTTTTTTCTGAAAAATAAAACTCATAATGTTTCCTCTTAGGATAGTTGTGAAAAGTGAATAGACTAGTCAATGTGAAAGTCCTTTATTAATTTGAAGGTGTGGCAAAATATTTTTTTTTACCCTTAAACACAGAAAAGCCCAAATGAGTGCATGGAGCAGGATACCTCTAAATGTCTGCATCTGAATATAAGATGTCTGGATAAGACATGTGGTATTTCTCTCAAAGTGTTCTGTATCTCGTGTCAAGGGGGAAAAAATAAGAAAAACCATGTCCAAAAGAGAGCGTGCTGAAAAAAAAAAGTATGTCAAGATGATATTTGACAGAAGGTGCTACTAAAGCTAAGGATAAAGGCAGAGAAAAGAAAAGGCAACTAGAAAAACTGGGAAAACAAAGGAGTCGGTAGAGATAACAAATGAAATATAATTGCACTAATCAAATGTAGCAATAAAGCCATTATGAGTATATGATATCTAACTTCTCCAAGATACATATGAAGTGACATTTAGGAAGCGGATAAATCAAAGAACTATGTCAGTTCTCTTTTCAGGTATACTTGATGTTTGCAGAACTTGTCCCTACTTACCATTCAGGCCCTTGTGAAATCACTTTGAACTTTTGGCCCAAGATCCATTCTAGCGATTGTGCTTTAGAATGCTCCGTGAGCTACAGTTGCTTATCATCCACATCTAGGCGAGATTCATCTGTGCTCCAGACTCTATTTGTCCTAGTTGAGTTCGCCTTACTGACATTCCAGGGGCATTTTGCTTTCTTTGTCCTCCATCAGCTTAGTAGAATTATACTTGGGTGAAAAATATCTGACCCAGTCTTTAGGATCTATTACTGCTGATCAGAACCTCAGTCACTGGAGTGAATTTGGAATTGACTCTGGTTCAAGTTCTCTGGCTTTGTCTGCAGTAGGATTTTATCTACTATAGACGTTATTATACTCCCACTTGACAAAGCCTGTTTCACAAAAATGCCTACCTTGTAAATGGATCCATTTAGAAATGCTACTTGGGTTTTTTAAAAGATTTGCTGTATGATTCTTTAAATAGGTCTTTTACTGCATTTGAATAAGATTTTATTTACCAATTTTTAGGAACACATCTATTACAGGTAAAGTGGGGGTGTTCCTGCGTAAAAAAAGTGCAGGAAGAATATCTTTAAACGTTTAAAGGACTGCTGGGGCACCTGGGTGGTGCAGTCAGTTAAACAACTGACTCGGCTTCCTCCTGGGTTGTGATCTCAGGGTTGTGATCTCTGGGTCATGAGATCCAGCCCTACATCAGACTCCATGCTCAATGGGGAGTCTGCTTGAGATGCTCTTTCCCTCTCCCTCTGCCCCTCCTGCTCATGGGCTCTGTCTCTCTCTCTCTCTCTCTGAAATAAATAAGTAAATGTTAAAAAAAAAAAAAAAAATTAAAGGTCTGCTTGAAAAGCATAAGAAAAAATTACCAAAACTTAGTCTTGTTCATAAAGAAGAAAATGGCCCTGCTTTTTCCCAGGTCTTGTTAAAGCTCTATCCAAATATGGGACGCCACTCCACAGTCCTTTGCATTCTAGCTGCTTGGACTTGACACCTGATGTATCCAGAATCATTTTTTGTTTTTGTTTTTAAGATAAATCTTCCTTCTTATAGGTAAAAGTAAGAAAGTAGTGCCTAGAGGGAGTCATAAGGTTAAACATTTATTTTGAAAATAAGATGAAAGTAGACTAGAAGCAGCCCTCAATAATCCATGTTAAAAAGGGGCAAGATTAGTTTACTTAATCCAAAAAGTTTTATTTCAGACACCACATTCAGCTTTTTAATTAATTCATTTATGATAAATATTGATTTTTCCTTTCTTGTTAATACCTTCACCAATTCTCTTTCCTAATTTCCATTCAATTTTGTTTCCTAAGACCCCTGCAATATTCTATAGACATGAAGAAATTAGATCACACCTCTTCAACTAATCCATCTAATTACCCAACTCAACCCTCAAGCAATGTGCTAACCAGAAAGACAACGTATTTCATTAGTGAGTTAACAGTGGTTTGCAGAACTAGATCAACCAGATTCTCCTCTGCCAAGGCCCAGGTTTCTGAATTCTTGTCCTCAGCACAGCTCTGTAGGTTAGGGCAATATATCAGAGACACCGGAAGCTTAAGTTCATTTCTGGCTGCTTCTGCTGTCCCTTCTCTCTTTCAGTTGTCTTTAAACATGGATAAGACTCTCCCACAGGGGCACCTGGGTGGTTCAGTCAGTTACACATCTGCCTTCGGCTCAGGTCATGATCCTAGGATCTTGGGATGGTGCCCTGCATCAGGCTCCCTGTTCAGCGGGGAGCCGACTTCTCCCTCTCCCACTCCCCATGCTTGTGGTCTCTCTCCCTCTCTCTTTCTCTCTCTGCCAAATAAATAAATAAAATCTTTAAAAAAAAAAAAACTCTCCCATAATCATAAAAAAAAATCATTCTCCTTTGACTCCATTCTGTCTCTTGAAGTACCATTCAGAATTTTTATTCCTTTTTCCAAATTTATCAGAAGTGCCACCTACATTCCCGTTTGCTTGAGAATGCAAGTGAAATCTGACATCTGCTTCATTACTTGATTGAAATTGCTCTATTGTTCCTCCTAAGGTCACAAGCAACTTCTAAATGACCACATCCAAAGGATATCTTTCAGTCTTTACCTGTGGAAGGCAACTTTGTTTTAATACTGTTGTTGACTTCCTGCTTCTTAAAACTCTACTCCCAGGGCACCTGGGTGGCTCAGTGGGTTAAAGCCTCTGCCTTCAGCTCAGGTCATGATCTCAGGGTCCTGGGATCGAGCCCCACATCAGGCTCTCTGCTCAGTGGGGAACCTGCTTCTCCTTCACTCTCTGCCTGCCTCTCTGCTTACTTGTGATATCTCTCTCTGTCAAATAAATAAATAAAATCTTTAAAAAAAAAAAACAAAAAACCTCTACTCCCTTTGCATTTTTTTGCAGTCTTCCTTTTGCCTGTTTTCTCTGCACAGCCATTCAATATTACCCAGACACATAGAGCTTTATCTCACCATTTTCCATCTATGTTCTATCCCTCTGTGGTTTTATCTACCCATGTAGTTCAAGGGTTATATGTTTGCTAATAGCTTCCAGATCTCTCACTGAAGATTGAGACTCTTATGCTGAACTATAGACTGGATAACTCCACGAGAATATAAAATGAAAACTCGAAATTCCATATGTCCAAAGCTGAGATTGTCTATTTCTCCCTTAAATTTGTTCCTATTCTTATATTTTCTCGTTCATTTTTATGGGATTGCCATTCAAACAAATGTTTAATCTGGGTGTCATTCTTGACGGCTGCCTTCCTCAACCCACACATGTAATCAATGAAATCACATAATCTTGGTGATTTTACTTCTAAAATATATCCTTTATTACCCCCAATTGCTAGTATTAATACTAAGGTTCTTGTCTCCTCCTACACGGTGTGCAAACCTCTTCAAGCCCTTCCACTAGCCCCTAGCCTCTAACTAGAGTTAAAGCTACAATATCTATCTCTTTAATGGATCCTTGTCTCCTCACAATGAAGACCAAGCTCCTTTACATGAAACAGAGCCCCTTGCCCATCTCTATGCCTTCATCTCTTGCTACTCAATCTCATACTTAATTTTTTTACCACTCCGTCTCACACTTTATATTTCAGAAAATTTGAAATGCCTATAGTTTCCCACACAGCATTCAATTTCTTGCCTTCATATTTACTTAAGTTGCCTCCATTCCTATCTCTTCTTATCTCCCCCTTGCCTTGGCCAACACCCCCTACTGCCTAGCTTCCACTCAACCTTTGAGAATGAGCTCATCGTAATCTCCGAAAGTTTCTGATGGCAACACCCTCCTATCCTCCCCAGGGTAGTTGAACTTCTCTCCTCCGAGCCCTCAGATGTCTTATATCTCCCTCTGCGTACTCATCCTCAATCTTCAGCATAATACCTGATGAGAACTGGCTCTCATGGATATCTGTTGAATGAATGAGTGTGGAATAACAGGTTGGCTTCCTGCTGACTGGGCTTTTAGCATTGTATCAGTCTAAGATATGACGTCATTTCTTTCCATTGTAGAGGAGGCAGAAAGGAATATGACAAATGATTTTATCACATTTCCTTTTAACAGTTCAGCCTCATGATTTTGTTTGAAATGTTATAGACTTGCAGAATACCAAATGCATCCAGATCTAAATGTGGCCGTGAAATTACATTTCAAAAGTAATAATTTTAAAATAGCTCCCATTGTGGAAACTGTATGACAAGTTTCCTCTGAGAGAGGACACAGTCGGCGGCTGCCCATAGTTTTCATGTCCTTCTTTTACACATTTTCCATAGGCGACACCAACAAATAGGACAAATTTCACCTGTGTGTCTGCTTTTTCTCTGGCCCCCCGTACAGGATGGCAACTGATGTGAAACTTGGTTAAAGTTGGTCACCAAAGAGGAGAGAAGGAAAATCTAAAAGCATGGGAACCATTCTTCCAATAATCAAGAGATAACGCAGTGCATTTTTACACTATTTTAGCATTTTCAATTCCAGAAAAAAAGAACAGTGCTTCCTGTAACTCACAAGTCGGAGCCTGGGCTTTGTCTCACAGGAAGCATCTGGGCGCTGCAGGTCAGAGGCGAGGAAGGTTACAACGGGCAGGTTTCACAGGCAGTGATTAAGCGTGTGGAAACTGGAAGTTTCAGGGAATAGGATGTGAATACTTTTTAAGACAAGAGCAAAGAAGCATAGACAACGGAAGAACTATTAGAAGATATCTTAAAAAGAAGCCCAGAGGCTTCAAGAAATAAAAACAAAGTAAGTCAGATAATTACTACCCGCTGTGTTAAAAATGACTGAAAGGGAAAAAATCAAGAGAAGGAGTTTTTAACTTTGAAAAAAAATGACGGAAGGAATGGAGCAGCGACCATGGATGATGCATCTACCATCCTTTGGGAAATGATGGGGAACAAGGAAATACTGGAAGGGAGAATAATGGTCGTTTTTGTCAAAATGTTTTCCAGTTTTATAGACAATAAAGTCTTTAATTCTGTACCTGCATAATACTTCCTTTGTTAAATCTTATGTTACATATCACTAATGTTCATATAAACTTTAAAAATAAAGAATTTTATAATTATCTTAAATATTTGATTCTAGATAAGATATAGCTCATTACATTCTTCCACCTATACTGGTTTATTTTCTAATTTTGCAATATTAAAGGGCGCCTGGGTGGCTCAGTGGGTTAAAGCCTCTGCCTTCAGCTCAAGTCGTGATCTCAGGGTCCTGGGATTGAGCCCCTCATCGGGCTCTCTGCTCAGCGGGGATCCTGCTTCCCCCTCTCTCTCTGCCTGCCTCTCTGCCTACGTGTGATCTCTCTCTCTGTGTGTCAAATAAATAAAATCTTAAAAAAAATTTTTTTTGCAATATCAACATCTGGAGATTTACATTCCACTTTTATCTATTGGGTATCCTCCACTCAAAGCACCCTCATGAAACCCAACCTCAAAACTCTCCAGATTCATTGATTCCCTTCAGCTGCCAGAAGGACTCAGCATGCTCTTCATTTTCCATGTCCTTTCTCCAAAGGCATTTGATTCAGTCACTCAGAGTGCCATAAGTTTCTTAAATAACAGTTTCTAAATAGTCAAGTTTTTTGTACTAGAATAAAGCTTTATACAATTAGACAATTAGAAGTAGAGAGATTAGTTTTGTCCCTCTGGTAAATGAAAAAATAGAAAAAATAAATGCACATGTTATTTTAGATTAAATGCAAATGTGTTCAGTCTAAGCTTGAAAAGTTCATTATATAGGGTTGGCTTGATACTCTGCAATAACACAATACATATGTACTATTAATAAAAGCTATATCTTTAGGTATTTAGACAATATCTTTAAAATTTAGTATCACCAAGTCATTTTATATGCTGGAAGTCAAAGCCATACATAAAACAATGTAGAATCCGCAAATGTTTTAGGCTTAGCATGGGGGGAAAAAACACGGTATTTAAAAAGTCACATTTTTTTGTTGCTACATGGCGGAATCCTAAATTCACCCGCTTATTATGCAAAACAGTGATCTTTTTCTTTTCTAAACTATAAACACGCCTGTAAATGTTACAAATATAACATCTTATTGATGACTAAATCAGCTTACTCCATCATGAAATCCTTACTCTGGGCTGTTTTTCATGAGCTATAGAGAAAAAGAGCCAGAGAGAAGAAAAAACATCAGTACTTTATATTTTATTTGGTTTAAGGTTTTCTTTTTGTCTTAGGATGTCCCCAGGCAGTAATTTCATTAATTTTCATGTAGGGTATTCCTACTAATCCAGTAGAAGTTCTGAAAACATTTCTTCACAGCAGTAGAGAGAAAAACTAAGGTACCGGGAAAAAACAAAACATTCTCTGCCATACAGGAAAATAGGATCTGAAAAATCTAAGCAGAAGTGCAGAAAAAAACAGCTTATTCCCCTGTATTTTGCTTGTTCAACATCCTTTTTGATAGGGACAGAATCTGGCTTCTTGGTACAGGGTGATATGGTATGTATTTTACTTACCCATTGCTGGTTACAAATTATACCTAAATTACCATTAAATAAACAATATCTCACACAGTTTCTGAGAAGTCAGGGACCTGACAGCAGTGTAGCTAATGATTCTAGCTCAGGGGATCTCATGAGGTTGCAATCAAGCTAGGGTGACCAACACTCCCAGTTTGCCCGCAACAGAGGAGTTTCCCAAGAAACACAATGTCAGTGCTAAAACTGGAAAAAGTCCCTGGAAAACCTAGTCAGTTGGTTCCCATAAATCAAGTGTCATTTGGGGCGGTAATTTCTAAAGATACCTAGGGTTGGAGGATCCACTTCCAAGTTTACTCACACGGTTGTTGGCAGGAGGCTTCAGTTCTTCAGCTGCATAAATCTCTCCACAGACCAAACTTATAACATGGCTTCCCTCAGAGACATGAGGCCACACTGCATTTTATGGCCTAATCTCCAAGGCGTACATCCTAACTTCTGCTTTAGTCTATTCGTTAGAAGCAAGACACTAAACTCAGATCACAGTAGAGAGCAGGAGATTATAGAAGGGCATGCACACCAGGAGACAAGGATCATTTTAGTTTTGTATACCCAATAAAGGGTGGCGCCTAGCGCCGAGAGCCCAAAAGATGTTTGCAGAATGAGTTGCATTGTGGTCGATGGGCCTCCAGCTTTTACATTACCCAGTGTTAGAACCATCACTGTTCTCACGTCAACTGCATCCCTAAGCCTAAAGCACAGGTATCGACCACATCACCCCCTTTGATCACCATGAACCACTAAACTGATCACCTGATCACCTGCTGGCCATTTTACCTGAAACTCCCTCTTATCAACCACGAACGTACTTACATTCAACAGAATACATTTTCCTCTTCCTTTTTTTTTTAAATGACTCATCAAATCCATAATAAAACTGTTTTAGGTTGGTAAGAATCATACCGTTTATACACAATTTTTCTTCAAAGATAGGGAATTGGGGAGTAAACAAGATTCATCACATTTTGTTTTCCTTTAAAAAATAATCAAAATCCCCAATGTAACTTTTTTTCCACTTTAGGCCTGACAGTTGTGATAATGATTTGAATCAGGTTTGAAAAAGAAATAATTATTTTTTTCTGGCATAAGCCCTTGAAGTATAATTGAGTTTCCGCCTGGAAAAAAAAAAAATCTATCAGCTGTTACGAGGCTTTCTCCGATCTCAAACTACAAATATAAATACGGAGGCCTTTGCAACACCAACAAGTAATTCAGGTGTCCAGTAGCTGAACTGGGTAGAAATAGCCCAGCTATTGGCAAATACCGCAACCATAATATTGTGTCTCCAGAATCTACAACTCTGCCAAGGCTTCCAGCTTCTTGGACACACCTCTGTATCCAACATTCTGAAATATTCTGATTCCAGCCGCTGAATTGGCTTATACCTAAGCACATGTTCTTGTCAAATTCAGGTTGTTTTTCTATTTGTGATCTCAGAGCAGTTGACCTGTGATGGGAAACAGCAAGATATTTTATACAAAGGACGATCCCCACCATTCTTCAGAAGCTTAGTAAGAGTGGAGAGCTCCGATGTGATTTCATCTTCTATCTAGTTTGGCTCTCTTCCCATAATCACTCAGACATGGTAAATGACATCATCAGGAACAGGGTAAATACTTTAGAATGGACAAGCCTATTAATGCTCGCATTAACCTGGATAAAAGGAAACTAAATTTGTAAAACTCCTTATTCTAAGGGAGCAAACCTATGTAATATTTAACTTGGGAAAATCAGGAAGTTTTCTAAGATTTTTTTAAGAGGATTTTTCTTTCTCTAGGCAAGATGTCTGTTACCATTTCTCATAATTTGATTGTCCTTTATTTTTAAATTTTAAACTTTATCTTTTGTCCTTTTAAAAATTGATTAAGATGGTGGGATATCAGTGTTCAAATTAGACGTGGCAAGCAACAAAAATAATAGTACAACTGATTTATGATACAACATTCCGGTTCTGTAACCATATTACAAATATATGAGAAGCATCTCTCCTTGTAACTTTTTAAAAAGCCTCTTAAGAAGTATCTCCCTTTATAATTTTTTTAAAAGACTCTTAAACACTTTCTTATTCTCTCCCTCTGTCCCCCAACAAGGCCTATACACAGAGGGAACTAAGTAATGAATATTGTTAATGACGATGATCAGAATTAGCCACTTTTCAAAATACTTAATAAAAATTGTTGTCCTTTTCCTCAACCCCAATTCATCTACTCATTTAAAAGCTGTTAGAAAATGTAAATAAACACAAGGAAGAAAATGTAAAATATTCATAATCTCACTTCCCTAGAGAATCACTGTAACATTTAGAGATGGTCCTTATCTCTCTCTCCAACTCTTAAAACTTAAAAAGAAAATATCATGTTATATCTACATTTTTATAACCATCTAAAATATTTTATGTTGGTATCTTCAAGAATATCTTCAAATCATTATGAAGAAAGAAGCAACAGATACGTTCCAGTACCTCGTGGGGAGCACTTACAAAAGTGTTCCATAAAAATGAATAAATGAGTGAAGGAGGGAATGAGTGAATTCTTAAATAAACATATGAATAATTATCTTTGTGGAAAACTGAACGATTGCTTTCATGAAGTACTTTTGGCAAGAAAGATGATAGATAATAGTACTCACTTACCGGCGTTTTTTTAGCACACTGCTAAGCTTCACAGTAACCTGAGGAGATAGGTTTTGTCATTTATCGCCACCATTTCAATGATCTCTGAGACCCTGAAAAACCTGCCCAAGTTTTGAAGTTAAGATTCAAACCCAGACCTGACTGAATTGAAAAACGTGTAGCTCTCTCCCCCATAACACACTGCCTTTCAAATATGGCTCCTATACTGAAGTGAAGCTTTATCAAAAGGGCATCCCCAGCACCTACAATACAGGGAATTACATAATGACAAGAAGTCTTTCAGAGCCGCTCACTGGGCGACAAGCCCTGCCTTCCCTGGTGGTAGAGTACAGCTGTTACCATCCATCCCTGGGGTGGCTGTTTCATACTGGTACCGTCGGGGCCATTGAAATCATAGACACATTCACTCAGAAGAAAATGAGTGGATTTTCTTTTTCTTTTTGAGAAAGCTTTTTACAATAATCCACTTAATCCCATGGCTGATTTGCCATTGAAATCTGAGGCACAACGTCCTTTACCAGGAATTTCCTAACTTTGAAAAAAATTTAAATTAGTCAATAAGATTTTTTTTTACTGCTCCTTCCTTAACTTTCAAAAAAAAAAAAAAAAGCACATGTGTATGAGTGTGTGTGTGTGTGTGTGTGTGTGTGTGTTTGGGAGGGTGAGGATGGATGGGGAAAGCAGATGGATTCTTTCAGCAAAATGAATATTATTTTACCTCTGAGAAGAACTATGGCAAATCCAATAAAAACAAAGAAATTTTGATGACTTAATTGTAGCGAAAGATTGTTTTTTTAAAAAGCAGGATTTGGGATACATGTTGTTATACATTTATCAAAACCTACAGAATACACAACACCAAAGGTTAACCGTAATATAAACTATGGACTGAGGGTGATAATGATACATCAGTGATATGTCAGGTTCATCAGTTGTAACAAATGTACTATTCTGATGGGGGATGTGGATAGTGGGGGAAGTTGTGTGTGTTTGGGGGCAAGAGGCATATGGGAACTCTATATTCTACTCAATTTTGCTATGAAGTTAAAATTGCTCAAAAAATTCTTTTTTTAAAGCAGACTGGCATGACACAAGTAAATGCACTTCTAGTTTTTACAAAAAAGTAAACAATGTTTTTCTCATTCCAGTGGAATAAATAGAAATATATATATATATATATATGTATACATATATATATATATATATATATATATATATATACACATCTCTGGTCTTATAACTTAATTCATGTATATGAGAAGTGATCCCATAGCCATGGATTTCTACCTTAGTACCTTAGTTTTTCCTGGTTTTGAATGGCATCACAACCTCCCATTGCTGGGCTCAGCCCAATGCAGCAAAAGCATCTCCTAGGAACTCAAAAAGAATGCATATTCTTAGGCACCACCCAGACCCACTGAATCAGAAAATCTGTCTTTTAATAATAAGCCCTCCAAGTGATCCTGATGCAAACCAAAGTCTGAGGGCCACTGGTTTAGAGGATAGTGCCACTGCATTCTCTGGCCGGATCATTCACAAACACAGAGGCCAACTGCAGGGATCAAGGGTTCAGTGACCTAAAATTGGTGGAGCAATACCTATTTTATAAGAATGCTATGACGACTAATGACTTAGTACATATAAAATACTGAAAACAAAGCTTGGCATATATGTGCCTATTACTATTAGCTATGGTCACTACCATATCTACCCTTAGAAGTTATCCAGCTCTTTGAAATGGTTCATGAGTATAATTTGAAAACTATGTTGGGACAACTGAACTTGGACGCTCTTAACTGCTCTTAAATTCTGTTTGTGGGAAAGTGTTTGTATTTGTTGCAATGATAGTAAACTCTCAACCCCAAGGTAGGTTCTACACACATATTCCTCATTGTCTAGCCCAGTAGGGCCACTGGTAATGGCCTCTCCTCACAGGTGCACAGTGCAAAAAGGATGTTATGAGCCAGCCTCATGGGACAAGACACTGAGTGCAGGTGAAGGACAGAGTGCTCTTAGACAGGCTCTCAGTTACTGGGGAAGTGGGAGATGGAGGGCAAACAGCTAAGGGAAAAATTGTAAAGAAACACTGAAGAAATAAGCTGCGTAGGGAAATAAAAGTAAGCCATGAAGCCTAGCTGTGGAGAACCAAACAGGATATTTTTTATAGGAGTTAATAAAGAAACAAAGGAGGGAGCATCAGGGAAGACAGAATGAATGCCAGGAATCGAAGATGGCCCCATCACTTCAGTACATTTAAAAAGTGGGGAAGTTCAATGATTTGTTTTAGTCTATGACAAAACTGCCTTATCAAATGGCCCCATCAAAATGGCCATCCTCGGGACGCCTGGGTGGCTCAGTCAACTAAGTGTCTGCCTTCAGCTCAGGTCATGATCTCAGGGTCCTGGGATTGAGTCCCGTATCTGGCTCCCTCCTCAGCGGGGAGCCTGCTTCTCCCTCTGCCTGCCTCTCTCCTGCTTGTGTGCTCTCTCTCTCTCTCTCTCTGAAAATAAATAAAATCTTAAAAAAAAAAAAATAGCCATCCTAAGACATTCTAGACCTGACATGGACAGAGTAAGGAAGAATCTAAACTAGAACAATGACAATGGCCACTGCTGTCACCTGGTCTCTGAAGATGAAGATGAGATTGGTATAAATTCTCATGTTTCAATGCCCTGTCAAGATTTCTGTGTCTTTCCAGTAGATTTATGTTGTTACAGTCCTCATCAAATTAAGATAGTTTATTGATTAATAATAACAGTTAACACGTTTATTACTTACTCTGAACTTTCTTGTAACTCATTAACTAATGACTACACGCTTAGGGAGTGGTTATTACTACTATCAGAGGAAACTAAAGCACAGAGAAGGTAACATACTCCCAATATAACAGTGTTGGTAAGCGTTGGTTTGAGATTCAAGCCCAGGCAGCTTGGCTCTAGAGCTCAAGTTCTTGTCCACTTAATGGATAAGTTTTGCTGACTTAATGTTGTCTTGTCCTGCATGTGCTGTTTCTGCTGCATGCCTGATGGACCCTACAATGGCTCTGTAGGTTGACTGACCAAAAGAGGGAAAAAAAAAAAATATTATCACACAAGATATGTATATGTGTAGTTGACTTTATTAAAGGTTGGAAAAGATGGATGGAGCAAGTCTGCCTTACAGCAATTAAAACAACGCGAAACTGAATTGTAAATGCCCGTGTACGTAAAAAGCCTTCTTCTTCTTTTTTTTTTTTTTAGTGTCCTAACCTTGCAGACTGAGACTGGGCCCCCTTTTTTTTCCACGTACTGATGGTCTACTCAACTTTGTTCATAAGGAAAGAAAAAAACCAGTTTGGTCTCCAAAAATAATTTTGGCACTTGCCGCCAAGATAATCATTTTTATTTACCCTTGATGCCCTCGCTTTCAGATACCAGAGAAAGCCAAGAGCCAGTTTTAAGTAAGTGCCCTCTAAAAGGGCTAAAAAGCTAGAATTATATAAACAACGGGCTCTAATCCAACCTAGCTTCACTGGAATGCAATGTGAAAGGGACTGTTGGTCATGTGTTTGTGTTTTTTTAGGTCACGCATACTTATAAAGGGACAACTCTGTCTACCACAGCTCTTTTGAATTTAGATGCCACATGGGCCCAGGTAGACCCCAGATCAGTTGACTAAGCTGCCCGTTAGACCACCTGCAGTGCAAGTGCCTGGCGTTTCACTAAGATGTTCAGTTAAGCGAGAGCAATTTGAGGACCACATTCAGGGACAACATCATACACATGTGACCTGGGCAGTTCCACAGTCCCTGCCTTCAGAAGAGCTCCACACTTGGTTTAATGCTCTATTGTCACTGTCTTGAAATTATTAATGATTTTGAGTAAGGAGCCCCATATTTTCATTTTGCACTGAGCCCCACACATTATGTAGCCAGAGCTGGCCCTTCTAGTCACCTTACAACCATCTTCTCATGTGCTGGTCAGCATAATCGCTTCTAAATGGACGGGAAGAGGAGTTACAGCTGTCAGAAGATATTAAGCCAAACAGCATCTCAGCTTGATCCCACACCAACTAGAATTTGACCTTGAACAGTGTCAGGTAGCTTGGAGCTGTGCTCTTGCAGTATAGAGCATGGATACTTCGAGCCCATCTACAAACTGTGAGTCCTCAGAGACACAAATACCACAACTGAGAGAAACATTCAGAATTTTTTTTAAGATTTTATTTGTTTATTTTGAGGGTGAGAGAGTGCCCCAGTGTGCCTGTGTGGAGAGAGAGAGGGAGAGGGCATCTCAAGCAGACTTGCACTGAACGTGGAGCCCAATGCTAGGCTCCATCTCATGACCCTGAGATCACAACCTGAGCCAAAACCGTGAGTCAGTTGCTTAGCCAACTGAGCCACCCAGATTCCCCAGAATTTTTTTCTAACAATTTGACATTACCTCAATATCCAACTACATGATCATTTCTCTAATCATTCATTTTCATTAGATTTTATAAAATTATGAGTCCATGACAGACAGGGGGGAAAGGGGAAATACTCTGGTCCTTGCCACAGATATTTTGAAAAACACTACCTAAGTCAGAACCTCTTTTCTAATCAAGACTAAGGAGAAACAGAGACCACAAATGAAATGTCAGGTTAAGATGCTGCCCTTAGGAATTTGAGGCTCTGGGAATGAGACATCCTAAAGGGATTTAAAAATGAACAAAACACCTAAGACATTTTCAAGACTCTTTCTGCCTAACATCTGCCATAGAAAACATAACTTTATTTCTTGGAAAGCCTTCTTGATGTTATTGAATTAAAAGTATATTCTTTGAACTCAAATGTAGGGAAACAATAGTTTCATATTTCCTATCATTTCCAGGTTCAGATTTAAATGCTAGCAAGTGCTGTGCCCTAGGCCAGACCTGGCTTTTCCACATCTTAGGAGGGGCCAACTACACTCCGGGCATTATCACCTGGTGTGCTGATACCGAGTCAAGATTGCACTTAGGAATGTGATGCCACGATTTATCTTCTCTGGAACTCAAGTAATTTTATAGACATCCTTTCTTCTTCTCTGGGTAAACTATGACTCTTAGTTGGCTTACATTTCATGTAGGTGAGGAGCTAGGGGTTTGCTGATGGTCAAACTAGAATACCTAAACTGTCTGCTTTCATTTCCTCTCCCGAGCCTTTTGAGTCACACTCTCATCTACCCTGCAGATAAGAAGATGCAGAATAGTGACTCTTGTCATGACTAAACTAAGCTTTGGCCTGATGCCATCTACTTACACTGAGGCCTGCCCCATGAAAAAGACCCACAAAACCCATTCTTAGGTCTACGAGGAGGTAGTTTCTTGGGTATGTTGTTCATAACATTATACCCTGGGGAGAAATTCCTGCTTGTCTTTAATATAAGCAATAGTTTAGTTTTTCCTGTCCAATTAGTCTCTCTTTATGCCATGGACGCTGTAAGTTGTATAAGTGATCAAGCAGCTTTCTCTTTCTTCCTGGCTGCTAGGATGCCAATTAGTACCAGATTCATAGTCCTTTTGTACCAACTGTGTAGGCTTTTATGGGATGTGTTTTTATGCTTGGTTTGTTCTTAGCTCCATGCTATCCCCCCTCTCTAGTTTGCTTTTTCTTTTCTCAACTACTTATAATTTATGTTATATCCCATCATAAAATACCTCAGTTGTTACTCAAAAAAGACATCAGATGAAAAGAGAATGGAGAAGGAAGAAATGGGAAAGAGATCAGGGGAGAAACAGGAGGAAGGAAGGAAGGACATTAAGGGAAAAAAGGGAAAGTGTAAGGCCAGGCCTAAGGGAAGGGGCTACATTTTTGTGGTAATAAACTGAAATGAGAGTCTCATGGATTCAAATTGTAAATGGGACATAGAAAAGGAACTATAGATTATTATAGCCATGAATTATATAAAAATTATTTCAAAATTAAAAATTGGGAACTCTTTAAATACACTGCTCATTATCTGTTGCTATTTAATTATGTCAAAGACATGAAATGTGTAACAAGATATGGAATGACGCTTCTCTTATTCTTATTATATAAGAGGTTATAAGATAACCTCTTATGGTTATAAGATAACCTCTTATCTCAGAGGTTTGGTTTCAAATCTGAAAGCTTCAAATCTAAGAACGAAGTTCACTACTATTCCCTTGTCCATTCTAAAAAGATGGTCTAGACACATCCCCATAGAATTTACTAGGAAGTAGCTAAACTGGTTTCTTCAACTACCAACTCTATCAGCCAACACCAACCTGAAGGAGCTGAAGATGCTATAGAGGAGATTTTTTTGAAAGGCATTAGTAGGAATAGAAAGCAATTGATGTCTCCTCTGGGGATGCTTACACACACACACACACACACACACCTCAAACTAAGAGAGAAGACCCTGAGGGAAGCTCTCATAGCATTTGGAATCATCTTCTCAATGATACAACTAGCACCTCAGCCTCCAGATAGATATTGGCTGAGTTGCAGACTCTTGGGTGTCTTTAGACCAGACTTTGGAGAAGACTGAGGAGAACCTGACATGTTAAGCATCTCCAGGAGTTTGGCATTATGCATAAAGGTAGACACTGAACCTGCCTCTCCACAGAGAGGCCTGAGGATGGGAGACTGGCTGGAGGAAACTATAAAGATGAAGAGACAGGATAGCAATGACCTGCATTTCCAGAGTTTTCCTTCAGGTCAAGTGGTAGTTGCAGAAGGTAGCCAGACTCTAGGCTGCGAGGAAGGATCCCAGTGGAGGGGATTACCAGCCAGATAGAGGAAACCCCAGAGGTGGGGATCTGTGATAAAAGAAAAAGGTTATGAGAGGTGAACCAGCGGAATCCTCACCCTGTCAGGAAATCGCAGTGGGGACATCCCCAGAAGGGTCTTCCCAAAAAGCCTTCCAACACATCTGGCAAAGGAATAAGTATTGGGCATCTGCCTCAAAGAAGGCTGACCCCTGGGCTGTGCACAACAGTCAGGGAGGGGCGCCTTTACTCCTTTGCCTCTGATGCCTGAGGAAGCAGAAGTCATGCCTGGGTTCAGCAGCAGTTAGGGAGAAGAAGTATGGTTATTGAATTGAGTGCCAACGTACTCGTGTTTTTAATTTTAATTAAGCCTTTTTTCAGCTAGGAAAAAAAAATACTGTTGTAATACATAAAAGTAACTTCAAAAGCAATGGGATCTCTGGTCCTAGGGTGGAAAATCTAAAAGATGGTGAGAGAAAAACTTTTTTCATGATTTATATACCCTCAGCTCTAGCCCATTCAATAAATCATTTACATAACTATATAACTTCAAGTATTCCAAGTCAAAATAAGAGACAAAGCAACTGAAATATCACCCCCCCCCAAAAAAGACTGGGATACCTAGTAATATAAACTATAAATCAACCTATATTCTCCTCAGAACACTTACGTGACATGTTATTTAAAAATTATATTGATAGTGTTATCTCACACCTTAATTTTTCTCTTTCTCAGATCAATGATTGACCTTCCCTCTTCCTTCTCCTTTCCCCGATTATCCCATTTTTTAATTTACATTTTTCTATTTAGTTTAACTAGAGTAAAAGGGAGGGGGAAAGACAGTAAAGGCAAGAGTTTCTAAGTTTCAGAAAATCAGTATAACTTCTGAATTCATTGGGAATAGAAGTTATAATAACATGGTTATGGAGACATTTTCATACAACAGTGAATTGGTTCAACTGTGTATGCACCACCCAATTCCGTGCCTTGCTCAGAGGACGTACCCCGTGAGAACAGAAGCCTTATATGCCATATAATAACTTACTCAGACTACATCACTCTCAACAATGCAGCTTCATGCAATCGGCCCCCACCAAGCATCTTCCTCAACACGACCTCACATTCTTACTGCAATCGACAGTACCAAATATTTTACTGTTTGGATATAAAATTCACCACGAAGAAATCCTAAATCATTCGCAAATTGCTTTCATAACTCTGCCCTAAATTGAGCTTTCAAATTTTTTCTCTCTACAAAATTGAGTTTTCTAAATGAATATGGTTTTTCTTCTTTCCTAATGACTCTGCACACAGGCTATTTTAGCTTAGTTGAAACAGGTGGCTGGAGCCAGAAAAATTGGGGTCTGAGTCTCGAGCCCACTAAATACATTTCTTCTCTAGCAGCAGCTGCCCTTCTGAGTGTTTTTTAAACTGTGAATCCTCCCACTAATAATACAATTAATCAGTAGCGGCTTTTAGATAAATGCATGTAAAATCAAGAACACAATTAAGTTAGACCATATTGGTCTAACTATAGTAAATAGGTCCATATAGTGAACCAATTTTTGTGGACCGTATGTAATCCTTCAAACACACAAATTGTTCCAGAAATATACAAATGAGTGAATAAATTGTTTCATATAAATTTTCTTTTTTTTTTTTAGTCTCATATAAATTTTCAGATGTGCTTCTAGTTACACTTGCCCCATCACAAGTCATCAAAAACTCTAGGACTTTAGAACAGCTACTTTCTTTAGGGCAGTATTCTATGGATCGGGAACATAGGAAGGCTTGACTGGGTAGTTCTCTGCTAGAGACTCTCAGGAGGTCACAGCAAGATGAGGGCTAGGATTTGGAGACAACTTAAGGATCTACTCGGCTGATCATCCCAGGTGTCTTTCTCCGGAGGGCTGGCAGTTGATTCGGGCTATTGCTGGGCATTCAGCTGGGGCTGATCAGAGCGCCAGCACACGTCCTGTCCAGCCTGGCAATCTCAGAATGAGACTGTAATGGCAGCTACTTCCCCCAGAGTGAGCGTCCCAAGAAGAACTAGAGGAAGTTGCGTGAGTTTTTAGGATCAAGCTTCTGAATTTGCCCACTATCCCTTCCACTGCATTCTGTTGCTTACAAACTAGTTACTGTGCTTCTCCCAGATTCCACAGGAAAGCACACAGACCCCACTTCTCCATGAGAGGAATGTCATAAAATTTGAGGACATATTTTAAAACCGCCACATTTCAGTTCATCTATTATAACAACAATCCTTCCTCCACCTTGTACACTAACTACCCCCCACAGACACAAAAGAAACCTTCTGTAATTACATTACCCTTTACAAATCCTGGCTGAAATGTAAAGCATTTGAAAGTACAAGATTTAATTATTTAGTTTAAAAAAACAAACAAACATTTTTTTTTTTGGTCGTTAGGGGGGAAAAAGTTGAAAGATATTTTGTCTGTTTTCACCTAGATGGTATGGATGGAATTTAAACATTTTTAAATGGGTTTGACATTGATTCACTAAGACTGAGAAGTCTCTATGAACAATTCAACTAATGAATTTGGTTCTAAGCCATGGTTTCATAGCACTTTGACACCACACACTTAAACACATTTTCCAAAAAGTGCCCCACTCTCTTAACCACAAAATAATGATTCCCGAGGCCCCTGACAAAGCCAAGGTCATTTCAAAGCATCTCTATTTCCTTTGCAATGCATAAGGTCCTTAAATGTTACTGTTTTTTTCATGGTTCTGGAGTTAGTCTTGCTTTGCATTATCTTCTTCCCAGGAAAACTGAAAGCACTTGAGTAACTCTTAGTAAGATGAATGAATTCATGATTTTTCCAGTGGAATTTCTGAGAGTTAGAGCATTTCTAAAACTTACTTCTACACAGAAAGAATCACTTTCTCCATTTTTCTTGTCCCACTAGTCCTGTACAAAGTTCAAATACAGCAGGCTGCACAGTTTATTGTTTACTTGTCTATCTCCTCCGTCAAACTAAATACTCAATGGCAAGACTAGTTTCAGCCATCTTTTCATCCCCAATAGATACGACATAGAAGATACTTCACAAGGGCACCTAGGTGGCTTAGATGGTCAAGTGTCTGCCTTCAGCTCAGGTCATGATCCCAAGGGTCCTGGTATAGAGCCCTGCATTGGGCTTCCTGCTCAGCTAGAAGCCTGCTTCTCCCTCTCCTTCTGCCTGCCGTTTCCTCTGCTTGTGCTCTCTCTCTCTCTCTCTTTCTCTCTGTCAAATAAATAAATAAAATCTTTAAAAGAAAAAAAATCTTAACATTGAATTATTCTATTTTTCTTCTTTTTCTTATAAGTGCATTGTTGCTGAAGCTTTTTAAAAAAAAATGTGTAAGTACATATTGCTTCTGTAAAAGAATGTCGAATGCCAAAGGTTTTCAAAACTTCCAGGGATTACTGTTTTGGTAACCTAAATCAGGGGCTCTCAAACCTGACTCACATTGAAGATCTTTAAATATTCCAACTCCCAACGCCAGAAATCCTGGTCCTAATTGGTCTGTGATGAGGCTAAGGCATTTATATTTTTTAAAACATTTCTTTAATTCTTTATATATTTAGACTTACAAAAAAAGTTGCAAAAATAGAACAGAGAGCTTCTATACACTTTTCACTCATCTTCCCTTAATGTGAACATCTTACAAAACCATATTACAACTATCAAAACTAACAAATTAACATTGATGCAAAACTCTTAACTAAACTATGGAGGTTATTTGGATTTTACCAGTTTTGCAGGAATGTGCTTTTTCTGTTCCGGGATCCAATCCAAGATCCTATATTGCATTTAATTGTCATGTCTCCTTAGTCTCCTTCAATCTGTGACTAAGTTGGTGAATTTCCCATTCTTTCCTGGTCTTTCATGACTTTACCACTTCAAAAGAATATTGATCTGTTGATTTGTAGAATGCTCCCCAATTTGGAAGCATTTCATTTTCTGATTATTGGATTGTGGCTTTTCATTTTTGCCAGAACACCACAAAAGCGGTGTGCCCTTCTCAGAACACAATGCCAGTCGGTACAATATGTCAATATGTCTTATTTCTGGTGATATTAATATCGATCACTGGGTTAAGGTTGTATCTGCTGGGTTTCTCCACTGAAATGCTACGAGTTTCACCAATGTAATTAATGAAATTCCCAAGGAAAATAATTTGAGACTATGCAAATATACTCTTTCTCTTCAATTTTTTCACTCAAACGTTGAAACTAACTTTAGCACATATCCAGGGATCTTGCCTGCAACAGTTCTTACTATAGTGCTCCAATGGCAATTTTCTATTTTCCGTGCTTCTTCCACAGTTATTAAATTCATCTGGAGGGAAACACTATCCCTCTCCTCGCATTTGTTTAACTATTCATTTATTTAATTATATTAGTATGAACATATGGATCAAATTTTTGTAAGCTTCCAGGTGATTCTAACTTGTACTCAGGACTGAAAACCACCACTAGGTGATCTTTGCACCTGGCCCATAATGTGCTTCCCCTAGTCTGTCTGCTAACATAATAGTCTTTGTCTTTTCAATATATGTGTAGTTGATACGATCTACCCAACAAGGCTGTTGACTCTCTAAAATTTATATGGAAATTCAAAGGACCCAACATAGCCAAAAATTTTTGAAAAAAAAAAAAAGACAACTAGCACTACCCAATTAAGACTTGCAAATCTTGGGGACTCCTGGGTGGTTCGGTGGGTTAAGCATCTGCCTTCTGGCTCAGGTCATGATCCCAGAGTCTGGGGCATCGGGCTGTATAGGGAGCCTGTTTCTCCTTCTCCCTCTGCCCCTCCACCCCATTTGTGCAAGGGTTCTGGAGTTAGTCTTGCTTTGCATTATCTTCTTAATGCTTAATAAATATATAAAATAAATAAAATCTTAGATTTATTTTATATATTTATTATGCATTAAGAAGATAAATAAATAAATAAAATCTTATAAGACTTAAAAAGCTACACGAGTCAAGAGAGTGTGGCATTGGTTAAAAAAAATAAGCAGAAGATCAATGCAACAGAATAGAGTTCAGAAATAGACCCACACATGCATGTAGGCATACCTCTGAGATATTGCAGGTTTAGTTCCAGACCACCACAATAAAGCAAATATCACAATAAAGGGAGTTAAATGATTTTTTTGGTTTCCCAATGCATATAAAAGTTGTGTTTACACTATGCTATAGTTTCTTAAGTATGTAGTAGTATTATGTCTAAAAAAGCAATGTACATGCCGTAATTTAAAACTATTTTATTGCTAAAAGATACTAACCATCATCTGAGCTTTCAGCAAGTCATAATCACTGATCACAGATCACCATAGCAAATATACTGGTAATGAAAATGTTTGAAATGTTATGAGAATTACCAAAATGTGACACAGAGACATGTAGTGAGCAAAAATGCTGCTAGGACAATGGTACCAATTGATTTGTTTGCCACAGGATTCCACAGAAATTCAACTTGTAAAAAACACAATATCTGCAAAATAAAGTATGGCTATAATCAATTTATTTTCAACAAAGTTGCCAAGATAATTCAATAGGGGAAAAGATAACCTTTTTGACAAGGGGTTCTGGAACAAATTTAGACATTCATATGGAAATATACACATAAATCTTGACCTTTCCTCATAACTAATTAAAAAGGATCATAGACCTAAGTGGAAGAACAAAAAGCATAATATCTAGAAGAAATTTCAAGGAAAATCTTAGTGACCTTGAGTTTGGCAAAAGCAAAAACCGCAGAGTCAATAAATTGACTTAATCAAAACTACAAATTTTGCTCTTCAAAAGTCACTGTTAAGAAAATGAAAAGGCAAGTTCACAGAGTGGACTTTTATATATAATATCTTAAAAACCCTTATTACTAAATAATAAAAGGAAAAATGACCCAATTTTAAAAAGTTGAACAGACACTACACAAAAGAATATATGTGATTAGCAAATAAGCAGATGAAAATATGCTCAACATCATTAGTCATTAGGCAAGTATAATTTGAAGCCACAGTGAGACATTACTATGAATCTATTAGAAATGACTAAAAATTTTAAAAATGGTCATATCAAGTCTTGGCAAAAATGTGAAGGAACAAGAACTCTATTACACTGTTGATAAAGATATGAAATGGTACAGTTGCTTTGGAAAATGGTGTGTCAGATGTTTAAAACTTAAATATACATTTACCATGTGTACTCTTAGATAAAATGGAAGTATACACCTATACAAAGACACTGCAGCTGAAAAAATATATCTGCCAATAAATGTACTGATAGGCAAATTATGGTTTTTCCATACAATGGAATACTACTTAGCAAAAAATAAATAATAATAAGAAGAAGAATAGTTTTTTATTTTTTATTAAATGAGCCATTGATATATGCAACCTCCTTCTGGAAAAAGATCCCAGAATAAACAGTACATACTGTACAATTCTGTTTATATATAATTATAGAAAATGCAGACTTTCTGCAGAAAGTGACAGAAAGCAGGTTGGAGGTTGCCTAGGGATGGCAGGGAGGAACAGAAGGAAGAGTTTACAATGGAACTTGAGGAAACACAGTTATCTTTATTCTTGATTGTGGTAAGGGTTTCATGGGTATATGCATACATCAAAACTTATCACTTATTAACCACACCTCAATAGAGCTGTTTTTACAAAGAAAGACATTGCAAGAAAACAGAAGTACACGCCCATATCGCTCATGAACATAGATTAAACAACAACAATAATAAACCTGATTCTGGGTCCCCTACCCAGAAATTTGGACTTAATTGATCAGTAGTATGACTTACATGTCAAGTTTTATTAAGGTTCCTTACATGATTCTGGTATGCAGCAAATTTAAGAACCACTGTTCTGTTCCATGACCCTAGACTACACCCCTAACCCTGAAAAAAACCTCACTTTAATTCCTTTATTTGCCAGGGCGCAGTGTTGGGAAATCATGAGTGGGTCATGTAGACCCATCAGCACTTCCAGAAAACAACCTGAAGCACTTAATATTGATGACTCATCAGTTGTGTCATCTTAGTAAAATAAAGGATTATATTTTAAAAAGAAGATGAAGAAGTGAGCTGCTGAGGATTCAGTAAGAATGCTAATAACAAAAGACATGTAACTACACCTGCAGTGGGTAGGGAATAAATAACTCAGAAAATAAAGTTTTCTGAAATGCTCTAATGAACAGGGAAATACGAAAGGTACAAGAGAAGTGGAAGGAAGGAAGGAAGGAAGGAAGGAAGGAAGGAAGGAAGGAGGGAGGGAGGGAGGGAGGGAGGGAGGGAGGGAGGGAGGGAGGGAGGGAGGGAGGAAGGAAGAAATAGAGAGGAAAGGAAAAAAATCAGAAGTTCTGAACAATAGATCAGGAAGTCAAAGAACTCAAGAACTTGACTCATTGCTCTTAAAGGCATTATCTGTCAATAGAAGCTTATGTTTACTTTCATTTGGTACCTTCTATGTTGTTGTCTTTTTAATTGTACAGCATTCAATGTTGTTTTCTCTTTTTTTTTTTTTGTTTTCTTTTAATATACCTGTTTTACTGCTCCTTTCTTCAAAAAGATATCTGAAATTCTTTTCCTTCTTATCAGCCATGCAAATAGTTGTGCAATTTTATGTTTTGGTTTATTATTTATTAATTTTAAGGATTTAGGGCTTCTTTTTGAACTCCTTTTACCATAAGAATGTTTACATTCCTTTTCACCAACTACTGCTTATTAAAGGATGTGAGGAAATGAGTTCACTGTGCTCAATCCTCAGCTGTTTTCTTCCAGCAACACTGATAAGGCCCAGCAGAATTCCTTTAGGAACAAGAAAAGAGACAGAAATTGTAGATTTCAGTCATCTGTCCCTCCCTAATGCTGACTAACATTTGTCCTGAATTCCGCTGAAACACTTTGTAGATAATGACAAATCTGTATGAACCTAACTGAATACTTGGCAACCTCACTATTTTATAAAGGCAAGAACCCAAGAGGGAAGCAAGAGCACTTCCAGCTCATGTTTGACCTTCAACCAGTGTGCAAAACTAAAGGTGCTAAAATCCTACGTTTTGTAAAAGGAAAAATTCCAATTTCCTGTATTTATTAGAAATGGCAAAAATACAGCTTTATTTTCTAATTCTTTATAGCTGAGATACTTTTTAACTAGAAAAGGTATAGGACTCTTTTCCAGAAAACATGAAATAAAAGACCTCAGGTCTACATCATTTCACACAGAAATATATCCAGTAACGTTACAAGTTGATTAAGACATGAGTCAAAAATGGCTTCTGAATATTTGTATCATTAAATCATAAGTGGATTTAGTAAGATCAAAATCTTATATTTTTTACTTTGTTTTCTACTTATTTTTATGCACAATTTTTAAATTTGTAAGAACTTTACAAGCAGTGATTTAATAATAATTCATATACAGAAAGTCATTAAAGCCCAAATTTTAAAAATGGACCCTGGTTCATTAATAAGAAGAGAAAGTAGGACTTCTTGGTCCTCACTGTTATGTAAAGCGTAACCTTAATGAAATGGGCTATAGAAAATGAAATATGCTAGGATTTCTGGAGAGAACCTGGTGATTAGAGAAGAGAAAGGCCACATGACCACTCTTGAGCATAATTTAAAAGACATGAGAGTCATGATAAGGAGAGCATGAGGGGAAAAAAAAATCAAAACAGATGGCATATATTACTATGGACAAGCACAGGGGCAACTCAAATACAGAGAATTACGAAGTAAATTTGTACAGCGTGCATAATCATGACCTAAGTCCCACATAGAGAGAATGAGACTGTAATTTAATATCCAAACAGGACACTTTTGAGAGTAAGAGGGCACAATTAACAATTGCCCTGGGGCAGCAGCATAAACGAGGACTATCTTGGGCAAGCCAGGGTATATAACTCCTTCCAGAGAGCAGAGGGTAATGAGATTTGAAGGAAGAGGGCAATAAGAGGACCAGACTCTCGACAAGCTGCTTAAATTTGATGTGATAGGTCACTAGAAGCTACTACAAAGGAGGTCACATAAGATAAAGAAAATAGTATATTTGGTGTGAATGCAGCTGATCAGATAAAGACAGACTAAGGGCAGGGAAATTGGCAAGGAGGTTTCTGAAGGCAGCAAGCTCAAGGCCGTGTGGCTGTAGGATGAAAATATGCCAAGAGTGGACTTAGGAAACAGCTAAGGGGAAGACATACAGGATGGACAGTGCACTGATTGCTAAACAGTTTAGCAAAATTACACAGCGATGAGTCCAACATAAGGATGGGGAAAGGGATCAAAAAGTAACCTAGAGAAAAGTCAGCATGGATGAAGATATTCAGGAAGGACATGTGAAAAATGCAGGCCTATAAATAGGACACAAGATGGGATGTTAGAAGAGTCCAGAAAAATGTAAATGAAGGAAAAATAAGAGGTGTGAAGATGATGAAAAGAGCAGAGTAACTTTGAAATGAGAAGCATCTAAGATAAGGAGGAGGTCAGTGGTATTAGAACAGCACATCAAGCCTGAGAAGGAAAAGAGTACATTTGGCTTGAGGGACATCAAGAAGAGGTTTCATCTTGAGTAACTGAGCAACTGAAGCCATTTTTTTGGTAAATATGGTTATGAAAAATGAGAGATACTGCAGTCTTTGGAGAAATACTGTGATCCTTTGCAAATGATGTAAGGAATCAATTGGAAATACAAGCAGAAAATGGGAATTTTATTTGCACAGCAAAGCAAACCATCAACAAAACAAAAAAGCAACCCACCAAATGGGAGAAAATATTTGCAAATTATTTATTTAGTAAGGGGTTAATTTCCAAAACATATAAAGAACTTCTAAAATTTAACACCAAAAAAGCAATCCATTTTTAAAAACCCATTTGAAAACAGAGCACCTGAATAGACATTTTTCCAAAGACACACAGATGGCCAACAAACACAGGAAAAGATGCTCAACATCACTAATCATCAGGGAAACAAAACAAAACCACAGTAAGATATCACCTCATACCGGTCAGGGTGGGAAGTATCAAAAAGACAACAAATAATAAGTTGGTGAGGATGTGGAGCAAAAGAAGTCTTCGTGCACTCTTGGTGGGACTATAATTTGGTGCAACCACTGTGGAAAACAGTATGGAGATTTCTCAAAAATTTTAAAATAGAAATACCATAATAATCCAGTAATTCCACTGCTAGGTATTTACCCAAAGAAAACAAAAACACTAATTCAAAAAGATATATGTACCCTTTTTTACTGCAACATTATTTACAGTAGCCAAGACATGGAAGCAACCCATGTCCATTGATAGATGAATGGATAAAGAAGATGTGCTACATATATGCAATGGAATATTACTTAACCATGAAAATAATGAGATCTTGCCATATGGAACAACAGGGATAGAACTAGAAGGTATCATGCTAAGTGAAATAAGTCGGAAAGAGACAAATACCATATGATCTCACTTGTATGCGAAATCTAAAAACAAACAAACAGAAACATACAGAAAACAAACTGATAGTTAACAGAAGGGTAGAGGTTGGTGAGGATGGGAAAAATAGTAAAACAGTTCAAGAACTACAAACTTCCACTTATAGGTGAGGGGTTTGAGAGGCACAAAATTCCAGATATAAAATGCCATGGGGATGAGAAGCACATGGGGGTAAGAAGTACAGCATAGGGAATATAGTCAATAACATTGTAATCGTGTAACACGGTGACAGATGGTAACTACACTTACTGTGATGAGCATAGTATAATATATAGAACTGTCAAATAACTGCATTGTACACCTGAAACTAATGCAACATTGGATGCCACCTATACATCAGCTAAAAAAGGAAAGAAAATAGGAATTTTGTAGGATTTGGGGAAAAAAATGCTTGGTGGCTGCTTTTTTTCTGCATATATTTATTGTTGAATTCAACATGCAAAGTTCATCATTTCACCTCTCTTTGATACTTTGATACTCTCATTCTTGTGTCTCTGGACTTTCCTTGGTTTACTGTTTATAATTTTACACTCAGTTTTGACTACAAACACCTGTTAGTCAAGTTCAGTTCAATCAAATCCCATCCAAGCTAACTAAAGTATTTTAAACTATTGCTCCTTTATGAATAGTTTCGTTTTTCACTATGATATAATTTGAGGAAATATTGGATGTGAGAGAATTCACCCTTACTGGGATTACAGAAATGGGGGGAAAAGTGGAAATATCCTTCAGATAAGTTCCTCCAATGACTTAGGAAATGTGGAACTAGGCCCCTCAGTCACTTGTGAAATTTAAGCGGGAAAGAACTCCTCTTTTCTTAAATTGCTTGATATCTGTAGATTTATTTTCTAATTAATTCTAAGGTTTTTTGAAAACTAAGTGTGGCACCTGAAATTTTGGTATTTGTAGTATTGTTTGATGGGACACATACAATATGGCAGTATTTGCTGTCTTCTTGTCCTCAAATATAAATTGGATTATATTCTTATTAATCGCCTTTTAAATGAATTGAGCATGAAATAAGAATCCTAATGACCCTTCTTTTTAGCTTAATTCTCACCTTTTTTTCATAACTTTGTTCCAATTCAGAACAAAGGTCTGAGAACTACTTGCTTTGAGCTCTTTTTCTTCAACGCTTTGCTTCAGTCGTTTGGAACAATATGATAAATGTGAACATCTATAACATCTCTGACGGCCTGTACCACCATCCACAGCGGCTCTGGGAAGTTGTTACTGGTGCCTTTCTCTCTCTGCTCCAGAGCACAAAGTCACCTAGATGAGGTAAGACATGGACCTGAGGCCCAGAGTAATGAGGCAACTCTTCCATAAAACCTCCTAACACACAACGATAAAACAAAAAGGGAGAAATGTAACTTCCTGGCACTTATGACCAGGGTAACCTGAATTCTCAGTAATCCTCCCAGAGGTGCCAACCTCCCACTCAGTGCTGATGCTCTAACATGCCCTAGGAAGGGTGACATCAGTGTTACTTCTGCTCAGGGCTGAACCTTAGTTAGGGAAGCAGCCTTGTTCTGGAAAGGAATTCCATTTTCTGACACGCATCTCTAATAATTGCCTGCATTTATACACATAGAGGATGGTGA
>CM053608.1:41150506-41175836 GCA_028646535.1 Procyon lotor | reverse complement strand
AGGAAAGAAGGAAGGAGGGAAGGAGGGAAGGAGGGAAGGAGGGAAGGAGGGAAGGGGAAGGAAGGACTAACTTATAATTAGAGAGAGGAGAAGTTTGGGTCAGGCTTACCCCAGGGGCTTGTTCTAACAAGACCGAGTGTCAGTGCTGCCCTCTCTCTGTTCTTGCTTTTCCAACAGGTAGACACAATCTCCCAAAATAACCAGGCTGCCAGTTAACCAGGTGACACACATCCAGTCCAAACACATACCCAGCTCCATGCAGCTACTCTGGAATAAGAATACTTTAATATTCTGCAGTACTTCTCATCTCAGAATTTCTAAATATATTTTAGTCAGTAATTAAGTCATATAGTAACAAGTCAGCCTCCTAAATTTTAGAAGAGTTGCAGAACGTTAAGGCTAAAAGTCAATGCCTGCATGGGAGTGATACATCATTCACTGAAGCTCATTCCTCTTCTCAGGGAGAGGAGATTATCTCATTTTTACTTCTTTTCTTTATTTGTGAAGTCAATGTACATGAACCGACTTGGAAAATAAGAGCCTTAAAAAACTGTTAAACACCTGGGCGCCAGTTCTGGCTTCATAGCCATCAAGACCTATGGCCACTGTACCTTTCCGGGCCTCAGACTGTGTATATGTCAAGGGTCTGAGGCCACTGAGTTATTGGTTAGAGCCTCAATAAGGGGTTAAATACCACCCGACTCAGATGGAGGGGGAGATTAAATAGCAAACACCTGCACTGCCATTCAAATGCATGTTCTCTCTAAGCCTTTCATCTCCTGTTCTGTATCTGGTCTTTGCCACCAAATCTCTCAACCTATTGATCTAGTGAAAATGAACAGTATTGAGACAGTGATTAATTGGTTCAAACCAATGAAGATATAATCAGTACATTGTTCGGAATAACAAACACTTCACACAAAGCTTTCAAAGAATCTACCAATCTGATTTGATTATTACTAAGATATCTGAGGCTCTTTAGTGATTAGATTCTGGTAGTACTTATTACCCCCAAGGCTTCTTCTTGTTTCATTAGATGCTCCCGGCACTTAAAATTGCTACATACTCAAGCAAACTACCATGAGGTATCTCACAGCCTCCTGCCTGCTGAATCTTCACAAATGTCCCTCATGCTTGGCTTCCCTCTGAAGTTAGCAAACAAGAATCCTTGATTAGATTTTTTAAGCTTCTCCCCTGACCTTGATCCCATGTTGCTTTCAAAAGCCTGACATTGGATTTCTAATGAAGAGTTGGAGGAGTGAAGAAGAAAAAAGGCGGAGAAATGATATGCTTTATATATATATATTCCTTCTTTCCAGAGACATGCTGCTGTTACTATTAAAACATTGCTTTTACAGAGTTACTTAATATCCTAGTTACTTTATGTCTTACATTACTTTATATCTTAATCTCCCAAGCAGAAGAGGTCTGAGAAAGTTCTTCAGATACCCAGTTCCTTTCAACTATGTGGGATGCCTCTTCTTCAGAAACCATAAGATATAATCAATGCTATTCTGAGGATCCTCCTCGTCTAAAATAAGAATCCAAGGAAGTTTTAAAGAAGTGCTTGGAGTTTTGTTTTAACTTTTGGTACTGGCTATGACAGACAACTCATCCTTTTCATGATTTGGGGCTGACACTTAAGCCCAGTGGGCCTCTCGGCATCCTTATCTGAACGTCAATGAGGTGGGACTGACTGACCTCCAGGTGCCCCCTCTCACTGAGAACCTGGGTACTTTGGAGGCCCTACATGATTAAGAGTGTAGGTTCTGGGGTTAAACTGCTTGGTTTTACCTGTTGGCCCTACCACCTCCCTGCTGTAATTTCTGTAATATGTTCTTTATACTTTCCCCAAATATGGCCCTCATGTCCATCCCACTCTGCTCAGAGGCTTGTGTACTGAATCCTTTCCCAGATGGTCTTTCTCCCCTCATCACCAGATACTCTCTGAACACTTCCCCACACTTCCTCTCCATGGCTGCAGGGCACATGACCTAAGAGGGAAGGCTTGAAATACTGAAACACTGCTTATTAAGTTGCCTATATAGAGTTGGACTGTATCTGTTCATAAATTCAGGGTACTATCACTTACCTGTCTATCTCAGTGATAAGTTCAAGTTGGAAATTATTACGAGATAGGAAATCAGATGCTTTTTCCACTCAAAATTAAGATTATTATTTACCTTTACCCATTCCTCCTTTGAAAAGTGACCCTTACTTATTTCTTGGCCTTTCTCTGTTTGATCATTGTGGTGGACAGGCCCTCAAGTGTCCCTCTTGATCACAGCCTCCATGATCTTGGCACACCCTTGTATATCCCTCTACACTTGAGTGTAGGTAGGAACTATGACTTGTGTCTTACCAAGAGAACACAACAAAGGTGATGGGATGCTTGTGATTACATATTTGTGGTTACATTCCATAAAAATGTAACACCCTTCATACTAGGAGACTATCCCTTCGGTCCTGGTTTAAGGAAGCAGTCAGCCATGTTTAGAAGGTCCACAGGGCAAGGAGTTGAAGGATGACCAACATCCAGCAAAGAAATGGAATCTGATAGCGCACAGGAATGAAATAATCACTGGCAACAACCACTTGAGCTTAGAATTGGATCTTCCCCCTGTCGAGCATCAGGTGACTCCTCAAACTCAACCAACAGTGATTGCAGCCCTGTGAGACATTCAAGAAGAGATATTAGCTAAACTGCACCCCAAATTTGGATGTCAGAAACTGTGAGACAATAATGTGTGTTTTCTTAACCTACTATGCTTGTGCTGATATTGTTATACATCGATAGAGAAGTAACACAAGTAACCCAATCACCTCAAGTCAAATTTATTTTGTCCTTCTTGTTTTAGTCATCTTGGACTGCTATCACAGAATACCATTGACTGGGTGGCTTAAACAATAGACATTTATTTCTCACAGTTCTGGAGGCTGGGAAGTCCAAAATGTGTAGACACATTTAACTCTTAGTGAAGATGCTCTTTCTGGCTTACAGACCGCTGCATTCTTGTTGTGTCCTCCATGGGGGAGAGAGGAAGCTCTGGCGCCTCTTTCTCTTTTTCTAAGGGCACTAATCCCATCATGGAGCTCCATTTTCATGACCTAATCTAAACCTAATTACTTCCCAAAGTCCCACCTCCTAACGCCATCACACTGAGAGAGCTTCAACATATGAATTTGGGGAGGATATAAACAGTCATTCCATAAGACCCCTCTTCCTATTTCTTGTCTCCATACTTTTTGCTCACTCTATTACCCCTTCCTGAAATCCCTTTCCTCTTTTTACTCCCATTCTTTTCATTTTTCAAAGCCAAACATAACTGTCTCTTACTTCACTGGACTCTCGTGGTACCGAACTAAAACCAGCCCTTTAAGAGCTAGAACTTTATTTATTCAATAATGCCACTACATGGATAGTGGTACTTGCTTTTTGAAACCTAAATGAATAACACAATGTCTTGAATATAACAGAAACTCAAGAATTACTATCTTTAAGTTAATAGAAGAAAACTGTATAGTTCCAATTTGTAGTGATGAGAAAGTTCAATGAATTTACAATGAAAGTACAATATTTTTTAATGAAAAAAATTTAGTTGCTGTTAGAAGTAAGTGTTAATAGCCCCTTAAGCCAAATATATATTTTAGGGCCACCCTACAACTTAAAGCTGGGTTTAATACTGTATTCACAGAGGATACAAATACTCTGTGGAGGGAATTCTTAACAAACAGATGAATAAAAAATAATTTTAGAAATAACATTTTTTGCTTTGCTTATTATTATTTTTTTTTCCTTTTGGAAATAAGTATGTGTTTCCAAAATGATACTTATTATAGAGTTCAAAAAGTTAAAATGTACATTAAAATCTCTGTCTTTGGAAATTATCTTTAAAAAAAAGATAGTTGCTTGCTTTAAAGACAGAGTATATTTTAAATAATTCATTCATAAATACAAAAGGCTCTTTAATATCTTACTCTGTTAAAACTAACCCTTGTTAAATTACTCATAGTAGTGAAAAAGAATAGTCAGACACTAAAATGCTGAAGTTTAAAATAACCCGAGGCACTGATGTTGTTTGCATCGTTCACAGTGAGCTCAGACAAGGCAAGATTTGGCCTCTCTCCTTTGACCAGGGCTCTGAAACTACATGTGTTTGCACAGGGGTCTGTGGGAGGTGGAGTGACTCACCCAAGGATGCTCTTATTCATACAAATATATTACAGCACTGCTCTGAGATGCAGACCAAATTGCTCCTGGGCAAGTCAGAAGAGTAGGAGCTTTGTCTGTATTTGTGGACTAAGAAAATATGCAATGCTCATTCTAAAGGCAGTTAAAACCAGATAAGGCCAAGGAGGGAGAAACTAGGACTCTAATACGAAAAGAATTATAGATAACCATTCATTTTTATTTTGTTTAAGGAAAGCAAAAATGAATTTGCCTTAGAACAAAAGAGGTTGACAATTTCTGATGAGGAAAGAAGGGATAGTTTGGAGGTCTAGTCCTTGACCCTGCAGTTTCCCACATTGTTTCTGTTTTGCATTTTATCAGACACACATAATGTAAGGCAAAATGGAGGGACTGGATGTGTGCATATATGTGTGTACATGTATGTGTATATAGAAAGTAGAAGAAACTGAGAGAACAAGAGGGGGAAATAATAAATAATTTTTGCATACCACCAATTTAAAGTCTCTCTCTACCAGTTCTTTTAGGGCTGAAATCTTCCCAATCCCCTATCCCCTACCCCTACCATTTATGTAAATATACAGATATTTATGTTTTAGAAAGCATAGGAGTATGTTACAAAGTTTGGCCGTATTATTAATAAAATATTTGAAATGGTTGGGAAAAAAGACTATTTGTAACCTTAAGGTTTACATACCAGCATAAAAATATACAATGTCATTTTGAAATTGAAACAGACATGGAAACTCTTAATGGTTAAGGAAAATGAATTGAAAACAAAGGACACATACTTTTATAGTAAATATGACAAATGCCCTTCACCTCAATGTTATTAACTTAGCTCTAGTGACACAGATCACTAGGTAGCAAATGCCCACAGTCGTAGAAGAAATCTCACTGGTGATATAGAGTAGTCTATGGGTATTAAGAAAATGGAGACTGCAACATATTATTGGTTCTTCTTAGATGATGTAATCATAGAAGACTCTAGAAATGTTACATCACCAACCCAAGAGAAAAACAAAACACATAATCACACAAATATTTTAATTTTCCCCAACTAACTGGATCTACTTCATTGCTTATCATGAGTATAAAAATAAGTGTTTAAATAAAGTTGAGTTTGTAGTATGTTAACTCCTTAAAATTAAATTGTCACATGATTGGATACAGCCCAGATTATAAAGAAAAAATTCAAGATGGTCACCAATTAAATAATGTCCAATATTATTTGATTCCCTTAGTTCTTAGTAGTCATGAGAAGTCCTGACTGAGATCACACATTCCCACCTGAAGCTGACCAGGGCAAATCTAGACTATTCAGCTGTTAAAAGATGTTGCTATTTTTCTTTGGAATTTGGCTTTGGTGAGTATTCTTGTCGTTTTGCCTTTAGCAGCATTTTGACTTCCAATGATGTATCTGGCAAGAAATGGAGCCAAGCACCAGCCTGTTCTGAATTCCATCATGAAGGATACGGGATAAAAAGAAGTGGTAAGAGCTTTTTAAAGTGCACCAAAGCAGTATTTCTTAGAACATTTGCCTCGAGGTCCAGGCTAAACTTCTGTTTCTCTCTCAGCTGGGCAAATGGCTTTAAGTAAAATCCCAGAGTATTCAGTTGCAGCTCTGGAAGCCATTAATGGGGGCTCCTTTAGTTGAGAACAAATGATTTGCAAATGAGCTATCACGTTCTCCATTGTGGATAAGAATCTAACTCAAAAAACAACGACCTACTTTTCTTTTTACTTTTCCATTATCAGAGGTATAAAGAAATTCCAAAGAGCTCTGCTATATAGGGCTATCAGGCAAAACAAAAGGCTGCAAAGTTTAATATATTTGTGCCCCAAACTCTCTCTTCCAGTGTCTCCCCTCAAATTCTTCCCCTCCCGCTCCATCCCCCAAACCAAACCACAATAAACATATTCCAGATCTGTCCTTTGAATCTTTATGAATATTTTGTGTGTCCGTAGCTAATAATCATGTTGAAACATTCTTCCCATAGCTCTATGCATTTTGCCCAAATCAAAGCCATACCCTTAAGGGTTAACAGCTCACTGGTGCAGCACCAGCCAGAGCAAAGACTAGGCCTTGAAACATGAGAGACAGAAAGACATTGAATTCTTATTTTATTAATTGGGTGGACTCTTTAGCACCAAACCTGTTCTGGAAGAGCCCATTAGTTAAATCTTCATTGCCAAGAGTTGCAGAAAAGAAAAATCGTTTCAATGGAATAAGTTGCTTTTACATCAACTAATCTACCAAATGATTTTGAGATAACATAGTAAAATGACAAGTTTACAGAATCTGAAGACCACACTCCAAGTTCAAGGCAGCAGCCACAAAGATTTTGATGTTAAAAGACACAGCCACAGGCCATGTTTATTGTGGAAATTTTGGAAGTGTGAATTTATACAAACACCCAAAGGAAAAAATGAAAATCACCTGCAACTGTACTAAAGAAATGATCCCTGTTATGATTTTGTTTTGTATCTTTTCTGTCTTTATGTCATGTATAATATAAATTTGGGGTTCACAAAGTTATGACTTGATCTTTTAATCAATACATTACCACTATTTTCATGCCATTAAAATATTATTTTAAGGTATAGTATCAAATCTTAGCTATATCTTAACCAATCTCTCGTTGTTGACATTTAGATGGTTTCCAGTTTTTTACTATCATAATAATTCTTCAGTGAAAAGGATAACCTGGTACATAAAACATTTTATGCACCACAGTTATTTCCTTGACATTAATATCTAGAAATGGAATTAGTAAGGCATAGGGACTTAATATTTTTTAAAACTGATACATCCAGGGGCGCCCGGGTGGCTCAGTCGTTAAGCATCTGCCTTCAGCTCAGGTCATGATCCCAGGGTCCTGGAATCGAGCCCCGCATCGGGCTCTCTGCTCAGCAGCGAGCTTGCTTCTCCCGCTACCATTCCCTCTGCTTGTGTTCCCTCTCTCGCTGTGTTTCTCTCTGTCAAATAAATAAAATCTAAAAAAAAAAAAAAAAAAAAGACTCTTTAAAAAAAAACTGATACATCCAGCCACGTTGCCCTCCAAGAAGACTTTATCAATTTTATACTGCTACCAACAATCTGTTAAATGGCTTTTTTGCCTAAAACTTCATTAAAATAAATTATTTCATATCTACTCATATGATGAGTTGAAATGTATCCTCTGCATTACTTTCCCACATGATGCATTTCTGCCAACCAATACGAAATGCTAATGTACAAAAATTGAATAATTAAGCAACATATTATTATGGGTTCCAAAGAAGACAAAAAATAGAAAATGCCTTATTGTTTTTTGCTTTTTCCAAAACTTCTCTATATTCTTTTTATAATGCCCCTCACAAGTGTACACTGAATAGGACAGCCTGACTTAAGTCTAACAAACAACTAAGTAAGACTAGATGCTGAATGCTTTCAAAATGCCAAATGACTTCCATCTCTGTCTCTATAGCCTCCGTGTGAGCTATGTATCTTTTATCAATAACATAAATAATCCTTATTTTTCCACTTCCAACCATTTTTGTAAAGTAAAGCAAAATATGATAAAATATTCAAATAATTTTACAAACATTATTATATGGATACAAGATACACTGCTAAAACCAAAATATTGGCCAACAGCATGAACTTGCCACATTTTAAAATACTCTTTTATCGGTTAAATGTTCACATTAAACACAATAAAAGCAGCTTAGTTATGTCAATGTATTAGGCAAAACAGTCAAACCTAATCAAAACATGGAACCCATACAATATCATCAGACTTTTATCTCCCACTCCTTTGATTGCTAGGACACTGAACATGTTTCCATAAGTGTGTTGGTCATTTGTTGTTCTTTTGAGAATTTCCAGTTTATACTCTTTGTCTATATTTTATTGGGATGTATGTAGTTGGCTAATAGAATATTATAAATGTTACTTGCAAATTCAGAATATAAAAACTGTCGTGGTTAATTTGACTAACGAAACTAATTGGCCATATGCATTACGATTTGGCTGATAGTGTTTATTAGAGATCTGCAGATATACTTAATTTTTATGTATGCCGTCAAATCATCTCAGTGCTATCACTGAGATGTTTCTATGCTTCATTACTTTAAGTGATTTTTCTATTTAGATCTACTTTCTTCAAGTTCTCTTTTTGGAAGGAAGAGGAATGGTTGTTTACATTTAATTAATTTAACTGCTATTGATTTTATGGCTTCTTCTAAGGTAGGAATTTAACTGTATTATACTTCAAATTATAACCAATTAGTCCAGCACCATTTTTGACTCATCTATTTTCCTCCTGAATTGAAATGCTGTCTTATTTTTATACTAAGCATTTACATATGTCTGGGCCTTCCTTATACTGCAAAATTTCTGTTTCTTAGAATTTCCCGTCTAGTTTTTACACATATATTACAATCAGAATTATTTTCACTTTCTTTTTTTTAATTTTCACTTTCTAACATATTTTCATATCTCACAACCCAAATCCTCTTCCTTTCATTATTCTGTTTTATAAGTTATTTGTTTCATTCATATAAACTTTTGAATAATTGAATAATTTTGCTGAGTTAAAAGAAAAATCCACTTGGGTTTTTACTAGACTAACATTCAAATTGTCAGTCAATACAGGAAAATGTATGCATTTGCTATGCTGAATTTTTCCCATCCAATGTCATGCTATTAAAAGAACTCATAGAACATTCCATTACTTTAAAATTTTATTTACAATGCTTTCCCCGTAAAGTTCCTGCAGAGCTTTAATCAATGTTTTTGCTATGTTTGTTATGACTGTGAATTTTTCCCTTTTTATGGAGACCATTCTACCTAGATTGTGAGGTATCCAAGAACATAGAACTTTGGGAAAGTCGTAAGCCAACTGGGACAGTTTGTCACCCTATTTAATATTGTTCACCTGGTTATAACTGATATATAGAAAAATTAATTATTTAAACATATATATATTTTGTTCCCAGCCACTTAATTCTAATTTTCAACAGAATGGCAGTTGATTTTATTGTAATTTTTAATTAGGCTGATATTTTATCTACAAATAGTAATCATTTCCAATACTTAACAGTGACTTTTTTTCTTCCCTTAGGGTCCAGAATACTGTTAAGTAGTAAATAATAATAATGACATTGTATATTTCTTGTCCATTAGCTTGATGGATATTATTTACCAAATTATAGAACCATTCTTCTGTTTTTGTAAGGCTTTGTGTTGGTTGCTGTTTCTGTTTGTTTTAAAATTAAACATGAATGTTTAACTTTATAAAAGAAATTTGGAACTTTCTATTTCAGTGATTTCAATGGAGAAAAACTTAGGGAGAAAGAAGGAAAATACTCTACAGGAAGTTATAGCAGAATCAATTATGGGTCTTTTTTCAAACTAGATTATACTCTCACATACTTGAGATTCTGATCAATCCCATCACTTTCTTCTTTCCTAAGATAAAAGGGGTAGTATGGATTACTCCTATTTTAGAATCAATGATGGTGTGAGCCAATTAAAAAAAAAATTTTTTTTCTAACTGCCAAATAGACATTATAATGTCTATTTTTCTTATTTTATCCAAGGATGTGATAAAAATATACTATTCCTAATAATAGTTCATTCTGGTATTGAATGAAATACACTTCCCTTTTGTTTTAATAAACTATCAGATATGAGTTACAAAACTTTTGGTATCTCTATTTATAAATGATATCCTTTTGTAGATTTCTATGCCATTTGGGGACAGATGCTCATATCACTGTATCATCATAAATACTGAAAGTAAGTTGGAAAATTAATTAAACAGCTTAGATTATTATACCCACTGAAGTGTGGTATGTGTGGGGAGGGAGGTGGGGAACTCGTTCACAGTGTAACGTAAGGGAGATAAACATCTGTGGGGGTAAATATCCAGTGATTCCTGGATCTTTCCCCTGATCTTAAACAATTTTATATATATTGTGAAAATCCGTTCCTTGAAAGTTTACAGGATTTCATCCATGAAGGCATCTAGGCAATGCTTTTATGGAGATAATTTATCAACAACTTCTGGTGGGTTCTTTTTTTTTCTCTCAAAAATTATTGGACTATTTAGTTTTCTATTTCTTTTATATTAATGTCATTACTTTAAATTTTTCTAGAAATCATCCATTTCAACAAAAATTGAGTTTACAAGTAAAGATTTATTTTTATAATTTAAATCTCCTTTATATGTATAGTTACTTCAGTTTCAGGTTCTTATTTTGGCTTTGATCCCCTATTGATTAGATTAGCTAGTTTTGTCACTTTGTTGTTGTTGTTTATTGTGTTTGGTTAAAAAAAACAGCTTTTGGGTCTCTTACTACTACCATAAGTTTTGTTTATGTATTTTCCATCTTTTTGTCTCTTGATACTTTGGTCTAGACACTTGGATGACTTCTTTTCTATTTTCCAGTTCTCTAATTCTGTTTTAATGAACACTATCTAATCTGTTCTTACTTGCAATTATTATGTTTTATCAATTCTCAAATTTCCTTTTAACTTAGCTATATTTTTCCAGTTTTCTGCTTAAATCCTCCATTGCTTTCTCTTAATAAATGAATTAAAGATATTTTAATATCCATGTCTGATCATTTCAAAATCTAGATCAACTGTGGGTCTGATTTTATTGTCTGTTTAATTTTTTTCTCTTGGGTTTTGACCAATATGACCAGATATTTTTTTTAATGTAATGTTGGACATTGTTTATGAAAAATAATCTGAAGCTCTGTACAATGTTGTCTTTTTCCAGAGAGGATTTCCTTCTGCTTTTGGCAGTGAAATAAGGCAAAGGTATATCACTTTAATCCAGTTGATTAGAGTTGAATGAACTGATTCAAAACTGGGATCTTTTTTCCTTGTGACATCTAACCAGTTAACCCATATTCCTAGGGTGTAACCTTTTGGGAGTCCTATTTGAAAGCCTTAAGTATTTCTCATGGCAACTCTTCTTTCGTGGACTCTCAACTCTAGTTGGGGTCACCAGCCTCATCAGAACACCCCAAACTCTGCTCAGTTTCTCAGGCTCTCATATACTACTTTCTGCAAAACTTCTGGCCTCTCTGAATTCACCCATGCTTCTAATTAGCAAATGCCTTAAGATGAAAAGTGGTGCCAAAAATAGGGTTCATCTCTCTGTGCTCTTCTTTTTTCTAGGATCCTGACCCTTGAGTCCTTCCTACCTTGGTAGATTCTCAGTGTCTTCAGAAATATTTTGTTGTTGGTATTTTGCTTATTTGAGTTTTTCCAATGTGTAGAATTGGCTTAAAAATAAATAGTTTGCCAGGGTCACAAAGGGAAATTTTTCATTCTGTTTTCTCACTAGTTAATTTCTGCTTTTGTCTTTATCCATTTCCTTAGCATATTTTCTTTGGTTTGTTTTATTGTAGTTTTTCTCACTGAGTTGAATATTTAATCTGTTTATCTTTTTTTTAGTGCTTGTATCATTGCCTTTGATGTATAATTCATTTTGAACTTGTTAAATAAGTGTCCATGAATAGTGACCAACAAAGTCATAGAACTTGATGTGATGCCCCAAAATTAGCCTAGTAAATATCTGATGGTTTTTTACCTGGTATCCATGATCTACCTCCCACTTTTTAACAGCACTCAGCTTTGGTTCAAGTACCTGCTATCATCCCTCCAGCTAAATTACTTTGAGGGAAACTGATTTCACCTCCAATTCTAATCTTAGGCCCAAGAATAGTTTAAATCAAATGTCACATTTCATTTTTCAGGCCACAAAAATTGGTTCAGGTATACATATGATCTCATCAATTTCAGTAAGAGTAATCTTAAGATCTTGTTTGAAATCCTAAGATAAAAATACTTTTTCTCCCCTTTATATGAGTAAGAGAACATCAAACACTGTTTTCTCTGGTATTTATCTTGCATCCATGAGAGAAGCCTGCCAGGGACTAACACGACACATGCATGGAATTGGACAGAGCTGGAATAGTCACAGAGCAATTGACCCAGAGCCCTGATTAAACCATGCTGGAAGCCTACCTTCCAGCTGGACTTTTAAGTTACTGAGCCAATAAAGTCCCTTTATTATTTAAGTCAATTTGAATACAATTGACTTTTCTCTCTCTCACAGCTAAATACATTCTAATACACTTGAATACCTAACAAATACTTTGTAATGGTGATGACATTAAAGAAATCAAAACAAAAGATAAAAACTAACCTTATGTTATAAGACCATATCTACTGGCCCATTAAGTAAAAATGGAAGTTACTCATTTTTAGCATCTGGAATCTTTTGTTTTGTTTTGTTTTTGTTTCTCCTTGTACCTGCAGGACCTAGTCTGGTGCCTGACTTTCTCCAAATAAATTATGAATACATGATTAATTAATGAATAGGTATGGATTTGAATACTGTTTTCTATAAAGAAATTCCCATAGACTTTCAAGTAGTGGAACGATAGCATTTTCTCAGTGTGTAATAAGTCCCAACCCTATGCCAAGGTGGGAATCTTAGCACTCATGTGGTCTCATTCCAATGAAATACTTTTTTCCGGGGGTGCCTGGGTGGCTCAGTGGGTTAAAGCCTCTGCCTTTGGCTCAGGCCATGATCTCAGAGTCCTGGGACCAAGCCCTGCACTGGGCTCCCTGCTCAGCAAAGAGCCTGCTTCCCCCTTTCTCTGCTTGCCTCTCTGCCTACTTGTGATCTCTCTCTCTGTCAAATAAATAAATAAAATCTTTTAAAAAAGTACTTTTTTCCTAAGATTCCCCAGGTTCAATCAAAAGTTATGCACATAAACAATGAGTATAAATCCCAGGTACTTATAACAATAAATCTCATGACATATATTTTTATAGACTATCAATAAGAATAGTAGCAATGTGTCAACAATGTTTAACCAAGCCACAGGACAGTTTGGTTCTGTCATTTGTAAAATAAATTAAATGAATGCTTATAAGATTACTTCCAGTTCCAAAAATAATATGAGTTTTTAATCCTAAAGTTGTTCTTTTATCATCAAAATAATTAAATTCATTGACAACTTCAACTGTTCTTCCAATGGCTTCTGTGGTACTTTCACCAGCTAGGTGATCGAATTCAGACTTTAGAAACTTAAATGACCTGGGATGTGCATGTCCAAAAACCAGAAGTACTTCAAAAAGGGGCCTAAGCTCAACTGATTAGAGGTAGCATGAATCAATACTCCTCTTCACCCAAGGAAGGACTTACAAAAGATCTCTTTGGTGAAGACTAGGGATGACAAGCACAGGGTGCAATATAAATCCAATCAGATACACTCCAAGTTAGAGCAAGGAGTCAAATTAAAGTAGGGTTTACTAGTGTGGAACACACTGTGATTAGGGAGAGAGGAGAGGAGTCATCATACACTTAGAAGCAAACGTAGTTCGTGTTCTTATATTTTTCCAGTAGAGGAAGATTTGAGTTTATGCCAGGCCAGTAATAGCAAATGCTTGGCCTTAAAAACGTTTCCCACCCCAACATCTGCCACGGGAGAAGAGACAGTAGCCAGTAAGGGGCTGTGGAGACTTAGCACTGGATGGGGGAGGAATGGCAAGGGTCCTGGGTAGCAGCACAGGTGACAGCCAAGTGGCAACATGCATGCCAGATGGGAGAGTGTCACATGCTGCCCTCTGGCATACACAAAGCCCATTTTAGAGAATTAAGGAAGCCTTGTACTTCTCAAGTGAACATATGGTGCTGAAGAGGAAGGTATAAAATTTTACGTTGTGGAAACTGATGAATAAAACAAAAATATTTCATTTTTACTTACAGAAGAAGTGTAAATAAATGGAATTATCAATTACAATTTTCTAATAAAGGAGACAAAAACTTCTACTGGAACCTGAGGAAAGAAATCTGCCTAAATCTGCCTAAATGAGTTCATTCTCCAAGATGGCTACACCCAGCTTTCATGTACCTACAATCCACCTCCTTTCTCGGCATTAATTTTCTTCCATCTCTATTCGAGCTGCTCATTTCAGATCTAAGTTTTCCCCACAAGTTACTATCATGGAGTAGCTTTTCCAATCCACCCACATTCTTGTAGGCATGGTAATGGATCCCTTCAATTAGGAAATTGCTAGTTTAAAGATACAGGACACTTAAAGCCAAGGCAGTTGAAAAGATGTCATTGTGAGTTAATACAGCAGACAAACAGAATCTGGAAAGAATTCTTTCCAAATGTATTTGGACATGAAGAAGGAAGTGGGTCAGAAAATTATGACCTCTGTATATTTAGCCTAATCTACATCCTCATTCCAGGCAACTAATTGTGAGCTATTGAAAATGAAAGTCTGAAGAGAATGTCATAAAAAAGACATTCTCATAGCTTCTCCTCTGAAGATTCCATAAATAGATTGGAAATAATCTCCAGGGGACCTCTGCAACAGCTTGTGGACTGGTAGCAGTAATTAACAGAATCCAAACACAATGTAATCTACTTAAACACTGTCACCGTTTCTTATTTTTCCTTAAAATTGTGATTATTTCTTGCTAGCTTTCTTGGCTCAAAAGATATATTTAAATTGCCCTACTTCTGTTCCCTCTATATCAAAAAGAAAAGAAAAAAGTAGCCTAGTGAGCCAGAAAGAAAAAACAATATTTCTATAAGTACACAACCTTACTTTGAAACTGGCAAAGCAAATAGAAGTGACTAAAAATATTCTATCTTTGATTTCCACATTCATTACTTCCATGTGAAACTGTATAATATGTGATAGTTGCAGTAATCGAGTCTTTGTTTCTCACTAAATGTAAAATATTTCAAGCATAAATCCTAAAAAGAAGATTTTACTTAGATACTAGGAAGAATGATCTTCCTTTAGGGGATTCTGAAGTGCTGGAAGAGGAAACAAGGAAGGTTATGGACTTTTCTTTTTTATGAGACTATACCGAAGAAAGTAACAATTTTCAGGACAGTTTATCAATAATATTTCATAAAGAAAGAAATAATATGAATTCTCTTATATCCCATGAACTCATTGATGGCATGACACTATAATATTTTGCTTTTTTAATGAAGGGTAGAGACACTATTACAGAAAATTCTTGCCTAGGAATAGTTCATAAATGCTCTAAATTATGAATTTGCTTTCTTCTTTGAGTAGCAAGAGGATTCTTAGAATTATTCCGATAGTAATCATCCAACTAATAAAATGAGGTTCAAAAACTAATTAGGTTTCCAAGCCACTGGTGAGCATGTGTATAAAGTACAAATTCTGTGGGGCCTCCTTTAAGGCACATTTTTTGACTCACTATGATATCTAAAAAAATATGTATAATTTTTCAATGTGCGTGAATGTAATTGTGTCTGTTCGAAACTAGCATTGAAATTAATAAGGTATTTTGATAAACACTGTTCCAATACACAATACTAATACATGCCTGTATTAGTTTCCTAGGGATTCTGTAATAAAATACCACAAACTGGATGACTTAAACAACTGAAATTTATTGTCTTATAGTTCTGGAGGCTAGAAATCCAAGATCAAGGTGTTAGCAGTATTGGTTCCTTCTGAGAGTTGACAGAAAAAATCTGTTCTATGTTTCTCACCTAAATTTTGGTGGTTTGCTGGCAATCTTTGTCATTTCTTAGCTCAGAGAAGCATCTAGATCTCGATCTAGACCAATCTAGATCTCTACCTTCATCTTCATATGGTATTCTCCCTGTGTTCATGTCTATGTTCAGATGTCCTTTTTTATTTAATAAGGACATTTATCATATCAGATTAGGGGCCACCCCAAAAACCTCATTTCAATTTGATTACCTTTGTAAAGACTATCACCAAATAATGTCACATTCTGAGATACTAGGGGTTATGATACCAACACATTTTTTTCAGGGGCATGGGGGTGGGGAAAGAATCGAACCAATAACATGTGCCCTAAAAGAATGTTAACATCAATAGACTAGAAGATACAAAAGCAAACAAGCATATTTAACCAAACCAGATGTCTGTATTTATTTATCATACAAAGATACGTCCTCTGTACTACCAAAACACATGGGCATTTTAATTCTGTCCTCAGATTGAGCTACCTCATTGATTAGTGTTTTAGAGATAAATTACCCATTGGTTACTTTTTTAAAAATTCAAGTTTCCTTAAATTGAGCAGACAATGTGTAGACACAGCAAAAACTAAAACTGCCATACCACTGGGATGACTCAGAGCTATAATCACAGGTCACACAGGCACAACATTTTGTTCTAAAGATGAATATCAAGTGGGCCTCACAAAGAAAACTCTTAAAATTAATGGTTTCACTGTCTGATGTATGCAGATTACTTCAGGCACTCCCTGAAATAGAATTTTCCCAAGTATTATATTACAGTAGTTAATTTATTTTGACACGATAGATAAGAAAATAGAAAATATTACAACTGAAAGGTGATTTCAAAATTAGCCTGTCCAATTATAGATCTGAAAACTACGAATCTGAGCAAGTAAGTGTCTTATTCAAGGTAATCTAGCAAATTGAAAAAAAGCCAGGAAAATAACCTGAGATTTGGCTTTTTCCCATCAGGTTAATGATGTTCTGCTGCTAGATCACCATCACATCACCTTGTCTAGGAATCACCTCTCACACTCAAGAGGTAGGCCCTCGATGGCTACCTGGAGCCTAGAAATAAGTTTAGAATCTGTCACAAAGGTCATGATGTATGTTTGCAGAGGCTGGAACTACAATCTCCCTCATGGATTCACACAAAAGTTGTGTTATCTTAGCGCTTTATACAAAATGTACTACACACTTTTATTGGGGTGCCTGCGTGGCTCAGTGGGTTAAAGCCTCTGCCTTTGGCTCGGGTCATGATCTCAGGGTCCTGGGATCAAGCCCCGCATTGGGCTCTCTGCTTATTGGGGAGCCTGCTTCCCCCTCTCTCTGCCTGTCTCTGTGCCTATGTGTGATCTCTTTCTCACTGTCAAATAAATAAATAAAATCTTAAAAATAAATAAATAGATAAATATAATGTATTATACACTTTTATTACTGTAGTTGTCTGCTTCCCCTTTAAGTCTTGAGTTCTCCCTATATTATGGCTATGACTGCCACCCTTTTCTGAAAGTCTCAAATTGGTTTGGATTCTTAGGTACATATGAGTGTTACATTGACATTTGTCATGGTGTACAGCAATGGAAGAACTGGAAGGAATATTTAAAGTCAGGATTGCCCTACATTGCTGGTGGGGTGACGGTAAAGAGCTATTAGGACACTATGGTTATGGCAAACAAAAGATTGGAAAAGCCTGGGAGACCTGGGTGCCTCAGTCCATTAAGCAGCTGCCTTCGGCTGAGGTCATGATCCCTGGGTCTTGGGACTGAGTCCCACCTCAAGCTCCTTGCTCAGCAGGGAGCCTGCTACTTCCTCTGCCGCCATTCTCCCTGCTTGTGCTCTCTCTCTCTCAAATAAATAAATAAATAAATAAATAAATAAATAAATAAATAAATAAATAAATAAATAAATAAAATTTTTAAAAAATTAGAAAAGCTTGAATGTGTGGAGAAGTGAGAATGATTATAATGAGAGCTCTACAAAAAACATGTTTGGTTTTTTTTCCTAATGACAGGTGACAAAAATACCCAGGTGAATAATATACAGTCATTTTGGTATAGGGACAAATGTATCCCTCATCAGGGCTGGGAATAGACAAATGAGGCACCTGGGATGCAACCTTCAAGGAAATAGTCACTTTTAACTCCAGGGTGGATGGAGTACCTCCTTAAATGTTACATTCTGGGTGCCTCGCGCCTCACCGTGGTCCCCGCCGGCTCTCATACATGCCCCAGTGGTTCTTGAGAGAAGCATTGTTGCAATACTATACATTAATCAATGTGCATAATGATTATTCTGAATCTTTGAGACACTAAATTACTACAGTCTTACTCTCTTAGAGGGAAACACACTTAAATTTTTAAACAGTTTAAGTTGTAAGTTTTGGCAAACCAGCATTAACCTCAAATTTTCTGAAATATGCGGTCAACTGGAATGCCTTATCCCCAATGCCACCACATGACTCGGGCAATGATTGTACGTCGTTATGGGTACATTATATGTAGACGAGCTTTCCCCTTTTCTGATTGGTCCAGAGCAGTCACCTGACCCAAGCCGGGTCCATCAAACTTTACCTTCAGAGAATTTGAAATTTAGATACAGAAATTAGAGGTCACCAAAAGGTGTGCATGACCGGGTCGACTCGTTCCAGCAGTCAAGGTGCTGGCGTTTCCTTCCCAGTCTTAGCTGTTCACCGGTTGGAGTCTATGTGATGAGTCATCACCTTCTCAATAAATCCCCGTTTGGGCTAAAGTTTGCCATTAACTTCTAATTTGTAACTTCCAAAGCTGAAACAGAAACAGATTCTCTTCTGTGGCAAGAACTGTGCTGGGAGCTACGATAATGAGGACAGACGTAATACAGTTTCCACCTTTGTACATTTCACAAGCATCAATCAATGCTAAATGTGGTATTAGTCTCACCTCTTTGATTACAACATAACGAATATAAATGGGCCCATATCCTTTCTTCCTATGAAAAATTCCCTTGGGGTTGTTTGATGCTAGAAATTCTGGGAAGATAGAGCAAAAAGAAAGCTGTGTGGTTATGTGTATGAAATACAGGTTTTAACTAACGCTAATAACTTCATTTGTTTACTATAGGATATAATCTCTTGGTAAAATGTTGTTTCATATAAGATAGCATTTGATTTCAGTAAAATTTAAATATCATTTAGAGACATTTTGGAGAAAAATAATGTGTCTTTTGGAGAAAAATTTATTTTAGAGAAAAAAAAATACCATAACCTTAAGGTTCCCAGATAGTTAACAAGGTAGAAAAGAAGGAAAGTATTTTAAATGCAAAACTAATATTCAGTGAACATTTTTCATACTTTGAAAATACATTTTGCTTTAAACAGGCAAAATCTCAGCAGCTGGAAACCTGTTATATGTTTAATTAAATGGCCCACACATGTGTTTATAATACACAGAACTGTGGCCTATGAACGAATCCCTGGGGTGGATGGTCGGACATTTGCCTCATTGAACTCCACTCTGGAGGTCATGGGAAAGGGGGTGCTTGTTTGAGTTTTCTCCTTCCTAGTTCCACATTTCCTCCACAGCTACTGGCGTACAAACACACTCATGCCCCAAGGATGATGGGCTCCGCCGACCTAGTCTGCCCTGAAGTACCAGACCTGTCCACACATCCTCTGGATTAGACCAGCGTGTCCAGCTCACCCTGACTTCCCCTAAGGGATGGCACAGCCTGTCTCCCCCAGGCCAGGTTCCTCTGATTGATTTGCCTTTTGCTCTCTTCTTCCCCTGGGAAGGGAGATCCTCAGCACTGACTGGGGCAAAGAGAATGAAGCTGAGATGCTGATTCTTCCTTAATGAGCTCAAGTTCTCCAGATGGCAGCAAGCGCTCATCATGCAAATTCTTGGCAGCGGGGAGCCTGTCAAGTGGCTACTGCTGCTTATTGTTACCACCACTCCCCCACCCCCTCCACACAGACGCAGAAGAAATACCATCTGTCTACTGTAGGGCTGAGTGGTACTTTCCAAGTCCTGTAGTGGGTGCCGCTTAGCAACCCTGTGCTGTACCCGCAGCCCAAACATGAGTTGCCTCAAGATGGCATCCAGTCTGGGGAAGCGCCGAGCCAGGGAGGTCCACCCCGTCTGGCAAGCCCCTCTCCTCCCTGGCCCGGCCCCCACCTGGCCCCATGCAGGGGCAGTTTGCTAGCAGATTTCTCACAAGATATTTATGTAACAAAAATAGCAAAACTGGTTCTGTTTATCCCCGCAGATTCTGAGAAAGGAACAAGATGAACTCAATTAGCAGCCTATCTCCATCCCTAGTGACCGATGGAGTAGAGAACAGGTTCGAGAGCGCACTGCGGAAGTGAAAAGCACTGCCTTGAAGAGAAAAAGATGCCTGGATCCTGGAGATGATTTCCTTTTGCTCTCTTTTCTCTCTCACAAACATCGTAACTCCTGAGTAACAGTGAACTTTCCTGAGATGTTAGGGTCTTTAGGGACACATGAAGGCTGTCACTCAAAAGGTTCCAAACTCTAGGGAAGGCTCAATACCTGCTCCATCACTGAGTCCTGGGACCACTACGGCCATTCTGTAACTGTTATATTTTACTTTTGTTGTTGTGTTTTTTGGTCATGTATACAAATGCAAGTGAAAACATAATCATAATATGCCATATCATTTCTTCGTCCCTAATGTTTTCTCCAGAGGTAAAGGAGGAACTTGTTCATATGCCTACATTCAAGTCACACGAACTTCCTCTATTTGTGCAAATCTCCTCTTCTATTATTATTTTTTTAACTTTTAGTATTAATCCCCCCATGGACATAGACATCAACATCCACAAAGTATGAATAATCTCCACCTTTCTAGTTGAACTTCCATATATTTCCTTAGATAAGCATCCCTGAAAAATGCTGTTTACTTTGCGTTCTTTTTTTGAACGAAAAGTTATACATGTAAATGTATATACAGTTATATATAACTATACATAGTTCCATTCCCAACTTTTTCCACCAATATAATGCTTTTAGTTCTATCCCTGTTGCCATCCTCCCCACACAGGATGTCACTTTCCCATAAAGTGCTTCATTCTACCCTGCTTTTCACTCTGCTTTTGAGAGGTGGAGTGCCTCATCAGTAATTTGAGAATGGTTGGTATGCTTTGCTCTGTACTGCCTGTTTCCCTATTGGTCCTGGCTATCTACAGGGAGTTGTTCATTTTATCTTCTGCTGAGACTTGAAGAGTCTACGTACTTGGGTTTTCAATTACTGTACCCCTCTTGTCTCACATTAAAACATATCTTCTAATACTGCGCGATCAGTGGTGAACGCTGTATGTAGACCTCCATCTATTCTTGCTTTTATTCTGCAGTTTGTTCAGAAGTAAGGAAGGGGATCATTCTTTATTGGGGGACCTCCTGAGAGATCCCAACAGCTTTGGTAAATCTTACATATGATACTTAGATATTCCTCTAGTGATAAACACATGTAGTTTCCTCCTACCCTTTTGTCAACCTAACTAACACTATAATGAACAGAGCTTCTTACTGAAGTGGAGAGAGTTCCTCTGGTGTGTACATCAAGAGTGGGATTGTTGGATCATAGTTACATGAATAGTTAATTTCACCAAATGGCCATTACTGACCGAAGTGACAGCATCATCTGCCCTCCACGAGCAGTTGATATTATGAGGCTCTCTAAATCTTTTTCAGTCTGATAATGATAGCTCATGATTGTTTAAATTAGTCAATATCTGCTACTTACAATTTGATCCCTAGCCCCACGCTTCTGTGAATTCCTTTTATTCGATTGTTCCTGAATCTACAGACTTTTACTTATTTGCAGAAAACCAACTTACATACTGTATGTGTCTGTCTATGTGATATAATTATCACTTGTTGGTTTTCACATTATGAATATCTTCTTTTAATTTATACCTGCCTGTTAATTTGGCTTGTGGAGTCCTTTGTTAAACAGAATGTTTATATTTGGATTTTGCTGAATGTATCTTTTCCTTATCTCATTTGTGGTTTGGGACATTTTGGGGATTCCCCGAATGAGATCACAAACTTAAACTCCTATAGTTTTGTTTTTTTTTTTATAAATGCTTTACATTTTTGTCTTTCAAATTTAGGATTTTTTCTTCTTTTCTTTTTATGTGGTGTAAAGTATGAATTTCAAATTCATTTTCCTTTGTGTGGTGACCTAATTCTTCTGTTGCTTATATTAAAGAATCTATATTTTTTTCCTAACTTATAATGTCACCTCGATCATATTCTTTCTCCTCTTTCTGGGCTCTATTCTATTCCATTATCTACCTATATGTTCCCATGCTAGTACCACATTTTTTAACAATAGTTTTGTGATATGCCTTAAGTTCTGTTTGGACAAGTCCTTTCTTGGCTCCTTTGTAAAAATTTCAACTGTTGGTGAACCTTTATCTTTCTACATACATTTATTTTAGAATCAATTTTTAAAATTTATTCAAAAATCCTGGATTTTGACTAGATTAGATATCATTAATAGATTAAATTGTGAAAATTTGAAATACATATAAAATATTAAATATATCTTTCATTTTACTTAAGTCTTTTTGTCTGTTTATTATGTTAATAGTGTACTGATTCTTTTGAATTTTCTGTTATGTATAATTAAGGACGTTTTTGTGTCTACTCTTCTAGTACTTGTTTGCTATTTCTTTTTTTATCTTATTTCATTGGCTAGAAGCTCCCAGAATGTTTTCTCATTGGAACTGAAAGTGGGCATCTTTGTCTTCTCCCCAACTGTAAATGGGCTGGACCTAGAACTCCTCCACTATAGCTGATATTTGCTATAGGTTTTTGAAAGCTAGCTTGGTCATACCTAGTATTTCTTATGAATTGAAATAGTTCCAATTATTTAGTGACACTTCAAAACCATGAAATCCTACACTTTCAAGTAGACTTGTTACAAAAAGGTGAGTTTATCTCAGAATACTAGTAATCAAAAATGTTAAAAGATTTCCATCATCTTATTGACTTCCACTTTTTCAGATATACATCCAACATCTTTTTGATGATATTTCATATCCATTACTTACATTTGCCTCTCACTTGAAAGATATTAAGTTTCGAACACAAAAAGCATTTGGTTTCCTCTAATCCTACAATAACAGAGTAACATACCCAACCTCAGTATGTTCTAACCGTGGAGCTTCTAGTCCTAATTTAATCTTTGATCACCAGCCCTGATCCACTTATAAGACCAGTGTTCCCACATTTGTTCCACTCTCTGAAACTTCTCAAAACACTATACCATGTTCAGATCTCTGTCCCTTGTTTCCTTTCTCTTTATCACTTTTCTTTATTTTTCCACATAGCTATACATCTCATAAATTTAAGTCTTCATTTGTTTCCTTATATTTGGGCTTATGTATCTGTGAAGTGGCTTTATGCCTTTCTTCAAAACCTCACTCCCTTCCTTGATAATAAGGAAGTATCATTTCCTACTACCACCAAATCTTTTCTAAATGGGAGAATGAAAGGATACCATAAAAGACAATACTACAAGCATATAATAACTCTTACATTCAAATGTATAGAGTAGAAACATTGTGTTGCTGTTATGTTTTCTGTATCAGTTAGCATGGATATTTAATAAATACAAGTTCGATTCAGTTCAATTCAATTCTCAGTGATAGTGAAGACATATATGTTGGAAAAGACATAGTCCGGTGCTTCTTAACATTAGCACATATCAAAATCATCTGAGGGCTTATTAAAGCATAGATTTCTAAGCTTCACTGCAGAATGTCAGATTCAAAGGATGTAGGATGGGGCTACATATGCATTTCTAATAAGTTCCCAGGTGCTGCTGCTAGGGTGGTCTAGAGAACCACTTTAGTATCCCTTGACGTAATTACTTTCATTTAATATTGCTCTTTCCATAGACAAATTAATTTTTTATTCCAGATTCAAGTTGCATTTGTGTCTTGAGCCAGTAATCATTATATCTTTACCTTATTTCAGTTTCTCAATGTATTTTGCTCACATATATGAAATTATTGCTATTCATCCATTTTTAAACATCAAAATTAAAATCGCATATGATTTAACCTTTTTTTATTCAGACAAAAAAGTTTCCTGATTATAACTTTCTCATAATTACCCCTAGTCAATTTCTCAGCCTAAAGAGTCTAGTTAGCTTCCTCAGGCTCAAGTTACATCTTGCTTAATTCCATAGAGAAGGATAATAGAAAATATTCTTTGCTTAAGATAAAGCTTAGAAAATTAAAAAATTCTTGAAAACCAAATAATATATCTTTACAGAAGTAGATCATAGCCTTTAGGGTTAACTTTCTTTGTTAGTCTGCTTTTCAAGTCAAAGTACTAAAAAACAAAAGTGTCTTTTACTATGCCAGACAATTTGTATCAAATAATGGGTTAATTATCAAGAAAACAGAAGTAAATAAAGACACTAATTTCTCTTTAGTTCGAGGTTTATTTTTTTTACACTGTATTATTTATTTCTTTGACAGAAAGAGAAAGCACAAGCAGGGAGAGCAGCAGGCAGAGGGAGAGGAAGAAGCAGGCTCCTGGCTGGGCAGGGAGACCAGTGCAGGCTCCATCCCAGGACCCAGGATCATGACCTGACCTGAAGGCAGAGGCTTTACCAGCTGAGCCACCCAGGTGCCCCAAGAGGTTTAAATATCATAGCCAACAAGGTATATCCAGGGGTGCCTAGGTGGCTCAGTTGGTTAAACATCTGGCTCTTGACTTCAGCTCAGGTCATGATCTCAGGGTCCTGAGATAGAGCCGAGGGTCAGATACTACACTCAGTGGAGAGTCTGCTGGAGATTCTCTCTGCCTCTCCCTCTGCCCTTTCCCCCATCCCCACTCTCACATGCTCTCTAAATAAATAAATAAACAGATAGGTAAATAAATAAATAAAATCTGTAAAAAATAATAAAAATAAATGAAAAGCATATCTAAGAAGACATCCAGTATTACTGGATTTAACTCAACATGTTAAAAAGAAATTTAATTTAAAAAATACAATTATAGGGAAGCCTGGGTGGCTCAGTTGGTTAAGCATCTGCCTTTGGCTCAGGTCCTGATCCCAGGGTCCTTGAATCGAGTTCCATATCAGGGTCCTCGCTTGGCAGGGAGCCTGCTTCTCCCTCTGCCTGCTGCTCCCCTTGTTTGTGCTCACTTGCTCACTCTCTCTCTCTGACAAATAAATAAATAAAATCTTTAAAAAAAAAAGATAATTACAAAGGGTTGCCTCAGTGGCATAGTCTATTAAGCTTCCAACTCTTACTCAGGTCCTGATCTCAGGATTGTGGGATCAAGCTCTGCATGGGGCTGGTGGTGCTCAGCACAGTCTGCTTGAGTTTCTCTCTCCCTCTGCTCCCTCCTCCTGCTCACACTCTCTCTCACAAAAAAATAAGTCTTTAAAAAAAAATACAATTGTACAAATTGGAATATTTTCCTGAAATTTTCCTCAGTTTTCACATTCTTTTTTAAATCAAATACATGGTTTATACTGTGCTCAAGAGCACAACAGGATATTCAACAATGTTCCAATCTATTAAGAGAAGAATTCTTATGTTCAAGACCTTCG
>CM053608.1:41079620-41150006 GCA_028646535.1 Procyon lotor | reverse complement strand
GACAAAACTAGTCTTTGTCATACCCAATTCTGTGGGCCAGGGTAGAGCCAATGATTCTACATCTTCACATTTAAATTGATAGTAGCGGGGAAATTGGACTCTCAGTGAAGAAATTTTATGGTTGTCCAAAGCATGTTCTGCCCTGTTGAATTCCTTCTCAAAGGTTATTTTTTGTAAAAAGCAATTTGGTAATTGAATGACCCATTTTTACCCTTGCCACAACATTAAAAAAAAATGATAGGATATTTTGTCATTCATAACCACAGCTTCTTTATTTTCTCTTCATTATGTAGGAAATTTTATCTTATTCCATCTTATTTTTCCTTTTTCCTGAATAACACCAACTTGGTATAAACTGGTTAGTTTTCATTTAAATTTTTGCAGTTAACTTTGCAAAATTTAGTTGTGATTTTTGGCTTCTTCTGTCAGCATCTTACTCTGTGATTCCAACATCTTACTGGGTATGATCTGGGAAGCGGGAGGCTTGTTTTAATTTACAGACAGTATAAGAAACATGGACTTTTAAAACAGGTAAATGTGAATTTTAATCCTAACTGTGCCACTAATTATCTCTGCAAGTAACTTATTTTCTTGAAATTTTAGCTTTTTCCCTTTTAAAATAAGCATATAAAAATCTGCCCCATACAAGAATAATCAACACAGTTCCAGAAATTTAGTTAAAATACAAATGTTTCAGAGGGCAACAGTATGAATATATTACATGAAAACATTATACTTGAAGAAAAGTTTAAAAAGATTAGCCTATTCTGTATGATATGTGAAGCTGATTTGAATTTTAGAAACTAATCCATCCCACAAATATATATCCTGTGTATCTGTCAAGTTTGGGATCTGACTTGCCTATGAGATTTAGACCAGAGTTTAGAGCTCCCTGGGGGAGCAACTTCCAGGGTGAGTCCCCAAAGCAAGGTAACTTCTGGGCAGTCTACTAGGCACTTTGAACGTCATCCACAAAGTACTACTTTGGACCAGGCCTTGGTCTCTTTTTCTCCAAGCCCCCTGTTCCAGTACATCATGCTGTGAGAAAGAGATTTCCTCCTGGCTTAAATATAAGCAGGGTCTTATATTTCACCCAAACCAGTGTATCAGATCTTATAACATGCCATTATTTTACATATCACTAAGAAAGACAAAAAAGCTGACAAATTATAACCCATACTTTTTTCTCTTAGAATTTTAATTTTATACATCTGAAAAGAGCCCATTTAGACTTATTCGGGATTACATATTACTCTTATGCATACATAAAAAGGAAAACATAAGCAAAACAGATAAGGCATTTGAGAAGCTTTTTCGTATTTCAAGTTCAGCCCTACTAAATCATGTTTTGTTCAAGAATTGTTAACGTCTGTGGTTTTCCACACACTAGCATCATCTGTGCCATTAAGAGCATTGGTGATGTAGCATTTCTTACCAAAGAGCTCTATCATTGTGTCCAGGATTTTCTTCCAAGCCACTTGCACTAATTCTGCCAGTTCTCACGCACATGTACAAACAATAACGTCCACAATAGGAGTCCCACCTAGCCAACAGCAATTGTAAAACACCAAATTTCAGAGATAAAAATATGAAAAAAATGTACGCCTTAGAATCAGGAAAATGCAATATTTACTGAAAGAGCTGTGACTCATTAAGTCAAACTATTTTACTAGTTCCTTGAAGTGGATATCAGTTTTAAATATGAAAAGATAGCCTCCTATTGATTGGTATTTTGTCCCATCTTTTTTTGTCTTTGTCTTTCACTCTTCCTCTGAAATTACTACTTGTCTCTGACTGTCTCAAATTCCATGAAACAGAAAACTGACCAAGTCAAATAGGGATTTATTTTTCTCACATAATGAGGAAGACTCCAGGTGGGAGCAGGAGGGCAAGTGGGTAGCACCTCAATGCTGTCAAAGATCCACACTGTGGGGGCGCCTGGGTGGCTGAGTGGGTTAAGGCCTCTGCCTTCAACTCAGGTCATGATCTCAGGGTCCTGGATCGAGCCGGCATCCGGCCTCTCTGCTCAGCCGGGAGCCTGCTTCCCCCTCTCTCTCTGCCTGTCTCTCTGCCTCTCCTCTCTGTCAAATAAATAAGTAAAATCTTAAAAAATAAGATCCACGCTGCTGTCTTTTTCTGTTATGGCTCAAATGTTATCACATCGTCATGGTTGCAAGATGGCTGCTGCATTATGACCACATTCCCAAGGGGAATTGGGAAAAAACAAAGGGTGAAAGTCATCGTGAAAACACCAGTCCTTCTTCATCAGATTTCTTCTTGCATCTCACTGATAAGTTAGATGGGTTACACGACGAACTTAATTTCAAAAGACTCTCCGGCAAGAAATATTTTGTAACTGAGAATACTGCTCTTCTGATAATATTGGGGTTCTCTTGCTAAAAAAAAGAAGTGGAAGATGGTTATTGGTAAGAAAGTAGCTCTGCCTTCTACCACTCTATGGTCCTGAAAGTTCCAAAGTTTGAAGTAGTATGCTTGCTACATGCATGTGGATGGCTATGGTTTTTGTTTTATTTTATCTAATGCAGTTGGGTAGGATTTCACTGGGAATTAAACAGACCTCTTTGATAATGTGACTAATATATTGTACATCCTCATCTCCATAAGAAGCATTAGCTATACAGCGAAAGCAAATGAAAGACACCAAAATGCTTAAGAAGAATTAAAGTGACATAATATTGTAGTAGCTTTCTAATCCAGAATGTTGCTTTACACATAACAAGCATTTAATGAATGTATATAGTATTAATTAGTATTTTTATCACTTTTCAAAAGAGTCATTTTTGGTTTATTTTTTTTTTACATCAGATTGGGGGGAAGGATCCCTATGAAAGAGATACAATAGCGATCCCTTACACGTGAAAAACATCTAACCTTAAGTACTTTCTGCCACATTCAAAGTTTAACTTCCAAAAAGTTAAATTAGAAAAGATATTTACATATTAATCATAAATTGGTCTAATCATTCCACTAGGAAAGCAAGCAGTATGTCCTGAGATGTCACGGTCATGCCTGTAAAAAAAGTTTTACTCTGAGATATTTACTGTTGGTTCTTCTGCTGTCATCTGTCTTACTCTTACCTTTTCTCTGCGTTTGGCTCTTCTTAGGAGTTATTTTCACTCTTTCACCCCTATATATACTTGGATTTTGCTATTTTTCTAGGAAATCATTTACCCTAATACCATGACTCCTTGTTATTCTTTATAACAGTAAGGATAAAATATTATAAACTCTCCCTTTGTCACTAGGCTGCCCTTCCTTCTCTCTCCATCTCCAATTGGCGCTGTTTTCTGGATCCTGCTTCTATAAGACACATGCAGAAAATAGACTTTGCTGTGTTCCTTCTTACCTGTACCCTTCTCTAGGAGGATACTATCTCTGCAACCATAGAATTCTACATCGTTTTAATCCAGGGGCATTACATAGGGTATTCCATTGATATCTGCTTTGTACTAATTGTTGGATCTCTTACAGACCGTTGCCGATCATAATACTCAAAACTTCAAGTTCATTGACTTCAATTTCACAATCACTACTCCAATTTGTTAGAGTATTCTTACCATAACACATTCCCGTGGGTTTTTTTGTTTCTGTTTTTATTTTTATTTTTGCTGTTTTGTAACCCTTTTGAGGTCCTTTATATTTGTACAACCCTACATAATCTGTATTACTTTTTATCTGCATTATATGCTAGGTGACTAGGAATATAGGAATTATGTCTTAATAATTTGTATATAAAGTAGAGTATATAAAGGCATAATAAATTGTTGAACCAATGAACAATTCTTCTCCCAGATTTTGTATAGTACCTCTTACTAAAAAAGAAAAAAATCTTTTTAAGTGATGTGCCTATTTCAGAATTCATTTGACATGAGCAGGCCAAATCCAAGGAGTGCCCTCATAATTGTTCATGTGTTCATCCTTCTAAAATAAACATACACACATCAAACTTGAAAAACATCCAAATTGGTGTGCCTGGAATCTCATTCTCTTTTGGCAAACATTGTGGGCTGCCTTCCTGTTTGCAGTGTTGTTTCATTAGGTCATGAAAAAGGCCCCATCAGAAGGTTGGCACACCCCATTAGTGGAATTACACTCAACTGAGGTTTAAAAACAACTTGGAAAAAAAAAAAGTTTGATCAATATTACTGTTTTTTAAATATTGGTTTGCTGACTTCTCTATTGCCTACATCTTCATCTGTTTTTCTTTTTTTTTTTTTTTTTTGCATCTTCTTCTCATCACAGCATACTCCAAAAATGTCCGTTGGCACTTTAATTCATGTATTCAACAAACATGTATTAAACCACCTCTGTGGAAAATGCACCCTCCCTACCAACCCTGTTCCCCATGCTTCTTCCCAGACTCTAATCTTCCAGCAAGTGGCCTATTTCTTGTACTAATGCCAGACACTTTTGAAGCTATGTGATTATCCTTTTGGTGTTGGTATCCACTGAAGGTGGATGGTGGTCTCTTTGGTAATTACACTGAAATGATATAAATTATAAAACTAAAAATTATGACTTGTAAGGCAGAGTTTAGAGATTACATAAGCTGAATTTTCTCTTCTGCAACCACATTCTCTTGAATCCAGAATCTAGATATTGTTGAAAATACTGTGGGATGGTAGAAGATGGCTGCTGCCATATTGAAGTCAAAATGAGAATTAGGCAAGGTGGTCAGCAAAAATTTGGGCTAGTGACTGAGGAGGAACAATAACCAGTCAGTAACTTATTTTCTGAGTAATCATTATATTCCATTGCTATCCACTAGATTTAAGAAAGTTTTATGTTACAGGCTACCAGTCATGCTGTGTGATATTAAGAGACACTCCCATGTCCACTCATTTCAGAAAGAGTTAAGGAGAGCACAGTGCTCCCTGAGGCCTGTTGGCTCCCTGAGACCAACAAGGAGATGGCAATTGTGGTTAGTGAGATCCCAAAATAAAGGCCCAGCTCCTGGGGTTTGTTGGTATTCTGAACACCAGCAACCCTCCCTACACTGGGATTTGTCCTCTCCTGCCAAACTTGTAATCAAATAACTTGCTATTATTAAAAGAGCTGGGGGGTGGGACGTAGTGGAGGGCTACCTACAGAGCATTCTCTGTGTTACTTATTTTGAATAGGGGGATAAAAAAATGAACAACTCTGACCAGAAGGAGTTTACATTCTAGGAAGCAAGTAGCCAACAAAACAAGCAGTAATATGTAGCATGTGACATGATAACAATATGTACTTGAGAAATAATATTAAGAAAATAATATGTACTCCTTTGTAAGGCTTTCTTTATTGTGCTACAACAACCACAGAATTTTAAAACTTGAAACACTTCTTCCTATGATAATATAACAAACCCTGTGTTTACCATGTAAAATACTCTATAGTTTTCTGGGAGTCCTTAAAGCCATGGAATTAAATGATTCATTTTCTAAGAACTTCAGTTCCACAAGATTTTTAGAGTAATGGCTTTATTCCAGTATTAAAATAATTACTGTAATATTATGGAGTAGAATGCAAAATTAATGATCAAATTTTTTAATGTCACTGGAGAATTCGAAGACGTTCTGTGCTTAACAAGCAAGGGGCTTTGATTTTATCCCCAGACCTCAGGAGTAATGGATGCTTAGTGAAATAGTTTAAGAGGTCTTCATTAAAAACTGTAAGTGAGGGGTGCCTGGGTGGCTCAGTAGGTTGAGCATCTGCCTTTGGCTCAGGTGGAGATCCTGGGGTCCTGGGATCAAGCCCTGCCTTGGGCTCCCTTCTCGGTGGGGAGCCTGCTTCTCCCTCTGCCTCTCCCTCTGCTTCTCCCCCTGCTCACACTTTCTCTTTCTCTCTAAAATAAATAAATAACATTTAAAAAGAAAATTAAAAAAACCTGTAAGTGATATCAGCCCACATGCCACCATTCTTTTTCTTAAAAACAAAAATTATATATATAACACACACACACACACACACACACACACACACACACACACACACATATACCAAAAAATATATCTCATGTATATGTAAGGCATGAAGAATAAAACAATGAAATACTGCATTACCATTGACGTGTTCATGTATTCATGTATCCTATCCTGCCCCTCCACACCACTACCGTGGAATTTTTATATATTTTTATGATATCCACATACCCTAAGCAATAGATTATTTTTGCATGGGATGCATATTGAAAAGTTTTTATGAAGTTACTCCCACTGTATTATCCTACCAAAAATAGATTTTTTCACTCACATTGATACTTATAGCTATTTATTGATTTTTCAAGTGGTATAACTGAAAAGGATAAAAAATGTTTTGCATGTTCTCATGTCAACAAATGCTTAGGTTCTTTCCAGACATTCATCTTTATATACATTGCTGCTGTGAACATTATTGTACAAGCTTCCTGATACACATTAGCAGAGATTACTCTGTTTATCTATGAGTGATTTTCTGGGTCATAGGGTATGCACATTTTTAACTTTACAAAACAGTGCCAAATCATTTTCCAAACTATTTATACTATTTCCTGTCCAAAATACATGAGTTGTTATTGCTTCATATCCTTTACAACATTCATTATTATCTGGCTTTTTGATATTTGCCAATCTTTAGAGTTGCAATTGTATCTGAGAGTTCAACTTACCCTTCCTCAGTGTTTGATTGAGTTTTTATTCATGTCTACTGGCCCCTGAGTTTCTTCTTCTGTGAAATGACATTCGGGTAGTCTTCCTCTCCTCCTGCCCCCATATTTCTAGAGAGTTGTTTATCTTACTGATTTTATTCTATTGATCTTTAGGAGTTTTGGGTTACATAATCCACTTTAGTTCAACATGACAGACAATCTGTGCTCAGTTTTCATATTATTTATGTAGTCTAATGAAAGGAGTTCTTAATCTTGATGTATTTAGGTAATCAATTGTTTTATTGGGGTTTACCCTTTTGGGGTCTTACCTACAAAATGTTTTCCTATTTCTAAGTAGGAGTAAAGGTAAGAAATTATTTCTCTTTGGAGGAGCAAATATCATAGCAAATAGAAACTATTGTATGATTTTCATTTAATAGCCTAGCCTGAATAACCAACATTCCCTATTTTCTCTATAAAAAACTGAATTTTCAGGGGCACCTGGTGGTTCTGTCAGTTATCTTCATTTTGCTCAGGACATGATCTCAAGGTCCTGAAATTGAGCTCCCCATCGGGCTCTAGGCTCCGCACTGGGTGTGGAGCCTGCTTAGGATTTTCCTTCTCTCTCTCTCTCTCTCTCTCTCTCTCTCTCCCCCCTCTGCCACTTCCTGCCGTGTCCCCCCCCACCCCCCAGGCTCATGATTGCTCACTCACTCTATCGGTCTAAAAATAAATAAATAAATAAATAAAATGAATTTTCAAAGTTAATAGATAGCTTCTCAGTTGTTGTAGATTGCAAAAACGATCACAAATGCCTCCCTTCACTGCACATACTCTTCTTTGCAATGTGACGTAGCTGCCTCTACCACAGTGTGATGGTCTCTATCTTTCCACTCCTTACATCTGGAGGATATCCAGGTGACTGTTTTGGTCCATGGGACTTTGGCAAGAGTATGCAAGCAGAGACTTGGAAATTGCTTATCCCTCCAGAGTTTGCACTCTTGCGTTTTATGGAACTGTGAGCTATCTATAAGAAACCTGGACTAGTCTGTTAGAGGGTAAAGACCACATGAATCAGAAACAGATTATCCTTGTGAGACCGTCCTAGTTCATGGAGCCCCAGTTAAGGAGCCAGTCTGGATGTACTCAACTAATTCACAAGTATGCAGAGAAAAAACGTTTGTTGTTTCAAGCAACAAAGCTTGGAAAGATCTGTTATGCAACAAAATTTAATCAATACAATATCATACAAGACTGATTTCTAAGGCACCTGGGTGGTTCAGTGGGTTAAAACCTCTGCCTTCCGCTCAGGTCATGATCTCAGGGTCTTAGAATCAAGCCCCGCATCAGGCTCTCTGTTCAGCAGGGAGCCTGCTTCTCTCTCTGCCTGCCTCTCTGCCTACTTGTGATCTCAGTCTGTCAAATAAATAAATAAAATCTTAAAAAAAAAAAAAGACTGTTTTCTATTTCTGCTAAGTACTTTATTTACGGGGCCAGAGACGGCTAGTGCCAAGAATTAATCCTCTCTTTCTTTAAGCAGATGTTCCCCTTTTATCTGGATATGGATATGGAGCTATGGACTATATTTTCTAGCCATCTAGCAGCTATGTAAGGCCATGTAACTAGGTTTGTGCCAATAGAACATGAGTAGTAATGGCAAGGGCAACTAAATATGCTTGTGTTGGACTCTCTTCTTTCTCCTCCACACACTGCCCTTTTTTGGACTGGAATATAGGCAGAGTATGGTTCACCTTTAACAAGCAGGAAAAGAAAACACCTCAGGGGTTATCCTTTACACTCACCTGATTTTGAACTGTCCTCTGAAAATATATTTCTAACATATTAAAACCACTCTGCTGGGGCACCTGGGTGGCTCAGTAGGTTACAGCCTCTGCCTCTGGCTCAGGTCATGATCTCAGGGTCCTGGTATCTAGCCCCACATTAGGCTCTCTGCTCAGTGGGGAGCCTGCTTCCCCCTCTCTCTCGCCTGTCTCTCTTCGTACTTGTGATCTCTCTCTCTCTGTGCCAAATAAATAAATAAAATCTTTTTAAAAATAATAAATAAATAAATAAAACCACTCTGCTGAACTCCTTTATTATAGCAACTTTACCTGTATCTTAACTAATATACTTACCAACAGTGTTTGTCTTTAAACTTATTTATGATAAATGTATTTGTTATTAAAATTACATGATTTTTAAAAAATATTGTTTCACTTGATGAAATGTGAGTGTAAAATAAAAAGAAGTTATTGTTTCCATGGAAGTTAACTTGAATACTTTGGAAAAATTCAGTAGAGTAAGTCACTAAAAATTAGGTATGGATGAGACGTTTGGAAATAATAGGGAAAAAATCATCAAAATCTGAAGGATTCTTTCAGACTGTTTCACAAATGTCTTTAAATTCTCCCTTTAGTTTAAAATATATATATAGTAAGGATGATATTATGTGTGAGATTTGTAGGAAAAAAATAGATGACTTTGAGCTCCAACTGGGGGACATATTTAAAGAAAAGACTTGGACCTAAAATTATAAATACATCAAATAAAAGTAAATTAATATGCTCTAAGGTAATACAGAATGTCCAAAGGCCTTTTATTATTATTATTCCCTGATTTTCTTGTTTTTTATTTTTTTAATGAACCAAACAAATATTGGTCTCAATTACATGGCTAAGAGGGCTTCTAACTATAATCCCTTCAAGCATGAGTTGATCATATGTGGGTGAAATAAAGTAGGGCTGGGGGGGTTGGGACAAAAATAGAAGTGAAGAGGATGCTAGTAACCCAGAGACAGCATGGGCTTTCCTACTACTTTACTTCAGCAAAGTATTGACAAACTTTACAGATACTTCCATTTGGGAGAAGCTAGAAATCAATACGTGTGTGTGATCTTTGAGTTTTAAGTGTCAGCAACTGTGGCAGAGACTGCTAGCCATGTACCAAAGTACATTTTCCTCTTAAGGGAGACCACATTTCACAAGCTGCTCTGCGTTTAGCCAGGTCACATGACCAGGTTCCAGCCAATAGCAAGCATACTAAATGATTGTGTTTTCTTTCCGGGTCTGGGGTACGACACATCATGAGATCCTTTTCCTTTCTACTGCCTGCAATGCTTGTAACCAGAGCATCCATGTAAAGCAGTACTAAAGATGATGGAGTTGTTTTCATCTCAGTTTCCTGAAAGACTACATGAAGAGTCCTTTCTTCACCTCCTAACCTGGAACATAGGAACATCCGGTCTAGACTAGGTGGAAAATCAATTTCAATTGCAGTAGAACAATTACATTTTGACTTTATTGGTTATACCATTTAATCAACACTAACTGATAGAGCTGCTACCAATTCAATGTAAAATATTATGTGGGGCAAGATTCAGTCCTCTGAGCCCTCAATTTCAAAATCTGCATTTAAGCATCTTCTTATTTTCAGCTACCCTTCCAAAAAATGCAGCGGTTATCTTACTATTTTTCTTCCTTCTGAGTCCTCCTTCCCTAGTCCTTTTAGAAGAAGATGATAAACTGATAGTTACTTCTTTCTTTTCTTATTTTCATTTTATCCTTCTCCATTGTACCCTTTTTTCTTTCTTTATTCTGCTTTGTCATAGCTTTTCATTTTAGCTTTTCCTTTAGATTCCCCCCTTTTGAAGCTTTCTTATCCAAGGGTAAAAAATGTGTATGTGTCCAAACTCATGACACCCACATTCCCACAGTTCTGATTTTCTTGTCCATTTTCATTTTTTTCCATGAGGTTTTCATGACTTATACCCATATCCTGGCCTCAAAATCCTCAGTACTAATAAATATTTTTAAGTAAATGGATCTGGAAGATGGAGATTGAAGCATAGCAATGTTGGAAGGGACACAAGTAAAAATACTCATGTGCCCATAGTTACCCAAGACCTTACCTTTCTTCTTATTTCCTCACTCCACTTTTGCTGACTTTCTTCATATATTAATTTCTTTTCTAGGAATTTCTTTTCTGGCAAATGTTCAAAATGAAACGGTAATTTTTTAAGTAGATTTTTCAGTGAGGTTCTTTATAGAAGGTACTAGCCTGCCGGAATGGGACCCAGTTGTTACAAAACTACCAGCAGCCCTCTCTACAGATCAGGCAGCCTTCTAAACACGGACTGTGATTCAAGAAGATGCACAAGAAATCTATGAGATCAGGAGGAGGAGGAAGAGGAGAAGGAGTAGAAGGGCCCTGTTTTATAGATGAATAAATGAAGTTGCAAAATTTTTAGGTAAGTTTCTGAAGTTCAGACAACAAGTAAGATGAAGAATTGGAATTGGAGCCCAGGCATTTGGGCTCCATCCTGATTCCAGAGCCCTCAGAACCACAACACAAATGACAATCCTAAGACACAATAGAAGGCTCTTTTCCAAAGTCCCACCACAAACCAGGAGAGAACTCGAGGTTTTGTAAGTTGGAATAAGTATAAGACTTATTCCAACAAATCAAACATTCTCTCTGTATTTCCAACTGCCTTTTTTTTTTTTTTAAAGACTTTATTTATTTATTTGACAGAGGGAGAGAGAGATCACAAGTAGGCAGAGAGGCAGGCAGAGAGAGGAGGGGAAGCAGACTGCCTGCTGAGCAGAGAGCCCCATGCAGGGCTCCATCCCAGGACCCTGAGATCATGACCTGAGCTGAGGGCAGAGGCTTTAACCCACTGAGCCACCCAGGCGTCCCTCCAACTGCCTTTCTATATTAGGTACCCACACCTTCTAAAACTTGACAACATATGTATCTAATTAGCATCTTCCACAGAACTTCTTCTTTTGAAAATACCTTCATTTTGGGCATACATCTATAAAACAAAGACATTAATATTCTAGTCTAACATTTGATTGTTGTAGCACTAATAGTTTCAAATTCTTGAATATTAAAAATACCTCTTGTTTAATATTTTATAGACACAGTATCTAAGTATTTGATAGTTTTTCATTTTTATCCAAATGTTTTAGTTGTTACGTAGATAATCCTAAGTGTTTCCATTTGTGGGGAAAAAACTATATTGACTTCTATATATCTGAATGTTTAATATATATATTATGGCTGACTGTTTTATTTATTTTGAGTACTCTGTTGAGATTCATGAAACACAGACATTGATATCTCGAAATCTTCCTATTGCCTAGAGTACTCTTAGCTCCCTAGGGAAATGTAAACAACTTAGTCCCTCAGGAAATATTTTTAAAGTGCTAGTCATCTTTTTTTTCAAACTCGGTACACATCACTTCCTTCTCCAGTAGGGTACAATAATTGGCAGAAAACTAATAAGGTAACTCCATGAGCTTATTAAACCAACAGAGCAAGGAAGCTCATGAGAAAACAATTTGAAAATTAAAATTTGGCTAGAATACTATCCCTCACATTTCTTTAATACTGAGGTTATGTATTTGTACACAAAGTAGAATAAGAATTGTGGCAATTATTTGGATAATTTAGGCGAAGGACTACTTTTGTTGATAATAATTCACACAATTACAGTCTCTTTTTGGTTTGGCTGGAATTATTCAGGCAGCTGCCTCAATTTTCCCCTTCACTTTCCATCTGTAGAGATCGCACAAAATAAAAGGAAAACCATCATTGGAATTTTAAGCAGTTTCACATTTCATTCAAGACATGAAATTTGTTAGGCTCAGAAGTCATCTCAAAAAGGGAGATGGTCCTACAATGACCAAAATTACATCAATTCACAACTCCCTACTAAAAGGATGACTGAGTCAAATCTTAGTTGGCATGCATAGTGCTCTCTCTCTTATCCAACTTTTTAAAGTTAAGCAAAGAAAAATAAACAAAAAAAAATAATTATCAAATACCTACCAGGTCAAGGACTATGAGTGGCAGGATATTAAATTTTATTTAATTCCTTTTTTTTAAAAAAAATCCTTTATTCAGAGATATCATTCCATCTATTTTGCAGACAAGTATAGCAAAGATTAAAACAAAAATAAGACATCTGTCCAACAGCAAACTTCCATCCATGAAGAACCAGATCATCCTCTTGATATCAAACCCAATGGTTTATCCACTGTAGAGACATAGATGGCAAAAATTTCTAATCAGAAAGTTTAAAAGTCACACCTTTTGGTGGTTTTCTCCTTTTAGTGTAAGAGCCTTTAAAATATAGGAAATCTTCTCTAAATTAGTGTCAAAAACATTTGGAAACTTTCTTAGGTTCCACCCCTCAGTATCTTGCTAGTAAGTTAGAAGTCTTAATTTTGAAAGTCAGGTAGCTTGGCTCAACCAAAGGATAATTAAGGAGAAAATGAGAAAGTGTAATAAAATCATATTTGAGAATCCTTATTCTTCACAAAATCAATTAAATCCAATAGGTTGTTTTTATTGTTCCCATGTTATGTTAAGCACAAATAAATAACATCATCATGTAATATAATGAACCTAGTGTTTGAGTGGGTTCTTTGAATTAGGAATTTAATAAAAGCCTAATCTTTATCTTGAATTTTACTTATACATAATTGTCTAAACAGTTAAGCATGAGTACAAATGAAGTAAATTCCAAGTAACATGGAGATACGCTCCCAAAGTTGTTCTGAAATTTACATCTAAGAGTTAGCCTCTCACCAGGATTTGGGCATGTGATCCTATTAATCAAAGAAGCGAATTGGAAACTCAGAAAACATCTTATTACGCAGGTCAGATCTCATCCTAGTCCTACAGGATGCGATTTTTAAAGGATAGGGCTTGGACACATGTATTTTAAGCATTTTCTATATGTCTGTCTTGGTGTAATACTACTGGGTGATGTGTCAATCCGAATTTGCTAGAGTAGTCAGTGTCTTCCATGATTCTAGTCCAGACACTCCTCCATTTTCATCACCCATGTGCTACCTTTTTTACAGCGGTCCTATATCAGAAATGAACTGGAGAACGGCCTTCACCATCACGGGTCCAGAGCTTTGTAGGCTGTTTATGTGGCCATTATTTATCATGGCTCCACCCCAGAGTTATGCCTCTTTCCCTTGCAGTTCTGATGAGTTATTGTTTCCCTTTAGGTGTCTTCCCAATCCTCCCTTTATATCTCTCCCATAGCGCTCATTTTGATGACCAGCAGAGACTCGTAATAGACTTCGATATTTATATTATTAATAAAACTAAAACCACCACTGTAGGCAGCTGAACTCTGAAATTCAATTGGTTCTTTCTAATTAATGCCATACCAGACAAGACTTTCAATGAGGATATAATGAAATTTTGTTATACGGCCGTGAGGGGCAATCCATGCCTACCATACTTTAAAATGTTTATAAATAAACATCATTGTACTCCTGTTTTATGGAATGGAGCTTTGGGTTTCTGGATTTGTATTTGTGTGCTTAAGATTAGAACTGAGAGATTTTTGTTTTGTTTTGTTAGGAAATGCTGCCCTAACCCACCAACTATGGCTCAACTCACCTACAGACAGACAAAAAGCACCCATATTTTAAAAACTTCTGCAAAAGAACCTCAGCCTATCCTCCAATTTGTTCATAGGCAACACATAAGATTAACCCTCAATCAATGACATAGGAGATATCTGTGCCCTGTATTTTTTCTAGGGCACAACCCCAGACATTGTGCCATTTAATTCTTATGAAGAACTTATTTACAAATCACAGAAATAACACTTGTGGGAGATTTTCTGAAAGACATGTAATCCCATCTTTTATACAAATAAAATAAAATTTTTCCGGAGTCAGGCCAGACCTTCAGAGGCTACCTATCAGACTATGCTGTTTGCCACCTTGTAGATTTTTCACACTGTGCTTCATTGAGCTTGGACCTCAGGCTGTGCCATCAATCACTTCCTTGGCTTCTCTGACAATGACAAAAATCAGCAATTCTCTCAGGTTAGCTCCAATAACAAGTACAAACCCATGTCTTCAAGGAAAAGCAGAACCACAATAGAATTAGGCCCCTGGGAAACCTGCTCTGTCATCCAGAAAGCACCATGGTTCCGGCGATCATCTCAAACCCCAGCTCAGCAGCAGGAGCTTATTGATTACACCATTTCCGTCCCTACAAAATCATCCCCTCATCCCTCGCTCTGTGTGTCCTTTTCACTTTGTGCCTATTTATTGTTTCAGCTGCCTCTTGGCCTTTGCAACCCAACTTTTCTCTCTGTGCCCTTTGGTTCCTGCTCACACTTCCAAATAATTGCCTCCCTCTGTGTATCTCTTATCTTCAAATGCTCCAAAAGAAAACATCCAATTGTTTCCTCTCAACTTCGATCATCCCTTTTGAGCACAGCTTTTTTGTCAGATGTCCTTGTAGGCCACCAGCCAGTCTGTAAACATCAGTTACTCTTGAGTCAAGTGCCCTCCCATCCACAGGCCAATTAGCCGTGGCCATAATGTTTGTAATTGGGAGGTTGGGTTACTCTATGTGTGTGTGTGTGTGCGTGCGCGCGCACTTGGCTTCTCATTACTTTCTGTTGGCTCTGTTCTTATGTACAACATGAATTTTGTAAACATTACTTTTTAGACTGGCTACTAAAAAATTCAAGGTTAAATTTGTGAGTCACTTCTGGCAAACATACAGGATTTTATGGTCTGTGTCTAGGGCTCACCCTACTCATACTTTCATTTTATTTTCTTTTCTGTCTTGACTTTACTTCACCTATTCATCCTCATTTTTAAAAAAATATTTTGTCATGTATGTCTATTTAAGCCACACCAAATTTTAATTTCAGAAGGGATGAGACATAAAAAAATGACAAAAGCCATAATTATCTATTAGTAAAATTATCCATTTCACTAAACCATAAATTTTTCAAGAAAAGCCATGAAAAAAATCATTTTTTCAATAAAAAAAGAGATATAAAAATGACAAAAGCCATAATTATCTATTAATATAATTATCCATTTCATTAAACTATAAATTTTTCAAGAAAAAGCAAATTTTTCAAGAAAAGCAATCTTTGTACCTACAGAATTTCATACAGTCCTGTTCCACAATAAGCATTTATTAAAAGTTTGTTGAATGAATGAACAGTTCAATGATTTTTACCAAAATATTGGACAATGATAAATTTCATGCCACAAATATTAAATATGCATTTGGAAATGAGATCATTTTATGAAGCTGGCATATTTTGATAAAATCATGGTAACAATATTGTCAGATCTCAAATTCTGATTTATCATAGCTACAATATCTCTTTTATTTTCGTCAAACAACTACAGCTATAGTCACTAAGAGCATGAAAGTGAGATTCTTTTAAGTTCATCAAGTTTATGAGGAAAAAAAACATGAATTACAGTGAAGACCAAAGCCAATACTTTAAAAGCAAATTAAAAGTTCTTTTAGGGATCATTTTGGCATTACTATTCATCATTGTGACCTGACTCTGAATGAAGTTGTATTTTCGTGTTAGTGTCCTTTGAAATATGTAATTCCATAAGCATTCCATTGTGATGAAAGCTCTTGTGTCCATCCAAACAGAGAAAACACTGTATCACAAGTTACTCATGGCAAGTTTTTGGCAACCACTTAAAGGGGATAAATAAGAGGAATTTAATAGAATTCAATCAAAGACCGGCAATACACATTAGAGAGAAACAAGGCTGGACAGAAAATTAGTAAAGTCAGCATAATTCCTGAATGCAACACTTTACAGTGTTTTAGAACTGCCTAGAAGGACAGCATTGTGTGGCATGGTACAACAGCTAATTGATACATGCAACTACTTAAGTTAAAGTAAAAACTTAGCTGTACTAGACATTAGGAAATCTGGCATTAGGATGTCACTTCATGTTTCTGGAAGGATAAAGAGCCAGCCAGGATTTCTTTTCATTAGTTAAGAGAGCCCAGGAATGTCACAGTGTCCTCGGGTTGGCCAGTGGGTGCGTCCTGCACGGTTTCAACATGTCGCTGGGGATAACGTGCTGGACCACGTTCAAAGGCTGCCGGGAGAGAAGAGCAAGCCTTTCCCTTTGCCCTTCCCCCAGTGCCCAACTCTGAACACCTTCTTAGCCTCAAAGACAAAAGCCCTTGACCCTTTTACTTAAAACTAAAGTGCAAGATCATAGGAAATGATAGTCTGTGCGCATTCCAGGTCCTTACTGGAAGCGGTGACACATTCTCTTGGTTTCAGATTCTTATTCACAATCTTTGCGAAGGGAAGCATCATTGAGGGTGAAATTTGGACTCATAAAACTCTGCATTAATTCCATACTGACTCTGCACTATTAAAACAAAGCCCTTTGACCAGTGGCCATCAGATACCTTTCAGAGGGGGGAATCTCGGCTGTTATTCTCACAGCGCCCGTGAAAGAGCGCTGATCCTCTCTAGCTGTAGCTTTTGTTTCCAGCCCCTCTTTTTCAATGGTTGTCATGGAATCAACTTATTAACATATGAAAAGCCATACACAACACTTTTCCCTTCACCCCTACTTCCCCCACCACCAAAGCCTGTTGCTAAGGCTTTAGTCCTTAATATTCATGTAAAGGAGAGTGGGGTGTGAGAACAGAAATAAAATTGTGGGTGAAAAACACAAAGACGTTTTCAGTTTGCACCCTCTGGGGCAAAAATGGTTGATTTTTTTAGTTGGAATTTTCTCAATTTCTACCTTTTTCCCTGAATCTTCCCTAGATGATGAGAACTGTAGTTGCCTACCCTGTTACAACCGATTTACTCACTAGAATTGATTTTAATTGCTTCATGAGTCAGAGGAAAGACTTGCATGCTTCTCAGTGTACTGTTCAAACAGCTTCTGCTTAATTTAGGGTTAATTTCCATGGCCAACTCTTCTGTTTTCTTAAGAATAATTTCTAAATTTCCTTTAAATTCTCACTTCACTATTTTCTTTAGAATTATTTTTAAATTTCTTCAAAATTTTCCAGAAGCGACAGAAATTTTTATTTTATTTTGTTAAAGTGAGCTTATTGGTTATCCGGACCACAGCTCATGAAAAAGGCTAGGATTGTGTTTGTTTTTTGGAGTTGTCTTAGCTCCTATCAATAAGCCACCTCTTGTCTTTCCTTATGTATATAGTCAAAATGATATAGTGAGCTTCCATGTAAAAATAAATCTCGCCAACTCCCCCCAAACACACTTATGTAACTGATTTGGAAAGCCTCTGAGAACACTAACAGATAGAGGGGAGACTTCTTAAAATAAAAACAACAATCTCATGAAGCACACTATACTCAGTTATACTGAGTATACTACAGTATATAACTGTAGTATACTACTACATATACTACAGTTATGTAGAGGAAACCCCAAATCCACCTGCTAAATACTTTTGCCCAACATATAGACTTGCCACTCTCCAACTTCCAGGCAATTCCTCAACCTGGTCTCTACTGCAATAACTTCTGCTAAGCACGTAGGATGAAGAGATAATGATGATAGTTGACAAATGATTTGAGCCATATACTAAGTGCTAAGAGCTTTATATGATTGACTTAATACTCATAACAATCATAGGAACAAAAATGGACCACTTCTTCAATTCAGGGACTTGGTACACTCAATTGGGAACCTTCTTTTAGGAAAAGAAATTCTGGTAAAATATAAAATTTGACCAAGTTGATTTGTATAATCTACCTGGGTATTCCACAGATAATGTTAAATGGGATTCCTTTGGTTGTCAGCGGTAAACAAAAAATTCGAATGAGTAAGTAAGAAAACAAAAGGGGAAGATAGTTATTAACTCTTGTATGTAGAAAATCCAAGAGAGGCACTGACTTTAAGCACAACTAAATCTGGATATCAATAAACATCCAATATTTCTCTGACCCTTTTCCCCCCTCCCTCCTTCCCTGCCTACATCTCTTGGCCCTACTTGTTTGCTGCCTTAGGAGACCTCACAATGAAGACTCCTTCTGAGTACCCCAAGAAAATGACTTCCAGACTCACATCCGCCCTGAAAGAGATCACTCCATTAGCCCGGTTCCCATGTAACAAAATCAGGGAAAGATTCTGACTGGTCCTGCTTGGCTCATATGCCCAATTTTAAACTGTATCTTTAAAGCTAGGGCAATATCTGGCTCATCTTGTTACAGCCTACTCCTATGGCTGGAGATGACATATCCTTTATACAGTAGGAGAGATGAGAGAACTTCCTGAGAATGGATAAAATCTATAGCTACTTATAATCCGCACAAGCCTTCACTCCTTCGTGTTTGAAATGAAACACAACTCAAGTTAATTCAGGCTTTCTCTGATAACCAGCTTCCTTAATTATCTAAACTAATGAAGGTAGTAGCAGTGTGTTTATTACCATAAAAATGAAGAATATTAAAATGAGCTTCGGTAAAAATTTATCTAGTACCTATGCAATGTGAGTCTTAGGCTGGAAGGGATCAGTGATGGGGAGACATAGGGGAGGCCCAGTTTTATTGAGAGGAAGTACTTTAAAAAATAAAAATCAGGGGGCGCCTGGGTGGCTCAGTCTTTAAGTGTCTGCCTTCGGCTCAGGTCATGATCCCAGAGTCCTGGGATCCAGCCCCGCATCAGCAGGAAGCCTGCTTCTCCCGCTACCATTCCCTCTGCTTGTGTTCCTTCTCTCGCTGTGTTTCCCTCTGTCAAATAAATAAAATCTTAAAAAAATAAATAAATAAATATCAACCAATCAAGTTGTTTTTCCCTGGTTCCTACCACGTGACCCACACTGTGCTTTGTGCATTGGAAGAGGAAAAAATGGCAAACATCCAGGCTATCGGATGATAGAAATAATATATAGTAAGTTCTCAACACACAGCTGGAGGGTAAACTGAAAAATAAAACTGGTTCTTGTCCACCAGATGAGTCTATAAGAAAGTGATGAGGCAGTGAGTTAGCCTGTGTTTGACTAAAGGAAGCCTGGAGCCTTATTGGCCTCTGACGCTCCTGGATTCTGTAATAACCTGCAATACCCTGCAAACCCCCCATGGTAGCAGAGACAGGATTTGGCTTAACCGGGACCGACACAAGGAATCTGTAAAATGTCGTGCTCCCCTCCTGTAAGCTCGTTGCCCTTCTACCAGACTTGAACAGAGGCTCGCATGCTCACGTGATTCTTAAAACTATCAGGACTTCTTTGTAGCTTCCTTGTTCCTGTGGTTTTCTCCTACTACACATCTGGGAGAAAGATGCTGTGCAAGGAGAGCCCAGGCCCACTCTATGGGCTCTCACCCCGCCCCCCCCCGTCACCGTACAAACAGCAATGAACGGCAATTAGAGATGTGAAAATCTAAAACATCTCCTCCTGTGTGAGCCCCTAAGCCATTCTGTCACACACAAAAAGGCCTGTGTAGGCAAGGGGAGCTGCCATTCTTTAGGGCATCATCATTTGGAGACTTGATGATGTCTCCAAATGGACGAATCAAAATCACGGGAACTCCTTAAGGACTAACTCAAGTCCTTAAGGAGTTCCCGTGATTTTGATTCGTCCTTGATCCATCGGTTATTGGGAGGTGTGTGTGTGTGTGTATGTGTGTTTTGCTCTCTCTGTTGAGCCATTTGGGGTAGTTACCCACTGATCATCAGATACCACTATACCCTAGTTACTTTTAAAATCACAACCATGAAATAAATACATAAATAAATAAATAAATAAATAAATAAATAAAATAAAAATAAAATCACAACCGTGGTTTTAAAAGTCTTACCTAAAATAGTTTATTCAACCAACCTAAAGATGTCTTTATCCTCAGTGGGTTATATTTCATTAAAGGTATTCATTATAAACTCATATTTCTCTTAATAAGTTTTTAAAAAGTATCATTAAACAGCTATCTCTAATTTTCTATTTACTATATGGAGTCCCTCATTTCCAAACAAATAGTCCTTTTCTTCTTCAAAAATCAGAGGCAGACTAGATAGCCATGAAAGATCCCTTTCCGTCCTGTGATTTCATAATTTTGAAGTATCAGGTGCTCATACTGTGTAAATATCAGATACATACACTTAACACAGATCACATCGTAACTACAATCTCAAAATCACAGATCCCACATTTGGAGGATGTGAGTGTGACCAATTGTTATGCACAGTCCTGAGTATATGTCAGAATTCATGCATGAACTTCAGAATTAAAAAGCCAATTTCTAGTCTCAGAAATAAATGTCATTCAAATAGAAGCTTTGAACTGCCATTTCCCTCCTTGGGTTTGTGCAAATTTAAGCTAGATGATCCATTTTTTAGATATTGTTTTATATTAATCCAGTAATATGTCTTCCTTCAAGTCACCTGACAAATGTTCACTGTAACGTCCATCCTCAGGATTTCTGGGAGGAGTAACTAGATTAATTTGTCAGATACTCAAGACTGATAGTATTCTATGGTGGGAGTCTATTGGGATTGATCATTACAGGGGTTGTTAAATGTTAAATATTTTGAATTTCATCCTGCCTGGAACACAGTGGAGATGCTCGGCCTACCACGGGCCAAACCTGCTTAGAGCAATCACAACTCCAGGACAGAGCTGATTGTTGCCTACAGTTTAGGGGCCTCATTTCTCTGGATATAAACATCTCCGGGGTGATGATGGTTTTGAGTTCTCTGGCGAGGCACAAAGGCTAATGCCTTAGTGAGAAGCAAAGTTGTCAGGCTGGCCCCAAAGGCTCTCAATCCTGGCTTCACACAGAATAACCTGGGGAGCTTTTTAAAAAATACTTGTGCTTGGACCCCACCCTAGATGAATTAAATCAGAATTTCTATGTGTGGAGTCATGGTGAATCTTTTCCAAGTGATGTCACTATGCATTCAGAATTCAGAACCATTGTAATTAGACTTCTCTTCCCATTAAGCATATGAGGCAAGGGGTACCTTACCCTGTTGTCCCTCCATCTACAGGCACTGCAGCAAGTGTTTACTTTCTAAGTGAAATATTCTCTTATAAAGGACCCACTTTATGTAACAACCATAAATCCAAGCAAGAGGGCTGACCGCTTAGTGCCCTATGTTTTATAAGGCTCAGCCTCATCTCTCAACAGTGCTTCTGTTCATGGGAAGAAGAGTCCACCGGGCCAAAGGAATAGTTCCACACACATACACCCTCAACTATGCTTTGGGTTCTCAGGACCCTGGAGTTCCCTTTTCAACCAGCCAGAGTCCATTTCCAGGATCTGTGTAAGGCTTCTTTCCTGGGTCTGTCCCCCTGGGTACAAACTGGGCACACCACTAAGCAAAGGAGTGACCCAGGAAGGGAAGCTGGTGGGAGTGTCAATGGAACTTGGACACATGGGGTAGAGCGACCTACGTGAGTTTGAGAGGCCACACACACTGCAGGATTGAGCTGGAGTATAAAGAGAGAAGTATGGATCTGGGACGGAGGACAGTGGGCTGAGCAGCAAGAGGCCAGCTCTCACTGGCCATTGTGTTCCAAATGGAACTCCAAGGAGTCAGAGACCCCTAAATTTGAACACAACATCTAAATTATCAATAAAAATATTGTTGGGCAATGATAGAACATATTTTATGTTTTATTTAAGAGTTTTCAAGCTTGAATCATAACTTTTAAGTATTTAAGCATGTGGCGTATGGGCCTCCATTTGTATGCTTACACTGGGCCCCATGAATGTTAGAGGCGAACCCAAAGGACACATCTTTGCCCTGCTTCCCTCCAGGATGTTTTCTTATTTGAAATCAGCAGCCATGGAAGCTTTCCAAGGCTGTTTAAATGCAATGAGAATGTGGTCCATCAAAAATGCTGTCTGGTTTTATTGCACACAAGAGGTTGTTAACTCTGGCAATCTCACCAGATTGGGCTGTGTTCTCATTGTCTCTTCAGCCTTCCCAGCCAAATCCTAAGGGGGGAATGACTCTGGGCCTATGAGATTTGTGGGAGGGGCTGTGGAAAATGCAATCAAGCAGATCCCCAAGTGTTGAGCTGAAAGACAGAAAGCTTCTGCACCTTCGACTTCATTTTCAATTCACTTCATATAGAGTTTGTTTTGGTTTTGGTTGGCTTTTTTGGAAGCAGGAAAGAAAAAGAATGGTGTTTTCCTCTTATGAAACCTGGAACAGGATAACTGCTCTGGTCCCATAGGAGCACTGTAAGGAGGCTCTCAGAGGACAAGAACTGGTTTATGGCCTACATATGAAAATATATAAGAACTCCTCATCATCCCCTTCCTTTATCAACCTGGCAGGATTAACTCGGGTTATCGAAGGGAAGCGTGGCTATGTCTTAAGAGAAGCTACAATGGGGAAGTGGTGAGAGTTGGGCAGAGTAAGCCAAAGGCAGAATTCAGTTCACACTCTATAGATCTAGCACCAGTGTATGTGAACTGCTTCCCGAACTCACCTATATCAGTCAAGGAAGAAACTTAAAACAAACCAAGAGTTATCCTCGGGCACTCACTATTGCCAATGAATTAACCAGAAACTCCCAGGGGTAGGAAATTCCAGAATCTAGGCAAATTTTATGGAGACCCTATCTCCACAGCTGCCAAAGAAGCTCATGGATACTTCACGCCACAGGGGTGGCTTGGCCTTGAGAGGAAACGAAAGTCCCAGAGCCTGAGCCTCTGGGGAACAAGGCGCAGGCCCTAGGACAGCCAGGGGACAGGGGGAGGGGAGGGCCTCCGGGACTACAGTGCCCCTGAAATGTGGTGGTTGCTAGTATTTCAGTGAGAACAGGCAGGCAGGATGGAGGCTGGTATGGGAAGTAGCCCTCTCGCAGATGTTAGCGTAAAAGAGCCTGTTTACTCGTTGATGAGTATTATGAAATAAAAGGCTCAGGTTTCATCTGCTTAGGGAAGAATGGTCGTTTTCCCCACTGTGTAGTCTGTGCTGTGGCATTGAGAATGTGTGGTGCTGACCAGATGCCATTCTCAGGAAAGTGGGCTTCCAGATTCAGGTCGAGTCATCTCCCCTAGTGCCATGATATGTGGAGGTTGAGGACCTGTCTCTATTTCTGTGTTGATGCAAATAAGTAAAGGGCTAAGTAGCAAAGGAGTTATCAGTCAGCTGGTCTCACCTCAGGCTCTTAGTATGTAACCCTACCGAAGAGTCACCAACACCAGCTTCCTCCCAGGGCCACTGGACCAACCGGGGTGGGATGGACCATCAGCCCAGACAGAACAAACTGCTTAGAGCTAGAAATGGATAGTTAGAATTGCACAAGCAGCCCAGATCTTGTTCGCTGGCAATAGGAACTTTTATCAGTTCTTTGTCTAATCTAGTTTAGAGATCTACCAGAAATTCCTAGAGGTGGACAAGAGGCATCTTCACTTTCCCTTTCCAGAACTGACTTCATCCCTTACTAACGTGGAACTTGGGTTGGTTATTGGTGAAAATGTGTATAAATGGACCAACTCTCAACAGATTAAGTTGCTAGAGCATCTGTCCAATGAGTCTGGGATGGGAAAGGAAGAGCGGGATGGGAGGGACTACGTGGCTCTTCTGCCCGGACCCGGGGAAAAGGGTGAGCATTCTGGACACTGGAGACATGCCTCATTTAACAAGTGCAAATACCATCTAAGCCCTGAATCCAGTTTCTGGAAGCAACTAAAGCGTCCATCATCATATAATACACACAGAAGCCCAAACCAACAAACAAGAATTAATCCCTTACTTCTTGTGGGCCTAGTGCTCCGCAAGAGATAAAATAAGCCTCTCAAGCAACAACGGACAAGAATAGGAAGACAACCATAGGTGGTCTCAGGGATGCCTGGGACATCAGCTGAAGTAGGAGTCTGAGACAACTCTCCTACAGCTTCGCCCTACCCTCAGTCTCAGTTGGCTTGAGAAGTCATTCCATGCCCTTGGGCCAGTGCTGTAGCATTATCATCTGCAATGTGTTCACATGGGGAAAGTCAGCGTGGCAACTAATTATCACTAATCTATAAAGGCCACCAAACTGTCACAAGAATCAATGTGCATTGATCCCATTCTCTGTCTTTGAGGAAGAAGGAAAACATTTCTTGCTAGGACAAATCCATTACAGTTGAGTACCTTTGGGAAATGGCAGGATGGTCATCAACTGAAAGTCATGATCATGGCTGAATTCTGACAATGAAAAGTGTTCAGCACAGCGCTCTTTAGGGGGATGTTTTATTTTGTCATCTAAATTTTAAACACCTTATCGTGTCATCAACAAATTGAGGCTTAGAAAAAAGCAGAGAAAAAAAGTTTTAAAAAATCACCGAAGGTTGGAAAAACATGTTGCCAATATTTTTCAGCAAATGTTCTAATTGGGCCACTGAAAGGGAACTGATTGGTAAGAACCTGGTTTATATATAATATTTTTAATAAAAGATTCATTTCTCTGCATCCCCAGTAAGATGAATATTGGGCTATTTTGTAAATATTATTTTGAAAGAATATTAAATCAGTCACCGACTTAAGTTGCTTCAAGTCCTAGTCAGTCCTGCTGGGGTTCTTTCCAAACAACAAAAAATTTCTTTCCAGAATAAATAACTGAAGATCTACTGAAATTGTTCATGGGACAAATATAGCAGAACCACTGTTCTAAAGACAGTAAAATAGATATTTCCCCTGGAAAGTACCTACTGATAAAAAATAATAGACTGAAGAGCCGAATATTTACCAGTTTTCCTGGTGGTCTTAATTACTAAAGTAGTTTGATTACATGGTTAATCAAATTGACTGGATTAGGTTAAATGGCTGGAGGGAAAAGCACATTGATCCTTTTTTCTGGATGGTGGTTTGTGTCAAATAAACATGGTTTTTTCAAAGTATCTCTGGGGAATGAGATTTCTTATTGTTCTTTGATAAATTTTTCTAATGACTAAATGCTGTAAAACTCAAACATTATTTTTCACATCTTATCTAAACTTTCTTAGTGTAAATCTACTTTTTTTTTTTTGCTCAAGATCATTTTCAAAACATAAGCATCCTCACATCCTCATTTTCCACTCTGAAAAAGTATCCATCTCATTCATAATAAAATTCCAACTCCTTAATGTTACCTAAAATATCCATCCGTAATCTCTCTACACACCCCTTCACCTCTCCGATCTCATCTCCTCTAACTCTGCCCCTGCTTACTTTGTTTTAGGCACAGGACACCTGATAACTATAAAAAAACACTAGCCAAGTACCTGCCCCGGGGGCTTTGCACTTGCTGTGTATTCCCCTTAGAACCGTTGTTCATAGATATCTACCTAGCATGTTTTCTACCATTCAGCTTTCTGCTGAACGTTGCCTGACCAAAGAGTCTTTCCCTGATATCTCTATATTTAAAAAGCTACTCTAAAATTGTCCAATCCCATAAGTTTCTCCATTTACCTTTCTTTTCCATTCTAAACATTACTTTTCTTGAGAGAGAGGAAGAGAGAGTGAGAGAGTACGGGTGCGAGCGCAAGCAAGTCTGGGGCAGGGCAGAGGGAGAAGGAGAGAGAGAGAGAGAATTTTATGCAGGCTCCATGCCCACCACGCAGCTGGATGTGGGACTCAATCTCACAACCTCAAAATCATGACCTGAGCTGAAATCAAGAGCCAGATGCTTAACCAACTAAGCCACCCAGGCACTGCATAACATTCTTTCCTTCAAATATTTATATATCTATTGTATGTCTCCAGGTATAAGGTATATGAGATCAGGGATTTTATTTTTGTTTACTGGTATATCCCCTACACCAATTATAACTCTTTTATAAGTATTATCGATGATCTCTATGTGACAGACACTGTGACATACCAAAATCAAAAGTGTGCCAGAAAGATGTGGAACCAGACATTTCCATTGAGAAGGGTAGGATGCCAAGGGGGGCCATAAACTCTGTGAGCCTTCCTCTCTTTTCTATTCTCCAGCAAAACAAAGATAAAGCATATGAACTTTTTAAAAAATGCCAGCGTCCTATTTTGATTACTCCTGCAATTCTTAACGGTCTTCTCTTCAGACTAATGTCTCTCACTCATAACATATTTTTAAGAGGCTGGATTTTCCCTTACAAAAAAGGTAGACATTTTGTGGTTGCAAAAGGGCATGACACATTTTGTCAATTCATTGTTTTTGACTCTTGCATATAACCTGAAGTCATAGTTTCTAGCAAGATTAATTACAGACAAACTCAAGCAATTTTAAAGGCTTCAAATTGGTCTAAGCTCAGGAAAAATAGCAGGAGTTAAGATATTTATCTGATGTTCCTCTGCGCATTTAAAGAGAATGTAAGCCACGATGAATGTAAGCCCCACCCAGATGGCAGCAGGCTGGTCTTCCTCATCACGTTGGTGGCCACCTGCTACCTCACAGGGTGCCAGGTCCTGGGGAATCTGTTAGCGGGCAGTTGGTTCTGTGAAAGCTTCGGTGTGTTCAGCCAGTGCTCCACCTTCCCTCTGATGATCTTGGATGTTTTCCTTTGTTACAGTCATGTATTGTGTCTTAACCACCTACTCCCAGAAAAATTATGGTGCTATCTCTCTAGATAGAAGTGAAAATGCTATCTTCTCAAGCAGTGTTTGATTGTGGGCACCCCACCCCCGACTTCTCCGTATTTCTACTTCTCGTCCCACCCAAATAAATAACTCCTACAGACTTTGAAACAGATAATGAAGCTAATTTCTTTTGATGAGCCACACAAAGGGTTCGGGTTTAGCTTGAGACTTTGGCCAAGATTTAGGACAGTTCCTATGTTGTCAAACATGTTTAGCCATCCCAATGGGGAACTTTATTCTACTGCTTCCTACACAGCAAGGAGAAAGAGTAAGAAGTGGTGGCAGGTTATGGGAAATAGGAGAAAGGCCTTTCTTTTACCTCTGGGGATTGTCAATGGTTGATATGGAAGATTACACTGGAACAAAGATTGCATTGCCAGCTCGTGTAGTTTATGCTCTACTTGTACTACATTATTATAGACTAGTTCTATTGTCTTGGCAGACAATAGAGGGTTTTATTTCAACATTATGTACAGAATGCCTGTATGGTCTCTTTCTTCCCTCCTCCAGATGCAGGAAGATATTGAGTATCAGATTTCTGAAGGAGCCATGTCCAAACGAGGAGGTATAAACATTTCCTTTTTTCTCCTTCTCCCCCTCACCCCCCGTCAGTTTTCAAAGCCTAGTATTCTGTTGTTTGTGAGAGAAGACTAAGTCGGAACCCATTAGAGTGAGGCCTTCTCTGGCCTGCACAAACAAAAATGAGTTATAAAATAGGATCCTGAAAGAATAATTTCCATGCCAAACACCTGAAAGGTAAGTCCTTAAGGGATTTAAGGAAAAAATGTTTTAAGCATAAATACTCAGAAAATTCTACTTTTAGGTAAAATTTCTTCTCTTTCTTTCATCTCCCTGTTTCTGCCTCATCGCATGCACGAGCAAAACCACAAATTGTATATTCTCAGATACACAAATGCATAACCAATATACATTCACAGTAATTGTATCAATTAAACTGTGGCTTACTGGTGTTACCTGCTAGGAAGTATAGTGGGTGATATTGTCAAAACTTGTATTCAACTGATCTTTATGTTCTTTCAGATGTTTTGATTTTCTCTTCCCATTGATGAGTCAGGGATGATCCTTAAATAGACAGTCTCATGCAGGCAGCCTGTAGATCGGGACATACTCAACACAAAGTGAAGAATTAGCACATCTTTTTCTTTTTTTAATTTGAATAAGAGACAGAAATTACTCCAAATAATCCATGACAACAATCTAATGTCATCGTCCTAAATGTTCTAAATTATCCATGCCAATTCCAGCAATTAAGGACAGTTCTTAGTCCTCCACATATACTCAACCTTAATTATTCCCAATTAGACTATTTCATCAAAAGTTTGGTCTGGTCAAATTACTTGACTATTAACTAATTCCCACCTAAAGCTATCCAGCTATCCTGACCTGTCTCCTGCGAAAGCAAATTGGTGTAATGAGAATACTGCTCTTGTGTCACCTTGTGTACTTAAACTTCTGTGCTACAGCTTCCCCATCTGCAAAACAGAAATGCTTCATGGTTCTCAGAGAGACAGATGAGAGTTGAACAGGTAACGTCCCTAAGGTCCCTTGCACTTGCAGAGTGTGGGGGGAGTGCAAGGTTGGAAGAAGTCTATTGGGCTGAAGATGATGATAATCATCGCCTATCATTCGATGTATGTCTTTTAAATCACTGATTGAGTCCATTTTATGAGTAAATCATGGGCACAATTTCTGCAAAATAACTTGCTTTTGATCAAAACAAATCCTTTGAAGGTTTACCAGCAGCACAACTGATTTTATTGCTTCACTGATTGACACAAACTCAGTTCTCTGGAGAAATAAAATAACACTCCCATGTTATGTATCTTCTCCTCCTTTTATTCATACTGCTACCACTGCCCGTTCCAATCTTATCACACCACACCTTGAGTGTTGCCATAGTTTCCCAATCGCCCGTCCTCCTGGGTTCATCCTGAAGACTGCACTTAATCACTTTCTTAAAGCACAACAAAATCACCAAGATCCTACTTAAAATTTTGACTGCCACTTCACCGCTAATGGAATTGAGACCAAATGATTTAGCCTAAAATTCTGGCTCCCAACTATTCTTCCTGTCTCAAGCTCCACTCCTCCTCAAGGTTGAGCTCTAAATGCAACTTATTTTGGATTATTTCCTGATGGTAGAATGGCCTTCTCACCTCCATGTTGTTGCCTCAGCTGCAGCTTCTCTGCCCAGCACTGTCCTCCACTCTTTATCAAAAGGAAATCTACCCTTCTGCTCTCTAAATAGTATCCCCACTACAGCCAGAATCCCTTCCATTTCAGATTTCTGGAGCTCATGGTCTGTATCACAGGCACAGCATGTCATCACTGCCTGCAATATTGTGTGTATGGGTACAAGTCTTAGCCCTCCCACCAGAATACAAGCCAACTATCTTGCATGGCATATTATCCGGCACAATACCTTGTTGGAGAAGGAAGCTGGCGCGGCCTACATATTCGCCTAGTAAATGAATTAATAAAATCAATAAAAATAAAAACAGAGCTATAAGGGAAAAAAGAAACCAAGGAAGGACCATGATTTTTTAAAAGAATGAAAAATCATTCTATCTGTCAGTAAGATGACCACAGATGAACAAAACACGCTATAAGCCATTTCTTATGGAAATTCCAAGTGGAAGATGATAACTCTGTACCAGAACTAAATGCATATGTGTCCAGCCTGTGCCAGGACTAAATACGTTCAACCTAACACCATGGTTTTGCAGGTCAAGGCAAACGAGACGTTACCATCCACAGATGCTCTAGTATGTCAGAAATGGACTGCTCATTTGCATCATTAAATATCTTCTAGTTAACTCTGTTTGAGGCAAGCATCCTAGGAACTTGATTAGAAAGCAAAGACTTTTGAGGAATGCATTAATCACTCTGCCTCTAGACTTTCCAGCCTCCTCTTCTAATCTACAGATCCTGGAGGTGAGTGACAGCCTCCAGCTGGGTTTCCCACTCCTAGCCCAGTCAGCTCCGCTGGCTGCAGACTGGCTAGCCCCCACAGCCCAAAAAGGCCTGTTCCTTTACTTCTGTTGCTACTGTTTCTCCTGACTGGAGATTCGGTGCAATTCAGGGGCATTTGGATACTGACAGACTCTTTCCGCTTGTCTGAAGTCTGAAGTCAAGGGGAGACCCTTGTCTGCAACCAAGGACCTCTCCCTTCAGTTCTGAATGGGCTTTTCCAATTGCAACGTAGTTTTACAGATCTTACTGTCCTTAGAGTTAACTTGTGCCACTGACCGTGTAAGTGTATAGTTAGAATTTACCACCCACTGGAGTCTTTAATTATTTAATAAAAAGCCATCCATTTTATCTTTACAATTCAAACCTTTGGACATAAGCCAAGGCAAGCATATACTTCGGCTCAATATTTAATAATGAATTTTAAATGCATACAATAAAACATGAAAACTATAACCCTCCCCCAAAAATGTCTTGTAGTTAAAGCAACAGTGAACCCATGATCAATTCAAAAAGATGATTCAATTCACACGATAGTGTGTGTCTAGATAATGAATTCCATTAAAACTGTGCAGAAATTCAGAGCTGAAAGTCTGAAAGCATTTGCAAAGATAATGTTTACACTAGTCCTTAAATACTTTGGCAAGGCAAACCCTAGAAGATAATAAATCAATGATTGAAGGGTTGAAGAGAGACAATATCACAATCATTAGAAGACTTTTGAATGATCTAATGAAATACTTGACCCTATAGTTTTAAATTTTTCTATGAGAAACAACCCACCAGAATTTGTTATAAGGCTTTATTTTTCACACAATAAAAAGTAACTACCATATAATTAGATTGCCAATTGTATGCCAATTTAATTAATAAATAGACTTAAACACACCATGCATACATTATTCTTTTATATCAGAGGTCCTGATATTGCACTGATCTCGAATATTCCCTGTCTTCCAAATATGACATGATAGACACACTCTGGCTGTCTGCATGTGTTTTCCCATAAATGTCATTTTCAGAAACTATACCATAGCTTCATGGGTCAAGGAATGAAAAGTATATGAAACCCAAAGGCTCTTTTCCACCTTGTGTTTCAGGACATTTACACCAAGGAGTCCTGTTGATCACCTGGTGACCCTTGGCTTCAGTGACATGGATGACGTGGGTAAATGAAGAGGCTGAGTTATGTGGTTTTAAGGGTAGATGCCAGAAATTCTGCCCAGAAAGCTTTTCTTTTGTCTTTCAAGTCTTTGCTCCCTTTAAAATTGCAAACAACCCTTCAAAAAACAGACTTTTAATGCATGTATCAATCATTTGCATATTGGTGACAGTGGAAGATCTGAGAGTGCCAAGCCTTGGAAGGGGACTGGGAAGAGCAACAGTGGGAAGACAAAATTAGTAGAACTTCTGGAGAGCTGGTAACCTCAAGTTCTTAAAGAAAACCCTCTTGCGATGAAATCATAGTCATACGAAAGAAAACAAAGCCATCAGCAAATTAAAATTATAATTATAGAAAGACACTGAAGAAAGATGTTTTAAGCACTGAAAATATTATTGTTAGAAAGACCATGCAATTTAGCATTCAAATGGGGACCCAAAAAGGGCTACCATTTTTATCAGGAGGACAAACAGGTAGACTAGAACGTGTGATTATCCTACTTAAACATCCATTGTTAACCATGAAAAGCTATTGCGGTCTTTCTGGCATATTGGATAATTAATTTTCATCTTTCATTGTCCTTCAGAGTTGAAGGATTGATTCCACAGCTACAACTGTTTACAAATGCAATTCATTTTCAAATTCCTGATCTAGTTCTCCATAATGTCTTAGCCGCTTAGTTAACTCAATAAACTCTTCACTGAGAGCGGACCCTTTTTGGGGTGATGAGTGGCAGGCCCACAGGGCTGCAAAAGTTCGGTGCTTCCCCATCAGGAAGTCCATTCTCTCGCACAGGACAGAGATGGCTCCTGGAAGACTTTGAGACAAGAAGGGTCTAAGAAGGAGACTGAGTTCTTGCAGGAGTAAAAAAAGACCTTTATAAGTGGTGAAGAAAAATGCTGATTAAGAAAGAACGAAAAGAAAGAAAGAATGAAAAGGACAGCCCCTAAAATCTCTGTGACAAAAAGATATGCTACTGTCTTATTTCCCTGTTTCCCATAAGCTGCACAGGACCAATTCCCATGATGCCAAAGTATGGTTACTCTTCTCCTTCCGCTACTTCAAAAGTGAAGGCTGTGTGACTTTACCATCCCTGAGGAGAGGCCTTCATGACCCAAGGATAGGATCCGTCACCGGAAATAGATTCTGAAGCACATGGAGCACTTGTGTGACCTGTTCTGATTTTGCGTACTCTGTGTAGGAAATAGAGAGTATCACTCAGGAAGTTCTAAGGTTTAACCTCCTGAGCTAATTTAAGAACAGCAACAAAAGCAGTGCTGAGAATGGTGCACGGATTTTAATACAAAGACCTGAAAACACTTTCGATTCTACGATATGTTTTTTGTCAAAAAAGCAGACGGGTCTTTTTAATGCAATCACGTGCACATACCAGGCCCTGATTTTCCTAAATTGCACTTACTAAATGGAATTCCTTTACCAAAGCACAGCTCCATTTCCCCCCTAAGGGGCATACTATTTAAATTCTCCAGTGAAACTTGATTCTGTACAGTTCAGGGTTGAGCCAAAACTGTAATAAATCCACCCTCCAACACTTCCACTTATTTATCAGGAGGCTTTAAATTATTTGATTCTATATATTCTATTTTAATAGCCCAAAATATATACAGCCAGGGAACTTAACCCCTTAGCCTTTTCGCCTAGTTATTCTCTGTTTATCACTTCACTTTGATGAGAGACACATTTATTACAAAGCCATCGGCTGAGGACAACATAAAATGGGTAGCTTTGCTGATAGTTTCGAGCATAGGAAAAAGCTAAGGGCGACTTTTGTTCACATTTTCCTTTTCCAACCGTTCCGCTGCTATCAAAGAATGTCAGCTTTAGGCAAGACTTCTAGATGTGTTTTTCAAAAACTCTGAGTAAACTTAATTTTGAAATCTTTAAAGTGCCAGCAGTGAAGGTTGCCTTGCACACAGCCTCTAGGAGAGCAGCCCAGGTTGTCATGGTGAAATGGGTCAGTGCCTTCCGCCAGGCGGCCGGTGAGACGGCGAGCGCACTGCTGGCTTAGCGGGAGCAGCGCAGGCCAGAGCGGTCCCTGATCTATAGCCGAATCTAGGTCACCGGGATTCTTTGATGCTGCAGCTGTCCATGTGGGACTCCCATCTCCAGCAGGGTTCACAAAGCTCTCGTGCACACTGGGCATCCCCCGGAGCTGTAAACATTGCCATTTCACTCCATCCCCTCCTTCTGTTGGCCATGTGTGAGTCTTTGGATTAATTGAGGATTCCCAGCCATGTGAGCTGGAAAACATTCTGTGCGGGTGTGTGTGTGTGTGTGTGTGGAAGAAAGACACTGAGAGACAGAGATCTTGCTCGGGAGCCTGCATGCTGAAATTGCTATTTAAATGCATATTTCTACAGAGTGAGCTAAATATTAATATCACATTCCTCTGTTAATGTAAACACCAGCAGCAAGATTTGGCAGCTCATAAAACGAGGAAGAATTTAGGCTTTTCTCCATATGTAACGTGTGCTTTTTTTTTTTTTTATCGCCTAAGTACCATTTAAGTTAACACCTATCTCTAGTGTGTCTAAAATGGCAGGAATGCAGTGAGATTGGCAGGGGGATGAAGTGAGGGCTTGAGCATGTGGGTCCCCTTGACAGCTTGGCAGGGCTTCTTTTGCTGGGAATGTTCTTCATTGTCCTTTGTCCTTCCTTGTTGGAGTTGGACGTTATACATTTGTGCCCATTTATTCGACATTACTTTTTAAGTTTACATTACCTTTCCCATTCTATCTAAAAGCAGCAATCTGCATTTTTCATATAGACTAACAATCTTCTTTAGCATTTCTATTTCTATGATTACTTTTTTCTGTAGTCGGTTTTCCCTTGTAGACACATTTTTCATTTGAAGAGCAAGCTTTTTTTTTTACCTGTTCATCCAAATATCGGTTAGGATTTCCCAATTTTTTGGCTAAATGCCAAATGCACACACCTACATACACACACACACACACACATACACGCGCTGTTAATACATCACTTGCTGTTCCTGATCTGCACTATAGAAAAAGTATCTTTTCTCAATTTAGCTAAAGAGAAAAAAATAAAAAGCCTTTCCAACTCTGTAAGAGTAGATGAATGAGGTAGGAAGATTTCTATTTATCTACCTCTTTCTTCAAAGAAAAATGTTGAAATAAATAAATATCTGAAAATATGACTTCGAGCCCCAGATATTAAGCCACTGAAAAAGAGAGGTGGAAGGCAATGCTTGATGGGATGTGGGCATGTGGAAGGATTTTCCTTTCCTTGGAAAGGAAAAATAGCACTCTGAAAGCAGAGAAAAGAGAGCAAAAATGGTTACCATCATGCACTGAATTGTGTCCCTCCCCGAAATTGAAGGTCGAAGCCCTATACCCCAGTACCTTAGACCGTGACTGCATTTGGAAACAGGACCTCCAGGAGGCAATTAAGGTTAAATGAGGCCATATGGGTGGGGCCACAGTCCAACATGACTGGTGTCCTTATGAGAAGAGGGAGAAATAGCAGGTGCACAGAAGAAAGGCCATGCGAGGACACTGGGAGAAGACACCATCTGCAAACGAAGGAGAGAGGCCTCAGGAGAAACTAAACCTGTCGACATCTGGATCTTGAGCTTCTAGCTTCTAGAACTAGGAGAAAATAAATTTCTGTTGTTTACACCACTTAGTCTATGGTATTTGGTTATGGCAGCCCTAGTAAACTAATACAGTTACAAACACAAATACATTTGGATATTCAGGAATTTGAGCAAATTCTTGCCTTTGCTAGGCATCTACGACCATTAGTAATGAAGACAGCTACCATTTTAATCAGTGCGAGTTGTGTGCCAGGAAGCCTGCCCATCCTCCGTGCACTGTTTCATGGAATCTTCACTGGAACATCAGGTGATGAGCACTATCGTTGCCTCTACCTCACAATAGGGAATTATGTGTGCATACGTGCACATACATACACACACACACACACACACACACACACACACACGAGCTCAGGGAGTGAATCAGTGGACCAGAACCTCAAAGATGGCATGCATGGGCAGTCAGATAATAGGTTGTCTCCCTCGAGATCCCATGCTGGACCATCACACAACAGTCACATTTCCAACCACATGGCTTCTTTGGGGTCCTTCCAGTAGAAAACATGTCTTCTCATTCCCATCATGCCCTGTTAGGAGGTACACTCTCCCTGCCTCCTCCTTAAATCTTATCTGCCAACTCAAAGCCCAGGTGAGATTGTAGCAACCAATAGAAGCCCACTTATGCTCTCAGCTTCTTCTATATCCTAGAACATAACATTCTATGCCTTCTTATAGCACTACCTGCATACTGCTGGGAATTATCATTAATCATCTGCCTGGGGGTATGTCCTGTGTCCATGTCTGGAGAAAAAGCTTCTTGAGGGTAGGGGCTCCACCATGGACTTCCTCTCAGCATCTATTATCAGACTAGCATATAAAGATACTTAAGAAACACTATTTGACTGAAGCTTCCAAAAATAAATTTCAGTACAAGACACTGTAACTAAAAATCTACGAAAACACCTCAATAATAATCTGAGATGTGTGATTTCAGCTGTATTAAGAGTCTGGCCTGCCTTGCCCCTTTGAGACTCTACATGGGTGTGGTGCCCAAGGGTGGTTATACAAAGACAAGTGGAGAGCAAATCCAGTGGCCCTCAGCTGATTTTGAGTAGCTGTTTTGCTACTCAAGATTCCAATAGTCCCTTTGCATGTTCATTTCCAGCATTTAGGCAGTTTGTTGTGTAGGAGATGCAAAGTTTTAAAGTCAGATTCTTAAAAAGAGAAACTTGAGCAAGTTAATGTCTCTGAATTTCAGCGTCTTATTTGCAAAAGAATGATAATAATTCTTACTTCAGCATTCCCACCATAGTCTTATGGATTTGTAGTAAAATTTAAAAGAAGCAATTTATGTAAGATGCCCGGCAAACAGCAGATATGCAGTATATGTTGAGGCTGCCTTCTTTCATTTCTTTCTGTGCCAAATGTTTAAAAAAAAAAATCAACAAACTGTCACTGGTAATTAAATTACTCTGCATACCCATTGGAAAAGGCTTCCAATCATACTGATACTTAACATTTGATTAAAGATCAGCTGTTTACAAAGGGCCTTTATGAGCCTTAACTTTTGATCCTTAGAAAAAAATTCCACGAAGGAATCAAAGCAAGAATTATTACCATTTCAATTTTAGAGGAAAAAAATAAAAACACTGTAAGTCCTCCATAGAACAAGTTACTCAATCAAACTTACTGAACTGGAAAGTAACAAAGCTCAGGTTTAAACCCAGAGAATGAGGATCTTTCTGGGAAAGCACAGTAACTCCCTGAACTGGGCTCTGGATAAGGTGACTGTTCTGAAAAATATGATGCAAACATTTAGCACACATTCTGTGAGCAATCGTGACAAAGGGTTCTGCTGGTTTTTTCTCCAATCTTCCTTAAGTTATACTCCCTTCTAAGAGTATTCTTGGCATAAAGCAAAAAATTATCCCTTTCCCATTTCCAATAGTATATGAACATGGTGACATCTATCCAATTTTCTTCCAAGAGAGGCATAGTGAAAAAGCTGGGTAGGACTGTGTGCATTGCATAGCTTGAATCAAATTATTTTTCATGTGATGCTTCAGTTTTTAGCAGTAAAATAAAGTCAATTTAATTGTGGTTTTATGAGAAATAATTCAAGTAAACGTTAGTGATATGATTTGTCAAGTTTGCAAATGTATCAATCTCAAAATAATAAAGCTAGAAGTGACTTTCTAAAATTTAATTGGCAAACTGAAAAACTGGAAAAAAATTTCAAAATTATACTATGTACAAGATCAAAAGACGTAAAATACTTAGGGATAAATTTGACAAAAATCTGTGCAGAAGCATTATACAGAAAAGGATTAGATATTGCTAGAGAAATATTTACAGATTTGAATAATGGAAATATATACTATGTTCATGAATTAGAATGCTCTAATTCTAGAGCATTCTTCTCTACTCTTGGCAAATTAATCTATGCTTTTATGTAATCCCAAACAAAATCTCAGCAGATCTATTTTTTTAAAGAAATTGATAAGCTGTTTCAACAATGTGTATGAAAATGCAAAGGATCTAAGGGAAAAAATAATTTTGAAAAGACAAACAAAACTGAAGAACTTACACTACTTGATTTTAAGACTTACTGTGAAGCAATCAAAGTAGTGGAATGAAATAGAGAGATCAAAAATAGACCCAAACATGTATGATGACTTTGCATCAGGGTAAGATTTCTTTACTAGGTCAAAAATAACACTAAAAATAAAATAAAAATTTGTTGCATTGGACATTATTAAAATTAAATCCTTTATTTTCTTTAAGAGAAACTAATCAAGGAAATGAAAAGGGAGACTGGGAGAAAATATTTGCAATGCATATAATTGATATTATATCAATTTATATATAAATTGATTTTTATGTATACTGGATATACTATATGTAGTATATGTAGTATTGTAGTATATGTAGAATATGTATGTCCAGTATACATAAAGTACTTTTCCAACCCAATAAGAAGACAAATCATATGATTTATTTAAAAGGGTAGAAGATTTCAGTAGACTCTTCACAAAGATGTATGAATATCCAATAAGTATATGAAAAGATATTCAACATTGGTCACTTGGGAAATGTAAATTGAATTAAAACCACAATGTGATGTTACTTTATGCCCACCAGAATAACTAAAGTTAAAATGACTGACAATATCAAATATTGTCAATGATGGGAGTAAATGGAATTCTCATACATTGCTGGTGACAGTATAAAATGGTACAACTACTTTGAAAAGCAGTTTGGGAGTTTTTTATCGAGTTAAAAATACACTTACCATATGACCTTGCAATTCCACTTTTAAGTATTTACTAAAGAGAAATGAAAATGCATGGTACACAAAAGACTTGGACACAAATGTTCACCATTCATAGCAGTTTTAGTTATAATAGTCCAGATCCGGAATCAACCCCGTATCCAACAACAAGTGAATAGATAAACAAATTATGGTATAGTCATTCAACTGAATATCCTACTCATTAATAAAAAAGAATGAATTACTAATGTACACCACAACAAGGATAAATCACGCAGACATGTTGAATGAAGGGAGATGATGCCAAGAATTGGTATGATTCCATTACATGAGATTTCAGAACACACAAAATTAATCTATAATACTAGAAATCAGATTAGTGGTTTCCTAAAGTGGAGGAGGAAGAACTGACCATAAGTGACACAAAGTAACTTTCTGGAGAGGTGGAAGTATTCTATATTTTGATCAGGGTATCATTCCATAGTTTTGATCATGAACTATCATTTCATAGTGTCATCAACCTGTGTGCCTGAAATATGTGAACTTCACTACATATAAATTATACTTCAAAAAAGTTGATATTTTCAAAGATGAACTTGGTCAAGTTTCTTTAAATATTCTTTTTCTCTCACTTCATAAAAATTTGTGAAGATCTTTCTCTCTTCTAGGTTCGACATTAGTCTATGCTAAGGGCTACCCACTCTATACTGAGTCTATACTGAAGTCAGAGATTAGTCTATATACTGAGGGGATTTTACTGAGCTTTCCTTTCAGGTATACCAAATACTATTCTCCTCAAACCAACAGTTCCAATATTCTTTAAATGGTGAGTGGTAAAAGTGGGTCATATTCTAAAACTACCAACAAAATTAGATTATAACTAGACCTACAAAGCAGACAAATTCTACAGGCTTTTTAAAAACATTTTATTATGGAAAATTATAAACATACATAAAAGAAAATACAGTGTAAGAAATCTTCGTGTGCCCATCACCTAGCTTCAAAAATCATCATTATATGCCAATCTTGTTTGACTATAACCCTATTGCTCCCCTTCCACAGCTTCTCAATGATTATTTTAAAGCAAATCCTAGGTGTCATGTCATTTCATCTGTAAATACAAGAAGCTCTAAAATTGTGATTTGTTTGCTCATGCTGTATTCTCTGCCTGAAATTCTTAACCCTTTGCCCAGAATATAGCTGAATCTTTCTCATCTGTCAGATGAGACCTTTTCAGAAAGACCTTCCTTGATCTCCTTATCGAAATAGCTCATCTCTATCTTGGCCCCACTACTTTTTGTCCTAGTAATTTTTGGCAATTTGTAAATTATTAGTTACTGGTTTTTGTCTGTCTTCTCAACTATACCCAAAGTGCCACTGGACCAGCACTAGCACAGTGCCTGAAAGGTGATTAATAAATGATAAGTCCTCATTGTTAATGAATTTTCCTGACCAGATAATCTGCTACAACTTTTCAGAGGTCCATAATGAACATTTCTTCTATATGTGGTGACCAGATAATCTGCTACAACTTTTCAGAGGTCCATAATGAACATTTCTTCTATATGTGGTGACGCTCTGGATAACCACCAAAAGTGAGTTGACATTGCTCTTTCATAATTTTCAAAGCCTAAGGTATAAGGAGGTGCCAAATAGAGATGACGGGTGTGTTTCTTCTTTTGAATATTTTTATAAGCACCATGGAATGTTATAAATGGAAGCAGCTTGAGAAATAATCTACATTCATAGATTTCTTGGCTTTTAGAATGAAAAGAATCCTTAGATAACATTTTGTTGAAGATGGTTCAAACTTTTTCCGTTAACAGATAACAAAATGTCATAGCCCACACCTAAAGTTGCAGAATTTGTGATTTACAAATGGCCAATAATCTGAGATCTTTGTCTAGAAATATAATCCACTAACTTGAGTGAGAATTTAATTTCATGAAACATTAGAAAAATCACTCAATTTTATTTTATCTACATCTAGTATATTCAGTTAGGCTATTTATTCAATAAATATTTATTTTACATCCATCATGTAATAAAAACTCCTCTAGGTGGTTGGAGATATGTCAGTGGAGGAAATAATAACCCTGGGATGGGAACTGAGATGTAGTAAGAGACACCCTTGAATCTGGAAGTATCCAACATACCTAACATAGCTTAGAGTTTCAGGCAGCCATTCAAGTTAACCATTCAACCAAGTCTGATTCATACAGAAGAGTGTCTTCCACCCTATTTTCTCCAAGAAGTTATGTCAAATATTCTGTCCATTTTCATCATCATTCATTCACTCTTGCCAGGGCACTAATCCCAAGATATGGCATAAGGAGTATGGGTTGCCACAATGATAGTTTCTTCTGCACTGAACATGGAGTCAGGGGCAACATCAGAGGTGGAGGGGCAGCCGAAGGGAGGTAGGCTGGCCAGCAAGAGGGAGTGCACACTTCCCCAAAGTAGAGCAGATTTAACACCCCCTCCCCCAATAATCTCAGTCACGGGGAGGTCACTATTCTATTCTCTGTCTCTCCAATGTTCTTTTCTTCCACCACCACCACCACATTCAAGGGAGCTTTTCTAGTTCCCTGGCAAAATTCTTCTCATTCTCTAAATATTGGCTATCCTGGGAATTCTAGCAAGACTTCCTACTTTACCTGGACACTACCAGCCCCTGAAATATCCACTCTGGATGACAACAATATAACAGCAGAACAGCTAGTCTAACAAGGGTAAGGTTTTGAAACAATGGGATACTAAAACTACAGTGTTTTCCCCTCCTAGAATAGAAAATAACATGTATTGCATTTTTAGAATTATAAAATAATGCAAATTTCTTATTTTAACATTTCAGATCTCAGTTGCCAAGTAACAAAACCACAAGTTCTCCTACTTTCCATGAGCTTTCAAAGTTTATATTTTGGGTGTACTTCAGGGCAAGGAGGAACTTGTTGCTAAATATATTGCATGTTCTGCCTCCAAGAAATTTGGGGATTTCTCGGAACAACCTTGCGGGGTTGAAGGGGTGATGGAAAAGTCACTGCTGGCTTTTCCTTTCTGAGCTGCTGGTTCTATTACTACTGAGAGACAAAGACTAATTGTTCTCCTCAGGATGAATGTTGCTTTGAGAAGCCAGAGGCACTTCTGAAAAGATGGAACAATAACCCTGGTGAGTTCAAAAAAGGGCATGTTGGGGATCGAGACTAGGATTCTATTCTCCTTGTAGGTAGTTTTCTAACAATCTGAAATCTGTAGGATTCTAGTCAATACACAGATCTAGATGTCTAGCCCTGGGTCTTGTCTTACTGGTCCACATCCATGGTGAAAATTAGTAGCTCCTGCCTCTAAATTCTTGTAGAACTTAAGCTCTTGGTACTCATCCTATGTTACCCCTGTTATTGGTGCTATTGTGCCTGTCATATGTCCTTACCTAGATCACGGGCTTCCAAGGAACAACTCTAGCTTACACTTCTCGTATGTCTCCCGCTGCCCTAGGGAGAATGCTCTATACCTAAGTTCTAAATAGGTATATGTTACATAACTACACATTCATACCTGACTGAGCTAAGGGAGCATAAGTAATATCTGCTGAGGATATTCCCCACATTCTCCGTTTCCTTCCATAAATACCAAACACATACACACACACACACACACTCCTACAGACTCTAAAAGCAAAGTCTGTGCTTCACTTCCATTACTCCAAATCCTGATGTCCCTTGGCCCATCTTGATTTCTTAGGGTAAAATATATTAATAATTGGACCTGTACTTAGTTTCATCTTGATTTTCTTAGATTCTGTGATTCTGCAGAATGGGTACTCCCTGGCTTTCTTCCTATTTCTCTTCATTCTGAGTCTCCTTTGTGGGTTCCCACCGATGGCCCACCCCTTATCTATTGGTGCTTCTCGACAGTGTAACCCACGCTCCTCTCTCAGCTCCTCTCTCAGCTCCAGCTAATATCTTTTATTATTATAATAATAATATATTGTATATATTTATACATATATATGTATATATATACATATACAATATGTTGTATATATATATACATATATATGTATATATATATATATTGTGTATATATATAATTGTAATATATTATATTACAATTTCTATTGGCAGACAAGATCTCTCCTCTGAATGTCAAAACCATGTAACGATTTGCCTACTGGACATCTCCACACGCATGTCTCCCTAAATGACCCAAACCAGAATTACCACCTTGCATCTTCAAACCTGATCTTACTCCTGTTTCTGATCTCTGAAAATGGCACCACCATCCACCCAATTACCTAAACCAGACACTTTCCTCTTGGTCTGGCTAATCACCAGTCATCAGTGGCTGTTAGCTCTGCCCCCACCACGTACCTCTTCATCTCGCTGGCCGCTAGGCTGTATCCAGTGCCAGTACTCCTCACAATATTACAGAAGTCCTACTCTGTCTCACTAAGTATGGTTTTGACTGCTCCAGGCTATTTAATGCTGAAACCAGAGTAATCTTTCTTTCTTTTCTTTTTTTTTTTTTTTGTTCTTTTTTATGTAGGCTTCATGCTCAGCATGGAGTCCAATGGGGCTTTGAACTCTCAACCCTGCGATCAAGACCTGAGCTGAGATCAAAAGTCAGCCCACTGAGCCATCCAGGTGCTCCCCTTCTAAAATATAAATTTGATCATGTCACTCTATGCCTAAAAATCTTTCAATACATCCCCTTGTTCTTCGTGATAAAGCAAAATTCCTTAACTTGGCTCACAAGCTCCTGTGTGACCTCACCCTGCCACCCCAGCTCCAATGCTAACCTTCTTTCTAGCCCGCCTAAATGTCTTTACTGCCTAAATGTCTTTACTACCGCAAATGTGCCAGTCTGTCTCTCATTTTTGAGTGTTTTCTCAATGTATCACACTGCTCCCCTAACCCAGTCCTCAGTTTTGCCATAATCCCTGCTTATCCTCCATTTTAGCTCCACTTTTTCCAAGAAGCCTCACCCAACCCCTCAAGTACAGACAAAGGGTAACTCCCTGGCATTCCCGGAGTGTATGTATTCTCTCTGTGATTGCATCTATCACACTGTGTTATCCTTCGCTTTTTTCTGAATCTCTTACTAGCCTCCCCCACAAGGACAAAGATTCCATCTATTTTGTTTGAAGCTTAATCCCCAACATCTGGCCCAATGCTCGGCACATAGTTAGCACTCAGAAAATATTTGCTAGTGACTGTCTTGAATAATAAATAACATACATCACTTTCCCTACATCAGTGAGATATACTGGAGAGAAAAATATTTCTCATCTTGTATTTAAAGTTAGAAATAGGTTTGCCCCTTTCCTAACCTGACTGGCTGTTTTAATTATCAGGAAAAGGCAACTTACTTATGAAGTGGAGTAAGGCAGAAACTGTAGACAGAAGTTTGATAGGAATGGTTCCATGTTGGCCTCTCTGCCAACTTGTGATCTCTCTCTCTCTGTCAAATAAGTAAATAAAATCTTTCAAAAAAAAAGGCAGAGGGGTTGCCTGGGTGGCTCAGTGGGTTAAAGCTAAAGCCTCTGCCTTTGGCTCAGGTCATGATCTCAGGGTCCTGGGATCGAGCCCTACATTGGGCTCTCTACTCAGTGGGGAGCCTGCTCCCCACCCCACCCCCCATCTGCCTCTCTGCCCACTTGTGATCTCTCTCCTCTCTGTCAAATAAATAAATAAAATCTTAAAAAAAAAAAAAAAAAAGGAATGGTTCCAATGGCCAGTGAGAGCAGAGCAGATTCCCCTTCATCGTGAGATCCACACAGAATGGAGGTCTAGATACCACTAAGTTAATTCCCCAAGGATTGTGGTTTTTTGTTTGGTTTGGTTTTTTTGACTTACTGATTTGTTAACTGATCTGAGATAGAACCAATAATAAGTACATTTCAAACTCTTGGTGCATTCTGGAAGGTCACATATCAATTTTTCTATGCACATTAAATACATACTAATAATTTCATTCAGACCTCATACTTGGTGGAGTATTAACATTAAAAAGGACTTATTTCTTATAACCTTTTTTAAGATTTTATTTATTTATTTGACAGAGAGAGATCACAAGTAGGCAGAGAGGCAGGCGGGGGGGGGGGAAGCAGGCTCCCCGCTGAGCAGAGAGCCCGATGCAGGGCTCGATCCCAGGACCCCGAGATCATGACCTGAGCAGAGGTTTTAACCCACTGAGCCACCCAGGTGCCCCAAAAGGGGCCTATTTCTTATTTGACTACTCAGACCACCTGGTACTCCCAGTAAATTCAAAGGGACTCTAGGTTTGATTCCTTTCCAATTAGACCCTGAGAATGACAAGAAAAGAAATAGTATATTCAATGATTCAGTGATTAATCATGTCAAAGTGCAAAGAAATCCACTACCTTGCCCTGAATGGAGTAAGGAGAATGTTTTTAAGGAGGTGATTAAAACTAAAGGTCTTAGCTGGCAAAGCCTATAGAATCTGTTGACTCTTTCTGAGAAAATAAACTGCCTAAATTAAATAGTAACTCCACCAAAAAGTATTTGAAAGTCACTTTTAGCAGAATGCTCTCGTCAGGAACTTGAGGCCTAATGTTCTTCCTGGATACTGGAGACACTAGCTAGCTTGTAACAAGGAGAAACAGATTAACAAACAAACAAACATGGTTCTTTTGTCATATTCCTGGATCCAGTGTATCTTAAATTACAGCTAATGGACCTAGAAGAACATAGGGAAAGTAAGCCTTTTAAGCACTGTGTTTACAAACCTAACCATGAAACATAGGCTTCTGAACTCAAAAGGGGCCCTATTAGAGCTCTCTAGGGCTGGAGCCTTCTGGTTCCCCCAACATTTAGATGCACATGTGGCAGAGTCAAATAAACACAGAACTCAAGTCAGGAGACCTGACTTTAAATCCAAGCTTTTTCCACACACCAGCAGTGTAAAATCAGATAAGTACATGTCTTTCCAGAGTTTTGGAAACCTCGAGGTACAACTTAAAAGTTAAAAAACCAGGCCGGGGGGCACCTGTGTGACTCAGTGGGTTAAAGCCTCTGCCTTTGGCTCAGGTCATGATCTCAGGGTCCTGGGATCGAGCCCCGCATTGGGCTCTCTGCTTTGCGGGGAGCCTGCTTCCCCCCCCCAACCCTCTGCCTGCCTCTCTGCCTACTTGTGATCTCTCTCTCTGTCAAATAAATAAAATGTAAAAAAAAACCGGGTTGGTTGGTCTCTGGTCTTCTCTTCTAGAAACAATCTGCTATGGAAGTAGCAAGTCCCAGCTGGCCTCCTTGGCAAAGGGTTAAAATTCACTTCACGTTTTTCCGCATTGCTTTTAGCAGCAACCTGGAAAGCTCTTTCACTTCTGCCCAATTACACTGCAAAATGTCAAGCTTGTGAATTTAAAAACTTACTGTCAACACTTAGCGGCAAGTAGGCATTAATTGATATTAAATCACTATGGAATGCCTATAGAAATGCACTGCATGCCAAAGACTTTCTGACATAGGGAAGGGTAAGTACAATGAAATAATTAGATATGACTTTCCATTTCTTTACAAATGTTGTTAAATACTTAATTCAGCAGCTCTTGGGGTCTCGCTGTCTTTATTATTAGATTTCTTGTATTCATTTTGTCTAGTTCTCTGTAGGTGTTTCTTTTAAGCCCCTTAAAATAAAAGAATATATTATTCAAAATCAATTTGCTTCGTTAATCATAGTACTTTCTCAGCATTAACTATTAAGCTGAAGTCTGAGTCTGCAATAATGCTGACAATTCAAGACTTATGAACATTTTTATGAAAGAAGATGGGCACCTTAAACTTAAGCATGGAGTTGTCGTTATAATTGGGAGGATATAAGTAAATTCAAAAATTATTTAAAATTCTTCCCTACCCTACAAACTTGGGGTCATGGAATAAATGTAAATGCTGCTTACCAGTACTGCCAGCTTCCTTCTCTTCAAACAGGGGAGTATTACACTTTTCATGTCCTTGAGATTAGATGTAGTCATGTGACCTGGTTTGGCCAATGAAATAGGAGTGTCACCTCCAGGCAGAAGCATATAATGGCTGGATGAGAGACCCTACAGGGTTCTCCTGCCCTGCCTTGGTTACAGTAGAAGCACATACTGATAGGAAGACATGACACTGAGTCGTCATGTGGAAGAAGGTTACCCTAGGGAGTCACCCAGCCATGCGGTAGACTTAGAACGAATAAGAAAGGAACTCCTGTTGCTTTAAGATTTAGAACTGTTTGTTACCACAACATGGCCTAGACTTTCTAACCAATATAGAGACCGCCAAGTCCTACCATATCCAGCTCCCTGGATTCCCTAAGCATGTCTTCACAGACTGTCTGTTCTCTCATCTAATTTGTTACTAACCTTAGAATCATACATATTTTTTTGAGGGAAACTATTAAGAATATATTGGGTGCTAGCACCTGGAAAAGCAAATAATTAGATTGACCATATATACATATATCCTTGATGGAAAAATTCATACAATCGTATACTGGATTAAATGTCTCCTGGAATTTTCTTTTACTGAATCTAAAGGGTGTATCATTTTCTATTGCTGCTGTAACACTGAAAACAATGTAAATGTATTCTTTTACAGCTCTGGAGAGCATGAATCTAAATCAAAATGTTAGCAGGGCTGTGTTCCTTCTGAGGGCTCCAGGGGGAGGTCTGTTTCCTTGGTTTTTTTCACTTGTAGTACTGCCTGTATTCTTTGGCTTGTGACCTCATTTCCAAAGAGCATCACTTCAACCTCATTTTTCATCATCACATTTCCTACCATTCACTCTGATCTCCTGCCTCCCTCTGATAAGGACCAGTATTTACACTGGGTTTACAAGGATAATCCAGAATAATCCCCCCATCTCAAGATCCTTAAACACATCTGCAAAGACCCTTTTGCCACATCAGGTAACAGTCACAGTGGGTATTTTAAATCATCTGGTCCATCCTGCTTTGTCACCCCTCCACTTCTTCTCACCCTTACCTATGTCTTAATAGCACAACGTCTTAAACAGAAATCCTTGCTGAAGAAATGAATGTTTAGTTCAAAAGTACACTGTGTCATACCTCCTTTATCAAGAGCCCCAAACAATATGGTTAATAAAGATACACACACAGAGAGAAGAAAGTAATGTCTCTCATAAAAACAAGAATAGGGGAACTTAAAGGAGCTAGATTCAGGCTAATCAAAATTAATGGAAAAGGAAGTAAACTATTTTCTCACACTGGCACTTAGTACTAAGTACAATATGAAAAAATGCTTCAAGTCTATGACTAGTCATATAAATGCATTTATTATACATATATATGTCAACATTTGATACATCTGCATAGATTCAAATCACTAGTAACCAATTAGAATATAAGCTATATGTCTTCTTGCTGAAAGTTGCTTATCAGTTGTCTTTCATTCTTCTCATATGAGACAATTTGCTGAAGGAAAAGTCCACTATTTCACTCTTCTCAGTTTGGGGTCTGCACAGGACAGCTTCCTCTATTTCTATTCTCTTGGTGCCTTCACATTCCCCAATTCACATGGGCTCTGAGGTTAAAAAAAAAAATGTAAAGATTCCCCTCAAAATGTGTGATCTCGCTGGCTGGGTGCCTGAGTGGCTCAATCAGTTAAGTGTTGGACTCTTGATTTCTGCTCAGGTCATGATCTCAGGGTCATGAGATGGAGTCCTGCACCGGGCTCCATGCTGGGCACGGAGTCTGCTAGGATTCTCTCTCTCCTTCTGACCCCTGCCTTGTGCACTCTCTTTCTCTCAAGAAAAAAAAAAGTGTGATCTCCCAATTCCACCAAACCCTGTGACTCTGTGGTAATTATTGGTAATTTTTTCCAGCATTTTTCTCTGCTGATCCAGCTTACAGGTTGAGGAAATGCACTTTTATGGGCTGTCCAGTTTGCTGGCACTCTTACAGCTGACCTTATAGTTCATATCATTCTTTCTGAATAACAACGTTGACAGTTCTGGGATCTCCCAATGGTGAGTATAAACTCATAGGAACAATTATTGATGGGTTTCCCAAATATCCAGTGAGTGAATCCCAATAATTGGATCGCAAATAAATCTCAGCCACAACAACAACAAAAGGTTTCAGTTGACTGCAGGTTCTGAAGTGAAAGCTAAAAATCCAACTTAAAATTACAGTTGGAAGATCCAACTGTTATTTTAAGAGGCTATTAGAGAGAAATCATAATAAGTACTTTTGACCACTGACGAGTGTTACCCAGAGCTCAGCAGACAGAGTGGCCTGAGAATGCCTCAGAGGTAATGGGCCCCATGGCTGTGGCTGGGCACTAGGACCAGCTGGGCTACCACAGTGAATCCAACAACATTCCTCAGCATCCCAGACCAATACCCTGCTCATGTAGGCTTTCTTCCCTTGAATTTCAGATCTCTTTTCCATGCTTGTCCATTCTAGGTGTTCCATTCAAATCCTAGCTTAGTTTCAGTTCCCTATCCATAAAATAATGTTAGAAGAATGAACGAGGATAACTCATATAAAACACCTAACATACTACAGCCCAACAGATCCCCAAAAAGTACTATTTGATTGATTGCTTGGTTGATCAATTCATTGAATGAATCATTTATTCGATGTATTCAATATGTACAAGGTTCTCTACTAGGTGTGGGAGATAATCCCGTCCAAAGTCATGACGCTGGCTTGGTCAATTATTTCACAGTGCAGAGGAGAGTTTTTTTAAACTGAGGTCTATGGAACTCTAAGGTAAAGCTATGTAAGTTCAAAAGTTCTATGACCTTCTGAAATTATAAGCAGAATTATGTTGTGTTCATAAATGCTTATGAAAAATTTTCTAGAAATAGAAGGTTTCATCAAATACTTAAAGGAATCTTCAGAGAGGCCATCTTTGCCACCATGTGGGGAAACCCACCTAAGATGAAAGCCAACAAGGAAGAAAACTAAGGAGAAATCTGGAAAAAGACAAAATTATAACAACTTCTGTTGGAAGACATTTTTTCATTGGAAGCTAATGCCATATCTAACCTGGGACTTTTTAGTTACATAAAGAATAAATTTTAGTTTTTGTGGAAACCTATTACAATTGTCTTTCCCTCCTTTTAGTGAGACTCAATCTGGTTAATTCAGTGTAAACACTCCTTACAAACAAAGCCACTAGTGTACTGCTCCAAGATACTAAGCTCTCTATTCTATGGTTATTGAGTCAACTTAGCTCTCTTATTTTTGGGGTCCATTACATTACTCATCTCCAAATCCAAATTCAATCCCACCATCAGCCCATGGCTTATGATGCCTTCTCGTTTAATTTTATCACCTCCACCTTCACTTCTTCCCTTGTTCCAGAACATGACAGCAGAGATTATTTTTCCATTCTGATTGAAACTGAGCCTTTTGCAGAATCACTATACTGACATTTAAGTTTCTTCCATCACTTTCACTCCCACCCTCAGCATGCCAGAGTGATGGTAAACTGTTCCAATCAACGTAGTTATATTCAATACTCACTGGGTAGTCAATGCATATTTGTGAAATAAATGAAACAAAGAGTTCCCTGTTTCTCTGGAATCTTTCTCTTTCATTCTTAAAAGGAAGAGAAGCACCAAAACTGGAGTTTGATCTCAGCGCCTCACAGGAGACCAATCCCCAGGACGAGAGAATGTTATTTTCATCCTAACTTGATATGTTATAGGTCTGAGATGAGAAAGCCCATAGAGTAAGAGAACTGGGTGGGCCCAATGCAATAAATTTGAGGCAACATCTAGTTTCACTTTTATGGCACAAATTTTTAAAGCCGACCCTAAGCAATCATAACGCATAAATAGTAAGTGAATAAAAACTGAAAGTTAATATTTGAAAGTGAAATCAGTCATTAGAGGAAAAGGGTGGGATTGGAGCTGTATTTTCTCTTTTCAAAAAATTCTTGTAAAATGTTTGATGTTATTTAAGGTATTTTCAAAACATGGGCATAAATTGCAACTTTTTTAAACTATTGCAGATAATTCACTTGTGTTGCAACATATCCTCCAGTGGGAAAATTCCCTGGTGACAAAATATCTAGAAAGTAGGGCATTGAAGAGAAAATACACACACAGACACACACACACACACACACACACACACACACACACACATTTGGGGTTAAAGGGACAAATCCATTTGATTAGATGGACTCTATTTTATCCTCATATGTATATAGTATTCAAAACAGATAAAAAATGTCACCAGAATGACTGGAGAATTTTTCTTTTTCACTGCAAGACCTGACTGAACATAAGACATGTATTTCTGATGTTAGGTTTAAAAAAGAAGAGGGCTATGCCGCTAAGTGGCAATCCCCTGTTGGGGTAGGGGGTGGGGAGCTGGCCCAAACTACTGGGCAGAGAAGGAAGAGGCTTCTTAGGAAATCCCTGTGAGCTATAAAGGAAGTGAGGACACAGAAAATGCAGAGCCCAATAACCCCCTAAGAACCACAGAAGCCTCTAAATTTCCATTGGAGGTTTTGAGAGTCAGCCCTGGTGACGGGGGAAAGGTGACACAGAGACAGGAGAGGGAAGAGAATCAACAATAAAGGCTTTTGGGGGGGAAGCCAAAGGAATCTGGAGGCACAGTGACAGAATCCGAGGCAACGGGAGACACCAGGAGCAAAGATAGCCAGACCTGCGCCTCCCCGCTGTGCTCAAACTGACACTGGGGTGGACACTGGGCTGAGGGGCTGCCAGCACGGTGGGAAAGAGAAGTGTAAAACTCAAGAAGAGGGGAAATGCCTCTTTCGGAAGGGACTTTCCCTTGCCAGTGAGGTTTCAGATCATGTTCTGCAACAACCTCCTGGCTTGTGACAGCATTTCAGGGAAATGAGACAACCCGAATGCAAATCACAAAGGAAAAGAAATTCAGCAGCAGCTTGAGAAAATAAACTGAGCCGTGCTGAGTCTGACAAGGCAGAACTCTAAGGTACCGTGAACTGTAGCAAGTCCTGCACTGAAAGGGAAGAGCAGAGGGGAGGGGCACACATCACTCGGGAGCAAATAATCATCAGAGCCTCCATTTCTGGAGAGCCTGTGTGCCTTCAGTTCTGCATGCCTTATCGCTTACTTGTCCAGCAGATGATGTGAAAGAGGCATTATCCCTATTCTCATCTGTAAGGATGAGGAAACAGACTCAGAGAAATTAAATAGGAAATTAGCCAACATCACCCAGTTCTGGGGCCAAGATTCAAACCGAGGCCCATCTGATACCAGGGATCCTGCTTCTCCCCTTGACCCTTCTGCCACTAATTGAAGTGACTCATGGCACAAATCATGGTCTTTATACCCAGACTTTCCTTTATGACACAGTACAGGTAAGCTTAATGTTAGATAAGATAGCAGCTCAACAGCAGCCAATTCCAGCCTTGAGATGTCGGTCACTAACCAGTTTGGTGGCAATGGGTGATCCATGCAACCTCTCTGAGTCTCCGTGTTCTCCCCTATAAAATGGGTCTTTGCTGGGGGCGCTCCAGTTCTCAACTTCTAGGAGGCATTCCTAGTCCTTGCATGCCAAAAGAAGGACATTTCAAAGTTGTGCTTCTTTTAAGCAGAATATATGATGGGCTTATCATATTCCAGTCGTCTGTGGATACCATGCACGTAAGGACCCCATGCTTAGAAAGTAAAACTGCTCTTAAGATGGTGTTTCAGATGGCCTTGTGAATGGAGCCGGAGCCTCCTCAGCCAACCCTCTGTCTGCAGAAAGGCTAAACCTAAAAAAACCACTCCACATTCTTTGCCCCTTCCCAGCATAAATCATCACTCACTGTGGGAAAATGATTACTTGCCAGGATGTAGGGCCTGTGATTCATCATACAGTTTCCTCGGCTTCTGATCAAGCAAGAACTAAAGGTGGAAAGACTGGGAAGCCAGAGTGAGGACTCTGAATTTGCCAACAGTCTCACCTCTGACACCATTCGAGAGGCAAACAGAAAGCCAGGTGAGCAGCGGGGCGAAGTGGAGTCACAACGCTGCTATGCAGCGTGGCCGAGCCCAGAGCAGAACGACACGGGCCCTTGGCTTTCTGAGTCATTCCTTGAGTCTGAGTCTTTACAGCCCAAGGAGGCAACGATCAGCAAAATGTAAATAATGCCACCCCTATGGGCTTGTCCTAACACGTAACCTGCTGGCTCATGAATGCTTGTGTAAGAGATACCCTCCTCATCCAGAAATGCCAGCAAACTTCACAAAGAAGGGGTTAAATTGCTCAACATCGGAGTTCATATTCTAGAATAGAAATACATGAGTGATAGACACCACAAACACCTTCCCTTGTGGTTTCAGCAAATACTGGGCTAGTCTTTCTCCTTTGTTGCTAAGCTGTGGCATATCTACTGTAAATACACTTTCTATTATATTTTTCTACATGTTCTTTGATGTCCTTAAAAATGTTTGGTTTGAACAAAGAGCTATTTTGTGATCAAAAGCATAGAAAGTTAAAATTACATACAGTATATATAAAATCCTAGGAACTTACAAAGGGCGATAGGAAAATCAATCTGTTATCTACGCTGAGTATTGTTCTCTACTTTCTTTAATGTTTTTTTTTTTAAGATTTTATTTATTTATTTGACAGAGGGATCACAAGTAGGCAGAGAGGCAGGCAGAGAGAGACAGAGAAGCAGGCTCCCCGCTGAGCAGAGAGCCCAATGCGGGGCTCGATGCGGGGCTCGATCCCAGGATCCTGAGATCATGACCTGAACCAAAGGCAGAGGGTTTAACCCACTGAGTCACCCAGGTGCTCCTCTTTCTTTAATGTCTTAAAGGTATCGAAAGTAGAAGTTCATTGTGGTGATGATATAGGAGGGAAGATTTTTTATAATTCTCCTAGTCTGAGGAGGGGCTGTTGGATATGGTCTCAGGGAGATGGTTTGTGATTAAGGAACTAAAGGGAAAATACTTGGAATAATGAAATGAAACCAGTGTTAACTAGTCTTCAACTGATGTTAGGAAACAGTAGGTCTTTGGATGTGAAAAATTGAGAGAATGGAAGCCTCTTCCTCATGCTAATAGGATAAGCATAGAATAGTTCTTCAAGTATGTTCCACAGAACTCAGGGCCCAGAAACCACTCTGCATAAAGAAGGTTTTATACTCCGAAGTAAGCAGTTTGGAGAACTCTACAGAGTGATGTCTTCCATACCACACCCACATTGTTGGAGAAAACTGGCACCTCTAATGTGAGATTCTCAAGGTGGTTGGAATTCAGAGGAAAACTTCAGATTTTCTTGGGTATATTGTTTACATGAGAGACGGTGTCTTATAGAACCCATCTTCACACGATGCACAGATTGGAGGGACTGAGTATTATAGGCAAGTTGCTACCTAATCAGTAAGCTTTCACCTTATTTAATCTCCCCTGCTTAGCAGTAAAAATAATTACCCCAATATATCTGTTTTTATCTACAAATTACATAACTGTGCTGCCAACTAATATATTATGAATAATATAAAGCATTCACAAAAAATGAATATTTAAAAATTATATTTAAAGATACTTATTCATTTTAATTATTTTCCCCATACCTCAATAAGTCAAGGGATATGTGCACCTCATTTTGCCTGTCACAATAGGACTCATCTATTAAATTAACTTAGAAAGGTTTTGAGTCTCTAAGTAATGTTAAAATCCTAAACAGCCCATTATAACATGATTGGTCTTAGGGCAATTGAACTATGTACTTAGAAGAAATCATCAAGCAAAAGAATTTAGGCCGGTTGGCTGGCTTGTAACAAGTTACTTCTATTTCGCCAAATGTTTTTGGATCACTGCCCACTGGATTTTAAAGGAACAACTAAATATCGTCTCCTCAGTAATGTTGTTTTCCCTCAAGTGTGTGGAATCTTGCAGAGCTGTTTCTCTAGAAGAGAACAAGGTTATGTGAAGGGGAGAGAACATCTTTCCCTTCAGGGCACTTATGCAATGCAGGGTCAAGGGCTCTGTCTACAGAACTCAAAACCAGATCTTTAGGGAGTGCTAGGAGAAGAGACCAGGCTGAATAGAGATGCTTGGGCATGGTGATTACTTGAGTTTTCAGATGAAGAATGGCTGTCAGAAGCACAACAAAATATTTGGCACAACCAATTAAAGGAATGAATGAATGAATTAATTAATTAATTAATTAAAGCCTGGGTATGGGGTATTAGCTGAGGACAGGAAATCACTAACGCCCTTGCACACACTCTCCATCTAGAGGTCGCCACGCACAAAATTCTCCTGTGTAGAAGGACAGTATTGGCAGTTCTCCTCACTGTTCCTTTAGAGGTGTGTTCCCTTTCCTTTCCATCTAAAAAGTCTGTAATTGTTTTTTAAAAGACTCCTTAGCAGGGAAACCCACCAAACCACTATTAACCACACTCTTAGTGTGGCCTTGGGGAAGGGTCCCTGGACCAATGAAAGTGCTAGGAGGATTGAAAATTCGGTGATGGGTGACACAGTAGAGAAGGAAGATGCAAAGGGAGACTGGAAAGACTATTGATGTGAAAGGGGGAGACGCTGGGACAAAGTGGTGAGTAAGATCCCTGAAGGGCAAACAGCATCATTCAGACTTTAGTTTAGAAACCATTCTAAGGGCAGCCGTTAGAAATTTTGGTTCTTTGTTGGGTTAGTTCAGTGATCACTGAAATGAGGAAGTAAACCCAACACTTTTGTAAGCCTCAGAGTCCACAAGAAGTTATGAAAATTCCTGGTGGGCTTCCACAAGACTCGAACACGAAGGCAAGGAAAGACAGGGACATTCCACCAATGAGTCAGACAGAAGGGACAATGAAGACTCCAAAAGTTTTTCTCGGACAGAATGAGTCATCAAGAGTTTGGGGGAATGAAATCAAGTTAACAAATTTGGGAGATATGGGTGTATTTCCTACAGAACCTGAGAAAGAACACTAAATGATAAAAACCTTTGGACATAAAGACTGATGTGAGAAGGATGCTCAGATTAAAGAGAGAAAAACAGTAAACAAAGGTGCTGGTCCCCAAGGCTGGAGACAATGTTGGGGGAGTCCCTTGGGATGTGCCTGGTTTGGACCAGGAAAGACCCAACCATACCTGAAGGTGCTCCGGGGTAGGCAAAAACAAGTCCATTGTCTGTAAGAGGAGGTAATGAGTGAGGCTGAGTATGGGGCCAGACTCTGTCATATCCTAATTCTTAATGAAATCAGCATGGCAACGACCTTGCCAAAGGCTCTTTAACTGCATGGCGTGAAGGAAACAGAGATTAACTGTATCAGGAAGAAGCACATTGATGGGAGATGACTAATATATGGATGAGAATTTCTCATAAGCTTTTTCTTATTGAACACATCTGTGATAAAGGCTCTGGCATCAAATTTTATATAATACCAAAACTGTAAAAACTCTGAAGTGGCTATTAAATGCGTGATGTCAGATCTAATGTGGGCACAAATAACACTGGATGCCACAGACAGTGATTTAGAACATTCTAATCACATCTTGACAACAAAAACATTAAAGTCTATATAATGTCAAAGCATCTGAATGAAAAGAAAAAAACGCAGGCAATAATTTTTCTTACAAAAGCCAAACATCTGGATATTTTGGAAGACTAAACATATATTTTATAAAACCACAATATTTAAAGTTAAAACATTCCGTGATCTGCTTGGATCTAATTATTTTCCATGGTTTTCCATAAATATGGCAAAATAGTATCAGTTCAATAACTAATAACTGAATATAATAATGATAATTAATACGTTGCAGAGGTTGAACTTCAAAATTACTATATGATGTATGTACTATAATGCCTGTATTTTATACATAATGAATCTTTTACAAATAATTTGCTCAGTTGCAGAAGGGCAGAGTTCCTTCAGAACTCACGACTACCTTTTGCTGTTTCCAGAATCCTAGTTCATCCTGCAGGTGGTCATTTACATCTTTTAAATTGGACTTAAACAAGATTTTTTTTAATCAGCAATCACCTCTGTTATATGTTTTTAACTTATAGCCTCCTGTCTTATTGTAGCCGGAGTGTCTGCTTCCTTGCCACCTTCCCAGCTACACTGTAATTTCTCCAGCACTCACACGTGGTCTTCAGTTCTGGCTGTGTTTGGAGCACAGCAGGTGCTCAATTAATATTTATTAAACTAAACAAGAGCTAAAGCTGACATAAAATTAAGAATTCAGCTAGAAAAAAAAAAAGAATTCAGCTAGAGTTCAGAGAGCATGTCAGATCATTTGCACCTTGACTCATTTCTATCCTTAAGCAAAACAATTTAGGCCTGCAACTTTTATTTCATTGGGTTCTTCGGTATTCACATCAACTTGGATGCAGTTGTATTATTTTAAATGTGTGTGGTTCAGCTTGTTCATTATGACTTTCCTTTTTGTTTTTCCTTTTGCTGATTCCTTGCCAGCTTTTCTGCACTTTTCTACCCTTCTCACTCCCCACTTTGTTACTGCCTCTGGACAAATCCATTCAGTCATTTGTTAGATTTAAGATAAAAGTTAGAGGCACAGGAAGAAAAAACAAACAGAAACTTCAGGCAACGCCTTTTTACTTTAATTTTGTTTCCCAAATTACTATGAAAACAACTTAGCGCTGTGTTTTCTTCTTTTCCCTTTTAACATATTGTGTACCCTGAACGGGCAGCTATGGTTTCTTTTTTTTTTCCCCAAATATTTTTATTTTATTTTTTCAGTGTTACAAAATTAATTGCTCATGCAGCTATGGTTTCTTAATGATTCTACCTGATTTTTAATATCTGGCCTTTAAATATTCAAAACAGTTTGTTAAGTTCATAATAAAATTTTAACTTGTTATTCGAAGTCTGTGCCTATGCACAACCACTGAGAAACGCGAAAGACAAATGTTGGCACTCATTTTCATAACATAATCAGAATCCATTTCCTAGAGGGGGAAATATTTTGGGGGTTTGACACCTCTATGCACAGTGATTCACCTCCCTGTAGAACCAGGCCGGGGAATACTACAGGCCAAGCCAGGTCCAAGGGCAACCTTTAAATGCTCCCAATTCCCAAAGAGAGAACAAGGTCAGGAACGAAGCTCGCAGCTATCCTTCAATGTGGATCTCCAAATCTACCTTTTAACGCTTGCCTTCTTGCAGTTGGAATAATTTTTTTGAACTTGTAGATTTTGAATAAGTTTTTTTTTTTTTAAATCAATTTCAGCTGCACAGGAATAGAGTGGGAGTATAATAAGCCACCTCCCCAAACCATTAATCAAATATTCTGATATGTTCTCTTCTAGAAGGCACACCTCATTCCATGATTTTTGGAACAGGCCGGGTCAAAATGTTGCACATCCCAAATTCAAATGATAAACAAAATATTTGTCTGTTGTTATTGTTGTTGTTTCTACAGCATAGTCCAAGCCAGCTCCCAAGTAGACTGCAGAACTGATTAATTTTATTTATTAAACTTTCTGTCCTAGCCTCCAGCTTTCTAATTCCCTGGGGAATCTACATTTGCAGATAATACTTCAACACCTCACTATGAACTAGACTTGATTGTGTCTACCCAAGTCTTCAATCTCACTATTTCTACGCTACAAGAATCACACTGCTCAAATGGAATTTTGTTATTTCAAATGTGTTTAATTCAGTGTTTGTTTGGCTTGGCTTATTAGTATGTTTTAGGGCTTTGCTCTTTATTTTCCCTCACATGGATATTTTGCCAAATTTTCCCTATTTTGTCTTCTTTCTCCACGCTGCACCTTCCTACTGCTTCTCAATAAACCAATTTCTAGATTTAAACATACTCATGTGGATAATGTGTCTCCATAATGTATCTCCATAATGTATCTCCATAACATATCCCCATACTCAAATATGAGTTTTTGACTGTATCTGCACAGTCTAAGTGGGGAGCGAAGGCAACTCTTACATGTTCTCCAGAGAGATGCCTTGCCTGTGCTGATACGAACTTTGGATTCACTGGCCACTGTTTCATGCTCTAATTTTGTGTCTGAACTTAAAGCAGACCCCTGGAATCCATTTGTACTGTTGACATTTGTCATTCTTTAACCCCCTAGTCACCCACCTTCACCAAACCCCTTCCCTAAAATACCAGCGAGGCTAGTAATCTTTCAGAAATAACGAGAAAGAAGAATTTACAATTATTTTGATAATGTCTGTGCAAACAGCCATAAATTCTATACTTTCTATCATGCTAAGGGCTGCAGTGTTGACAGTAAGAAAGGGTCAAACCAAATATTTGCATCTGGGGCCTCACCTGTTAGACCAGCAGTGCAGAGTCCAAAGTACAGCCCCAAGGCACCCCCTGAGGCCTAACAGTGCACTTTATGAGTATTTCCCTGAAAGTTCCTGCTAGCCAACTCTCTCCGGCCCACTGCCAGCTCCTTTGAAATGGAGATATCAGCTCTCCCCACTCACTTATCGAAAATACGTCCATTACTGGATCAGATAAAATTGTTTGTATACTCATTTGAAATCCCTAGCAGTCATGCCTGCTTTGGACCAGGAAGACAATCATTTAAAGTTACAGCAGATAAAAGAAGAAAGAATAGTTCGGGAAATTTATCCACGCTCTCAAGATCTCCTGTCTCCTTCCTGGAGTTTGAACTGAAATCCTTGGTCTGCAGTAGTGAAGGAGAAAATACCTATTCATTCTACTGGGAACCCCTAACCCATCTTTCTTTTGTTCCTCTGATCATAGGAAATCAAGAATTTAAAAGCAAGCAATTTTATTCTGGTTTTGGTAGATTGAAACAAATTCAAGTCCTTAGACAAAAGAAAGAGGAGGAATGGAAATGTGGTCATCCTGCCCCACCTCAAGCCTGGAAAACTTATTGTCTCAAAGCAGCATTTTTTAACATAAAGTTAGCATAAATAATTGCCAGGAAGAAGTGAATCCATATTTCTTACAATAAAGAATATTCTAACCAATGAGCTCCAAACATAGTGAAGTCACACGTCTTGCTGGGGTAGAGAGTGGGTATCGTATCAGACAATTACTAGAGACCTTTTGTGTCCCCTGATAGACAGAAGCGTTGTGCTGTACAGCCAGAATTTTCTGGATATTCTTCATGTAAATATTTTGTCCCATTGCTAAAAGAGAAAACCATGTGTCTATACAACCATCTGCATCCGGCATGTATGTTCTCGCTACAGGGGGACTCTGTCCTCATTGCAGATGATCTAACAAAGCATGGGGAGTGATCATATTTTAAATCTTTCTGCTTAAAATATTCATTGTTAATTACAGACTAAATATAGTTTGAGCCCAGTTTTGAGGGCTAGTGACAGAAGTTATTTACAAACTGATTTTACCTCTCGATGAACAAATATACCAACATTTTGAGCTCAAAAACAATTTTTGCCAATCATTTTGCTCTTCCATAAGCATGCTCCCAGAATCATAGTCAGAAGCTGAAATGCAGGGGTGTCTGGGTGGCTCAGTCACTTAAGTGTCTGCCTTCAGCTCAGGTCATGATCCCAGTCTCCTGGGATCGAGTCCCACCTTGGCTCCTTGCTCAGTGGGGAGGCTGCTTCTCCCTCTGCCCCTCCCTCTGCTCCTGCTCTCTCTCTCAAGTAAATAAATTTTAAAAAATCTTAAAAAAAAAAAAAAGAAGAAGAAGAAAAAGCTGAAATACATCTCATTCCTTGTATGCTTACTTTAATGGTTGGTTGGTTGGTTGGTTGGTTGGTTGGTAAGAAACAAGACGTCTTGTGGTCCCCAAGAGTTCCACACAGCCACCTTCCATTCCACAGCTAACAGTCTTGGTGTGAAAGCATTTGGGCGGGGGCTTAACTGTGGAACCAAAAAGGCCAAAGGATGGCTACTGAACACCAGGCATCTAAGAACAATGAAACTGCCTGAGACTATTAAAAAAAAAATTCCTAAATTATGTTTTCCTGATGCCTCTGAGACAATAAATGCAACCCCACAAAGCCCAGAGCCTCCCACAGGGTGCTGTCCTGGTCATTGGTTAGTGGGAGCTCTGGGAGATACCCAAAGCCCCAGAGAACGTGCACATATGTGGAAACACTCACAGAGTATTGTGGTGGGTCTGTGCTGTGGTTTGAGTCCCTTTATGACTAATGGTTTATTTACCATTCCTTTTTTTCCCCCAAGGGTCTGAGTGGCTATGAAACATCCCTGTGAGGATAGTGTGCTGGGTTTGGTTTGCGTTTTCAATGAGTGCCCCCGTCCTTTTTGAATGCAACTGCCACAAAAAGGAAGAAAAAAACCTATGAAGTGAGGTGGGGGCATTGAGGGGGAAGCCCCAGGAGAGAATAAACAAAGTCTAATCACTTGTGATTCCACCCCTCTGCCCTGGGTTGGGGGAGGGGAATCATTTCTCAATTATAAAAGGGTGTGGGATCCAGATTCTTTATTTCGTCTTAGTTCTTTCCAAGAACAGCGAAGTGGGGATTGGGCGTGCGGAGCACCTTCAGCACGTCCACACCCGCCCCTGGCCTCTGCAAGGCAAACCATGTGGCCTTGGGGAACAATAAATGCCAAGGTGTGGCAGGCCAGCCAGCTGACCCTACGCTGTGCTTGTAACGCTAATGGCTCCTTGTTTTCATGCTGAAAATATGCACCTCTTGGAACCTCTTCTGTCTTGGTCAGATGTGTGGGGATGTGATTTACATTCTGGAATGCAGGACAAGCCATGTGCTCGCAAGTGTTCTGATCCAAGAATCAGGTTTCTATTAGAGACACGATCTGTATTGCCTTTTGCAGTAACCTGAATACTTTTTTTTATTTTAATTTTGGGCTTATTTTTAAATTATTTCATTTTCTATCAAGCCCTAAGCCCAGGACGTCTGCCTGGAAGATAACTGTGCTACAGTTACCAAAACGTCCTGGAGACTAATTTCACACGCTTCTTTTTCTTGTTGTCTAAGAGCCTTTGGCCTTACACCCAGGAAAGCCTATGGTGTGGATAACAGAGAGGTGGGGATACATCTGCCCTGGGTCCACTCTCTGGGCTGTCTCCTCTGCTGAGTGACGTGTGAGTAGACATGGCTGGGATTCCAAGGTCCCATGAAGACGTCATTAATATATTTGCTGGAACTATTTGCATATTTTTTTTTACTTTCTCCTGAAGTTGTTTGTATTCATTGAAGCTTACCTCTCAGGGATGTAGGGAGTAAGGAATAAGTTTAATGTTTCTGGAACTTAGAAAGCCTAGAGAGTTTAGTTTTAAGCCTTCACTCTACACTAACACACTGGTGGGCTTTCATAGCTTATTTTTCTGGGCCTAAGTTCGGGAACCCTTGTTTGGATTTAGAAAGGTTTTGGGGTTTTGGTTTGTTTTTGGGTTTCTATTTGTTTTTTCCTATAGGATCTTCCTGAGGCTCTGCAATGCTAATGAGTATTATGAGCTCCAAGAGTATCCAGTGAATCCCAGCCGGCATGACTATTGAACACTTTACCCCCCCAAAAAAGGATTCCTATCCTGGACTCTATTGCAAGTGCTCTATAGATTATAGTTGAAAAAAGCTATAGAACTAGACGTGTTCTCTCTGCTTTCATGTATTATGAATCTATAAAGGCAATGCAGAATTATACACATTTAATGGTTTATTGAGGCTCAGTTTATGAGCCTCTTGTATCAATCAAGGCTTTATGTTGCAGGTAAAAGGACTCACTACAGCAGTTCAAGCAGAAAGGGACTTACTATAATGATTAGCTTATACCATCTAAAGGAGGACAAAGGAACCAGTCTTGAATACTTCCAAGGAAAATGCAGGAAAAAGTGGGCCAAAAAAAGTGCTCAACCACATCAGTTGTTCTAGCAAAAACACGTGTGTTGCTGCCCATGGCTTGGCACGTGTGGCACTAGGAAACAGGGGGAAATCCTTGTCATGCTACCTTGGAAGCACCATCTTTGCCACTGTACTTGCTGAAACGTGCCACCCTCCAGCGTGTGAACACTACCTCACCTCGGTTATTTCTGCCTCTAAATGGTACGTGTGGGAGGCAGGATTCTGAGATGGCCCCCAGGTTCCTGGTCCCTGATGTAAATGCTCACTATAATACCCTTTCCTTGAGTGTGAGCGGAGTTTGTGAATACGATGGGATATCACTTCTACCATGACGTACCATTGTTGTTATACAACAAAAAGGGACCTTTGCAAATGTAATTAAAATCTCCAGTCAGTTGACTGAGAATTAATCCAAAGTGAGTTATCCTGGGTGGATGTGACCTAATTCAATGAGCCCTTCAGGGAAGTCAGAAATTCAAGGCCAGAGACACCCTCCTGTTGGCCTTGAAGGAGCAAACTGCCCTGTTGCAGATTGCACTATGGGGCAGAGAATGGCAAGGAGCCTCTACCAGCAGTGAATGAACCCAGCAAGAGAGCAAGGAGCGCACTCCTACAACTGCAGGCGAATAAATTCTGCCAAAAGGGTGTGAGCTTGGGAGAGAACGCTGATGAAAGAGTAGCGCTGGCCAACATCTTCATTTCAGCCTCGGGAAGCCCTGAGCAGAGGATCCAGCTACCCCATTGCCCATATTTCTGACCTGCAGAAACTGTGAGTCAACAAGCAATGTTATTTTAAGCCACCAAATCTGCGTAATTTGTTACACAGCAAAAGAAAACAAATACTTGCGTTTTCATGACAGAGCCAGGTTGGTCCTCAAAATTAAACCCCAATGGCTCTTCCCTTTCTGCCCTCCAAAACTGGGTTTAAAAAAGCCCAAAGTGGCTGGTGTTGGTATTGAGTGAATCAATCTCTAATATCAGCAACCATCTTTTTCGGGGAATTCTTTTCCAAAAGTCTGTGTCTCTCACAGGACATATGATAAGTTTTAAAAAGTCCCTTAGTTTTTGTTTTGGTTTGGGTTTTTTAAAATGGCAAAGATCAACCTAACATACAAATACTCAAGACAAGGGGCGCCTGAGTGGCTCAGTCGTTAAGCGTCTGCCTTCGGCTCGGGTCATGATCCCGGGGTTCTGGGATCGAGCCCCGCGTCGGGCTCTCTGCTCAGTGGGGAGCCTGCTTCTCCCGCTACCATTCCCTCTGCTTGTGTTCCCTCTCTCGCTGTGTTTCTCTCTGTCAAATAAATAAAATCTTTAAAAAAAAAAAAAAAAAACAAATACTCAAGACAAAATAATTAACATTTTTGCCAGCAAGTCCCTTTTATGAATCAACCAGTTGTCTGAACTGACACACCGATATTTCTAGGCTGATTCCTTTATAAAAAATTTTTTTTCTTCAAGCAATAGATAACTTTTCTAGGAAAATGATGCTATTCTAGGAATACTCTCCATAATGGGATTCTTTACATGGAGATTTTCCATGTCTCTATACATGTATTGATAATCTATGTATAGGGCCTCGCTTCTGGGTCTCACCAACGAGTGTATTGATTATATTTTTAGAAGTTTTTTCCCTAAAAATTAAAGAAATCAACAAAACCAAGCTAATAAGGGAAGGATTTTTTTTTTTTTTACTTTTTCCAGAAGAGAAGTAAAAGGGCAAATATTATTTATCTGACAAAATACACTATTTCTCCCAGGGAGTATGAGAAGACAGGGAACCCACAGGACTCTTAGAAGCCTGGAAAGCTTTCTGGTAAAGCTGAACTTGTTTCTCATCCTTATGTGAATGCCCACTCACATACCCAATGTCTAGCCTACTACCTTCCCCGCATTAAAGCGTTGCAGTTTCTATTTGTTACACCCAGTAAGTTTGAGCCATCTCCTCTGCCGTATTGGTACTCCCTGACCGAACTTCCTCTCGTTTCAGAACCACCTGTGGCGAGGAAGGGTAAACAATGAGAATGACAACGAAGAACCCCGTGATCTCCAGAAACAAAACAGAAGCCTATTCGCTTTACCTCGTGTTGAAATGTCCCAGACCTGTTCCTCTTGGCCAATGTTGAGCCAGGCATTTTCTCCCCTGAAGGCTAAGCAACTTCTTACAAAACCACATTCTGTGGGTTTTCCCAGGTGCTGTTATTTCCTGAGTAGTACATGATAACAGTCCCTTAATTTTTACAGGCTGAAAGTTGGCAAAGTGCGTTCAGAAAGTCTTGTCTCAGCTCATTTGACCCTCACAATAGTTCCATTAGGGGTCAGGCCAAGTATCATTATTTCCCATTTATAAATAACAGAAACTTCTGTTTCTGGAATTACATGACTGGTTTAAACTACGGTGAGCCGTGATATTTAGATTGGAACTCACATCTTTTGAATATAAATCGATCTTTCCCCAAGATTCTTAGCCTCTCACAAAAATATCAGTGAATGGATAGAAATGAATATCCAATAGGCACTGGCTCCCTACTGTTCTCTCAACTTCCTCACCCAAATCCTCTGCCACACTTATAAAAAACAACTGTGACCATGGCTAACACCATCAGGTAAAAGTTCCCATGCATAGATCTGGATCCTGTCTACCTCTAAGCCTGACCCTTTATCTTCCATTTCATATAGTCCATTCCTCATACTTTCTTGCATCTGCCTAGACTTGCCTCTGACTGCATTTTTTGTCTGAGTAAGTTGTATTTGTCCTTGAAGACTCTGCTCAGACTTTGCCCAGGCTGGTCAGGATAGACCCTTTCTGTGTCCAGTCTGTTTCCCTATTTATTACATTATTAAAATTTCTGCTAATACGTACATAGCTCTCTAGGGTATGGGTCCATGTCTTATTTATATTGTGTCCTCTGTAATAAACACAGTGCTAGGAATTTCATCCCCGAAATGCGTGTAGAATTTGGATTCTTTTTTTTTTAAAGGAGTGGTTTTATTGGCTAGGAAATGAAAACCAAAAAACAGTGAGCCCCCAGAGGTGAAACTTCCCTACCTACACTGGTTCTGAGGGGACTGAGAGTCTAAGAATGGAATGAATTACCGTAAATTGGGCTGGAGATGGGAATGGAGAACAGAGGGGGAAATTCCCATAACCTTTGGAAAGTTCTGCTGAGGATCCTGAAGATTTAAGGTCACATGGTTGGGCACTTCGGTGGCCATGGAGTTACCCCTTTCAGCTCTCCCTTCCAGAGTACCTGCTGCAGGGAACGTAGTTATCTGACGGCCTCAAACTGCCCTAAGTTTGGACCCACTGCAGCATTCAAGTTAGGTCTCCTTCCCATTGGCTGCTCCCAAACAATGAGAACATCATGGGAGTAGTAAGTCTGGGCCACTTCTGCCTGACAGAGGACACCTCTGATGGGAAGTGAGCTCGAGGAGCTCAGGGATTCTTACTGGCATAGCCAAGACTTTCTCAGAAATACACTGCGGTCTGAGGCTGCTTCTAGCCAAATTCTCTCTTCTCTCCTGAGGCTGCTTCTTGGCTATTCATGTCCCCCATCCCTTTTTTCCTTCACTAGTATTTCCCCCTTGCCCATCTAATCCCTCCTTGACATCTGTTCTTCAGAAGAGCTGGACTTCTGAACTCACAGAGTTAGTATTTAAGTACTTAAGATTAAGTCTAAAAATCGAATGTTAGACTTGCTACTCTAAATCTATAAACTATGCTTAAAATTTAGCAAAGCCCTAACTTAGCCTAAAGCTATGCAGTAGTTGAGAATCAGAGCTAAAAATAGCATGGAATAGGACAAATGTTTTCTGCTTCCATATATCTGATATACACACAGGCAAAATAGAGGGTAAAAGTAGCCCAGGTTGGCCCATAAATCATGTGAAAAACGTCATGGCTCAGTTGACACATGGGACAACAGGAGTGTGACCACGTCATCGAGGTACAGAGAGGCTGAAGAGCAGGGACCAGGTGTCCGACAGTTACAGAGTATAAACAGCACAGCTGTCCCCACCACTAGCCAGGCGAGGAGAGCTCCGGAGAAGAGGAGATTGCAAGAAGTGAGTTGTGTATCAACTCCTATAATGGGGTGACATTTCAATCTATTTTTTAAAAATTTGTATCGGGCATCTCAAATCATTTTATATTTTTGTTATGGTTCTAGATTACTCATGACGGGAAAGGTATATGAAAATCATGCAGGTTGTTACCCGGAAGCATTTTATTGTGTGGAGAAGTCATTCAGACACCAAACAGCAGAGAGTTAACCCTTAAAAACTCCTTTAAGTAGAAACCTCAAGCACCGTAAGAACACAGTCTCTAGGCCCTCAAAAAGGCAGCAGCCAATCACCCAAACATGTTATGCTGTGTTTCAACTCTCTCACAGGATCTTCTAAGCTATGATTAAATTAAACTATCAGCTGGGCCCGTAAGCATGAGGGCAGGTCCATGAAGTAATGAAGTAACACATTGATACTTCAGTAACTCAGTCTGACTGTTTTTCTTATCTTTATTTTTCTGAGCTCCTCTTAATGTGACCTATAGTTTTGCCTTCAAAATAAGATGTTAAAAAAAAAAAGTAAATGGATTTTTCAGTAAATCCAAAGAAAAACAGGGTATATGTCAGCCATGATGAAATCCTAGGTGATTAGAGCTTCTTCAGATTAATGCAGTGTCTCTCACCTTTATTGAACTCATTGGAAAACATAAAATAATGTAAATTATGGTCTCTCTCACACCTGCCCTAGAGATTCTAATACACCCCCCATAATAGAGTCGGCCCCCAACCTTTGTGAAGTCTGGGAGTCAACATTTTCCAGAATTTTTTTTCTACTGTTTAGTATTACAGAAATAAAGTGCCTTTAATTTTATTTACCAAATATAAAATTGTATAATGATACTGAGAATGTTTTTTCAGATCACAAATATCCTAACAAATACTCTGATATATCATACCCCATCTCTGAATACCGGGATAGGTCTCATCAACATTAGTTGAGAATTATCGGTCTAACCTAACGCTCTTCCTTTGTAAATGACAAAAATAGAGGTCATAGATTAAATAATTTGCCCAAGTTTGAAAAATTCACAAAAACTGAAATTTATTAATGTAATATAAATCTCCTTAATCAATTTAAAGAAGATAGCCCGATATTGTTGAGAGGCAGTGACTATAATAACCAAAACATAATTATTATCCTGAAATGATTAAATATGATGCTATGTTTCCTATATTATAATTTGTTCTGTCTATTAAGTTCCCACGATCTCTCTTCTATGCAGCCTCTCATGGTGAAGACAGTAACACAGCAGAGCACAATTGCTGCCCTCGGGGAGCTCATCATCCAACAGGCACAACAGACAGGTGAATAGATGACTTCTATTTATGATGTAGCTTTGATGACTGGAGAACAAAGCAAGACTGAAGCGCAGAAGAGAACACCTGAACCAAGGCAAGACTCATGGTCAGGAAAACTTCCTGGAGCACTCTTCTTGTCACTACACCACAAGACACTCCTGAAGACAGAGCTTGTAACTGATCGTCTTACTACCTCCACGGTGCCTACTAGTCCCACTGACTTACTAGCCCTTCATAAATATCACTTGCCCCTTTGCATGACAGTTTCCTACCTGATTCTATAGCCAAATCATTTTTACAACTTTGCAAACACATGACTGAACCCATTATTGTTCTTTTCATTTCCTTAAACTTGAGTTAAATATTTACCTAACCATAGAATACCAAGAAAAAAAATCCCACTTTTACCTCTTTCTATCCAAAAGGTAATTTCTCCTTCACTACCTCTTTTTTGTTTTACTTATGAAAACTTGGATACTTGAGTGTTTGTATACATGAAAACAAAAACAAGATTCTGTTTTTATGAATCTTACAAGTAAAAAAACAATAGGGGCGCCTGGGTGGCTCAGTGGGTTAAAGCCTCTGCCTTTGGCTCAGGTCATGATCCCAGGGTCCTGGGATCGAGCCCTGTGTCAGGCTCTCTCTGTCAAATAAATAAATAAAATCTACTGAATGAATGAATGAATAAATAAATAAATAAATATAAACTCACCAATTAAAAATCTTCATCAGATAGATGGCCTAAATTATTTCAATCATAATACAAGACTCAAAGAGGTCTAAGGCCATGTTACAAGATCTATAATTTGGTGACCCTCAACTGCTGCTTTCCTCCTCCCTTTTCTATTAGCTTCAGGGCTGGCCTGGACAAGCAATATGACAACATAGCCTTTTTCTCAGAACACTAGAATTGTGCCACCCACAGTCTAATGGCTGGAGGCCAGGGCACTGCTAGTCACATAGACATGAGTCAGGATGTGGTGTGCCAGAATTCCCACTCAGGTTCTTTCCTGATGGCTTTCTTGGAATTGCCACCATCAACAGCAAGATGGTAAGAAATGTGTGATATAAAAGAAATATGTGGTATGGCTGGGTCAAGTCAAGTCAGAAAACTTGACTCCCACTCTTGTTACTTTCTAGATGTGTGACCATTAGCAATTTTTCTGATCTGTTCTGCTATCTCACAGTTACTGTAAAAATCAGAATGAGACAATGAAAGTTAATAGTTTAATTTCTGTTAGTGAGAGAAAAGAAGCATTCACATATTTATTTGGTCAAAGTGTAAATTATCAGACCTTCTGGAGAACAATTTAGCTAGTAATTATCAGACTTTAAAATGCCCCGAACTTTGGCCTAGTTATTCCTCTGGAAAATTAGCCTCAGGGAAATAATTAAGAAAGTGCAGAAAGATATACGTAAAAAGATGTATACCACAGTGCTGATTGTAATAACAAAATGTTAGGAACAATCAAATACCCAATAACAGAAAATGGTTAAATAAATTAGAATGTACCTACATAATAGTATATTGCACAGATGCTAAAAACAACGTGAAAATGTAAAATATAACTATTGGTACATAACGGCATGTAAAGGTAATTATTAAGTATACGAGCATGTAAAAAAATTTGTATATATGATGCGAGAGAGATACATACATCCATAAACATCTACACAGAGAAGTGGGATGGGTGTGCAACTATGGTCACCTAAGTGTCCAAAGAGTTTAACTCAGAGTAATGTATTTTATTTTTCTTCTATTTACATATCCGTGTTTTCTAATTTTTCTATAAATGCATATACTTCTTTTATAACAAGTGAAGATAACTTTACATTTAGAAAGCACAATAAAGCATATGAAAACCTAGACTCCACTGCTATGGTATATCCAGGGATCGGAATACTATATTTACATATGAATCATAAAATGGCTTAGGTTTTGTCTGTCACTGTAAATTTGTAATAGAAAAAGCCCCCTTTTCAATAATAAGAGATTCCTAAGCATTCAAAATACTGAAATATTTTGTACATTTTCACTAAAATCAACTCTGTTAGGAAACTTAATTGAGGTTGAAGAAGAAACTGAAGATCTCCTTGCAAAAGGTAATGTTGTAAAAAGGGGAGGAAAAAAAACCCTGATCCTTCCGTCTTGTATAACAAGTTTGACAGTCTTTACCCACTAAACATACAGCAGACAGTGTCCTAAAATAGTTGCCTCATTTGCAAATAGGAAACTCCAGTTCTATTGCTGGTTCCGGCAAAAACTTTCTGCAGAAACTCAGACAAGTATAACTTGTCTGTGCTTGAATTAATTTGTCTATGAAATGAACATCATGTTGGCAAAGCCTTTAAGTGAAGTTTAGCTTTTGAATGTAAAAATATTATAAACCTCTTTAAAATGAAGTAGGAGGAGAATTTGGAAGAGGAAGAGAAGAAAGTTTTGGTGATTCATTAAAGAAAAATTCATAGCCATTTCTCAACAAGATGCTACAAAATATCTTTAATGAGCCAATTCCAGTGATTTAATTCCAAAAACCTACTCTGCCGCTACTAAAATTTGAACTATTGGCATTCATATCTGACTTATAAAACACCAGTATATTTTACATGGGTCAAGTCTTTAAAAGTTTTAGCTAATTTTAATTTAAAAGATATTTTTATTCAACAATACTAAACTTTTAATATAAAACTACCTGAATTATACAGTAATTGTTTTTCAAAATAAATTAAATACTGAACTATATTTTATTGAATTGTCAACTCATAAATATATGGAAACACAACTAATAAAGAGAAATCTGTGTCTTTACCCATTATTGACTATTTTTCAAGTGAAAGGGTCATGTAGAATTGACTATAAGACATTGCATAACAAATAAATCAGGTCTGAGTCTACTGAAACAGCAGTAAATTACTCACTTTTCAAAGATATGTTAAGGATTTTGGAACACAAGGACCATATTTCTCAATTTTTTCCAATCCCTACTCCATACAAAGAATGACAGCTGGCACTCACATTTCCTTTCCTTTCTCCATACTCTTTAGTCTGTTATCTGTATTTTCATTTTCTTAATTTATGAGCTTATGTCTCTATCTATGTCTAATCCATTTTGAAAGGTGCTATGGAAAGTACAACAAAATAAAGCCATCAAAAAAATATGAAATTAAGACATAGACAAAAAAAGTCTCTTGATACAAGTAAACTTAAAGGACTGCCCAAATAGTAATAAAGACAATAAAAGACAATTCACATTCAAAAAGAAGATGAGCACTCCAATGCCCAAATTGAATAGACCTGCATGTGATCAGTACATTTCC
>CM053608.1:41044475-41079120 GCA_028646535.1 Procyon lotor | reverse complement strand
AAGAAGAAGAATTAATAACAAGAATCTTCCAATACCCTGAAAATTCTGAGCTTTTATTGCAATATGGAAATTTTTTCTTAAGAAATAAATAATGAGATAATTATATTCTTGGCAAAAGATCTGCCAGGAAATTCCTTTGAAATGGCAATTTCTTTGCTAAATTTAAAATGTTATTTGATTTACAAAAGTATGATTTTCAAACTTGGTCAAAATCTATCTATTGTGTGAAGTGCACCCAGCTGGTTTACTTCCTGTGCAGGGAAACCCTTCCAGAGGTACATTTGGGGCCAAAGAATAGCTTAGATCCTGGGAAAATCTGTCTCAGTAACATTTTCTGAAGAAAGAAGATACTTTTTTATCCCTGCCCTTGAATTTGGTTAATATCTCATTTTTAATAGCTTGTTCCCGAAAGAAGTATGACAGAGGAAGGGGGAAGGAGGAGTGTCCTTCGCAAACTGAAACAAACAAGGTACATGAGGTCCCCTGTGTGCCTCCCCTCCCAGGCAACCCTGTTCATGGTTTCCTTAGCCAGGCAGAGCTGACCGGCTACAGCTGACTGCTGGGAGCTTTGGGAGCCACAGATTGTGTTTGTTGATAAGTAAGTGCATTATTGCTTATCAAACTTGCAGCCTTTTTCAATGTGCAGAATATTCCCGTATGGCGTGCAAAATTCTGTGTTGGAAATATCCCCCAAACAGCTTTGAACAGGAATTCACAGGGAGCGGATTCCCTCATTATTGTATCCAATTATCCATTTGGAGTCTCTCTTTGACATTGTAATTGACTCCTTGATGATGATTGTATTGTTCCATCTCTTGCCAAAACAAATTCAGAGATTCATTGATCTGGTTTAAGACTAAATCCCTGCGTTAAAAAAATTAAACTCCGAATGAGGTTTTTCTTCTAACCCTCTGATTCACAAACTTCAGCACGCGTTAAATTGACTCGGAAGGCTTGTTAAAGCACAGACTGCTGGATTTGCACCCCCGGAGTTTCTGATACAGTTGGTCAGGTTTAGGGTGCAGGAATCTGCATTTCCAAAAAGTTCCCAAGTGACACTGCTGATGCTGATCTGGAGACCATGTTTGGCTGTTCTGCTGAGAATATAACTCACCCAGTGTGCGCAGATAAAGCTGGCTTTCATCCATCAGTTCAGCCATCCTTAGACTCAGAGGAGGAGAAAGAGGACGGACTATTCCCTTTCTGGGAAAGAGTAGAGAATAACACCTCCCACCAGTCCTTGTGAGATGCAGGAATTGGGTGGCCTTATCTGAGCCATTCTGCTCTAAAGTGATAAATACCACACAGGCTAGAGTATATGTCTAGTTACTTACTCCCAGCCATCTGGAAAAGAGAGGCTTAGAAAACTCCTTTTAATGGTTTTTATGAAATGTAAAGGGCTGGTTTCCCAAGCACGAGTAATTGAACACATTTTCTAAATTGTATCACTGTAAGTCAATTATAATTTTGTGTTTTAAACATTTGCACATAAATTCAAATTTCTAGATGATAACTAAATTATAGCAGCTTGCTTGTATCTTAAAGCCTATAAGTTCTAACTGATTTAGGAGACTGCTAACCAAAGAGACAAAGTCTAGTTATCACATGGCATTTGCATAATAGATCTAAACCCCAGGAGAGGATCATCCAAGGGGCCTCTTCTGATACCAGAAGAAAAGAACATGAGCCCCAAACACTGTTATTATGTATATAGTTCATGTATATAAGTGTGCCTTATTACTCATATGCAATCTGATCTGATACCAGATACTCAACTATTTTCCAGGTCTGAAGACATATTCATTTGTCACCATCCAGAGCCAGCGAATCATTTATTAAGGCAATCCTGAGCCAAGCAACATGAATAGAGAGAGTCCTGGTGGCCATTCCAGTCCAGGGCCCTCATCATTTCATTACACCAGGATTCATGCAAAATACCCTTCATTGATCTTAATTGGTCAAGATTGCTCCTATTTTAAAATCTTTCCATGACTCCCTAACTTCATAATATGGCCTCCCCATGTATTTCCAGCATCATCTCTCACTACCCACCCAGCCCCTGTCCACAAATGTTCATCCCAACAGCACAGCAAGTCTCCCCTTCCATTGCCCCAGATTAAGATTCCTAAAGCAACGCTTTTTTTTGGTCATGTAAATAATGACCTTACTGAAAAATCTAGTGATCTCTCATTGCCTCTGGGGACTAAGCTCAAATTCCTCTCTTTCTAAGGATGAGAAAGCTCACTATTTGACCTTATTCACCTTATCTCAATTGTTCCCTAACCTCCCACCGCCCCCCCACCACACACACACACACACACACACACACACACACACTCATACACACACACATACAAATGCATGTCTGCTTTTCCTAGACTGAACCTAGAGCCACAGGTACTCCTGTAGGAGTGCCTGACCTGCAGGGTGTAGCTCAATCTGAGCTTCTCTGGCCCAACAATACATAGGGATTTTCCTACCTTTCTGACCTCCTGGGGCAGTTTCACCTAGAGAGTGGTCTACAGAAGACAGAGCATGTCATAACATCTAACGGCTCTGCAGTGAGATAAGTTTAGAAATTAAGAAGAAGCCTTTAGAAATTTTCATCACAATGTGACCAATAAAATGCCTGCCTTTGAATCTAATAATAAAAAATGGGGACTTGAATTTTATATGCCTGAGTGAGTCAGGGTTCTCCAGAGAAACAGAGCCAATAGGACATGTACACACCTATAGAAAGAGATTTATTATAAGGAACTGATTCAGGCAATTATGGAGTTTGGCAAGTCAAAACCTGTAACGTAAGCTGGCAGGCTCCAGAGCCATCAGAGCTAATGGTGCAGTTCTAGTTCTAGTCCGCTGGAGAATTCCCTCTTGTTTGGAGAGGCCAATCTTTGTTCCTTCCAGGCCTTCAACTGATTGCATGAGGCCCACCTACATCATGGAGAGCAATCTGTTTTATTGAAAGTTCACCAGATTGAATGTTAATATCGTACAAAAACACCCTCCAACTATATATAATTAAACATCACAATGCCCTTGGGGTTTTTTTCCTAGTAATTAATTTTTATTGGCTTCTATAAAAATATCTGTCAGAGATGGGTTGGGAGGTAAACAACATTCACAAATGGTTAAAAGACAAGTATAGAGCCATGTTGGCACTGTACAGTCTATAAATCAAAGCTGGGCTGTGCCCTGCGTTTGTTTGAGCAGCAAGCTAAGCATACTTTTTACATTTTTAAAAGGTTGTACAAAAAGAAGAGGAAGAGAAAGAAGAGAAAGAAAGAGGAGCAGAAGGGGAAGGACAAAGAGAAAGAGGAGAAGGAGGAGGAGGAAGAGGAGAAGGAGAATCAGACACCATATGTGGCTTGCAAGCGTAAAGTAGATCCTATGTGGCTTTTACTTTTACAGAAAGTTTGCTGACCCTGTTCCCATGTGGTCTCTCTATACCAACTTAAGTGCTTCATATTAATGTGAACTCCTCTACTATTACTGCATTCTCTATCCTAAATAGACAATGCAGTTTTGTGTGAGTGGAGACCAGAAGACAACTTCACACATTGATAAATGAGGGTCTTGATAAATGCTAATTTAATGGAAATGGCTCAACTATCTTTGGTGTCCTCAGAAGTAAATTTCCCAGAAACTGGTCTTTTTACACGTACCTCCAATTGTTAACTTTTTCCACTTAAGAAAAGACAAATTAGTTCTGCTTTAGAATTACCAACAACATTCTTTTGATCTCACCAATTAGTTAATTGGGGGAACCTAAGTGTCTGTTTGCATTTAGTGACCAAGGATACCCACAGACAGAAAGGTTTCTGTGTTGGGCTGGTGGTAGGTAGCCTCTAAGACAGTCCGCAAAGATCCCTCCTGTAGTCAACCCTTGTGGCAATCTTCTCCTTGGATGTAGACTGAAATTAATAACCCGCTTTTTTTTTAATTTCAGTATAGTTAATATACAATGTTACATTAGCTTCAGGTGTACAATATAGTGAATCAACACCTCTATACATTGCCCAGTGTTCATCACAAGCACACTCCTTAATCCCCATCACCTATTTAACCCATCCCCTCATCCACTTCCCCTCTGGTTACCATCAGTTTGTTCTCTATAGTTAAGAGTCTGCTTTTTGTTTGTCTCTTTCTCCCTTTTTCTCCCCCTCTCTCTTTTTCTTTTGCTCATTTGCTTTGCTTCATGAGTGAAATCATACGGTATTTGTCTTTCTCTGACTGACTTATTTCACTTAGCATCATACTCTCTAGCTCCATCTGTGTTGTTGCAAACAGCAAGATTTCATTCCTTTTTATGGCTGAGTAATATTCCATCACTGGAATATTCCATTCTAGTAATATTTCATTAAAATCTCACATTTTCTTTACCCATTCATCAGTCAGTGGATATGGGCTGCTTCCATCATTTAGCTATTGTAAATAATGCTACAATAAAATAGGGGTGCATGGATCCCTTTGAATTAGTGCTTCTGTAATTTGGGGGTAAATACCCACTAGTGAGATTACTGGATGATAGGGTAGTTCTATTTTTAACTTTTTGAGGAAGCTCTGAACTGTTTTTCACAGTGGCTGCACCAGTTTGCATTCCCACCAACAGTGTTCCAGGGTTCCTATTTCTCCATATCCTTGCCAACACTTGTTTCTTGTATTGTTGATTTTAGCCATTTTGACAGGACTTAGTAACTCACTTCTCATGAACAGAATATAGCAGAAGTCCTAGGTGTCATTTCCAAGATCAGGTTATAAAATGTTTGCCCTCTGTCTTGGAGGTTCTCCCTTCTCTCTTGGAATACTTGCTCAGGGAAGCCAGCTCCATTTGTAAGGCAGCCCCGTTGAGAGGCTCATGTAAGTGAGCTGGGAAACAGATTTTCTCTGGCCTCTCAATAGTCACAGAAGTAAGCTTGGTTGGAGATGCTCCCCCAGCAGAGCCTTGGGAGGGCTGAAGCTCTGGCCAAGCTTTTAACTCTAGTCTTTCAGAGATGCTGAGCCAGAATCCCCTGCTAAGCCACTTCTGGACAGAAATTTTGAGATAATAAATGTTTACTGTTTTAAGCCTCTTCAGTTTTTGTGAGCAATTAGTTATATAATACTAGATAACTAATACAGGGCTATAATTTGTGTTTCAGACTAAAAGATTGTATATTGCCTGCTAGAACACATAAAAACTTAATTTCTGCAGGAACCCACCTAAAATAATAGTGGTGGGCACTAGACTCCTTTTTGATAGACTGATTCGTTAAATTAGGCCACATTTAGTCTCATATCTGAATGTAATAGCCACAGAGGAGGTTTGGGTTTTTTAAGGACGACCTAGATATGCTTGGAATTTTCTCTTGGTAACTCTAAAATAATTGTGGAAGAAGAACTTTTCTAAGGCTAACCTGGGGTCAAGAGAAACAACAACTGTTTAAATAAAGGTTGTCGGGCTCCTTACACTGCTGTCTAAAAGATAGCTTAGCAACAGAATCCTCAACTCTGGGGGGAACTAATACCTCCCTGGGGAATAACTTTTCTAAAACTCTACACTGGTGTCACACACACACACACACACACACACACACACACACACACACACACATTCTGTCTCACGTAATCTGAGGCCCAAACAAATACACTCACACCTACCATTCAACCAGGAATCCACAAACAAAAGAGCTGTGCCCTCAGCTTCTAGGGCCTGGGCCTGTCCAGGAACCCTCGGTCCATGGGAATCCTTGTCTGTTCGCCGTCAGTTTCCCAGATTAGAAGCTACTCTCCCTGGCAGGAGACTGAATTCTTGGTTATAGTCATTGAGAAAAGACCGAATCCAGTCCTGGGGCTCACCACAACTTTACACCCAGAAATGTCACTACCAAATACTACTCCTGTTTCAAAAGCAAATATTCTTGTTATTGATGATTTTCTCAGGGAGGGCCAGTTCTGCTGCAGCAGTCTCCAGATGCCCTCCCTCTGAGTCGTCACAGCCTCACGTTGGGGGCCTGCTAGGTTGGTCCACCCCAGAACTCTGTGCCGGGGCTGTAAGTGAGCTGCAAGAGCATGAGCGCTGAATCCACCCAGAGCTGTGGTGAGAATTAATGGATATGATGTGTTCAGTGACAACCACCAAGGACCAAACACCAAAAATGTGCTAAGCTGACATTGGTGATGCCACCATTTCACTCCAGAGAGGTGACCTACCTCCTCCTCCCCTTCCTCTCCTCCTCCTCCTCTTTCCACCTCTACCTCCCCTTCCTCTTCCTCTTCCTCCACTTGCTGCCACCTGAGTTCTAGCTTCTTGCTCTTTACTTCCTACGCTCCAGAAAAATGTGTTCTCACATCCTTTGGCCAAACTCAAGTGATCGAAAGACAATGTTAAGTACATTTTTCCCAAAGACACGGATGCAGTAATTGGGTATTACTTGGGCATTCTCTCCCAGACATCAGGAGCCATGGATGCGTCCTGGTGTTTTCTGCAGCCTCAGGAGTCAGACTGCCTCCACTCAAATGCCACCTCTTCCATTAATACTCTGAGACTTGAGGCAAAGAAATTAGCACCTCTAGCTTTATACCATCCTCATCTATAAAATAAAACCATCCTCCCAGCACTGTGGCAGGAATAAGAGAAAATCTGGGTGAGTTCCTTAGAGAAGCTCTAGACACTCAAATAGAAGCTTCATAAAGGCAGAGAATATGACCTGGCATAAAGCCCAATACAAAGTGGAGCCTCAAATATTTGTTGAATGAATGAATGGGCACAGGGCTATCCTCTGGAGACTATGACGTTTATTAGGTTTTTTTTAACACAAAGATATACAAATAAGAAAACAGACTATCTACTTTCCTTTTTAAAAATAAAACAACTCATGCGTAAAGTTAGAAAGCTAAAGCGCTTATTCTTCAATTTTGTTTATTTTGAAAGTCCAACCTGCAGAACTGACAAAATAAAAAAAAAATAAGAGCCAACCATTCATTCCATTTTTTCAAGACCTTTGCCTCAAAGGATACCAAGATAGTAAGCTTCTTGTAAATGCTTTATGCATATATTATAAACAACCATTGAGATGTAAAGACAATGATTGAAGCTCTGATAGGAAATTTCAGGGGGAAAGAAAAGAAAAGAAAAGAAATTCTACTCTACAGAGTAGAATTGGGAAAGAACACAAGATTTGGAAGAAAGATACTGTAGGGTATTCTGCGGCCCCTGAGATCAGTGTTGATTCCTCGGTGCAAGCAAATGACAAGTTGGTCCCCAAGGCATACTTGTTCTTTTTTTTTTTTTTTTTCCTGACCAAAAAGTTACTAGAACCAGGATGGGTTCATTTTATATACCATCCTATCCTATCTTCTTGGAGGGCATGATGCAGCCCCTTGCAACACTCAAAGTTCACTATATCGATTGATTAGTAATATCTGCTGTGGGCACAAGAAAAATGATATTGCAGATACCTCTCCAGAGTCTATTTTCTGAAATGAATAATGAAGTCCTTTGATTCGCTCTGGGATCTTTGGGATACAATTAGAATGCCTCTGTGACTTATTATCCTTCTCTTTATCAAAGAAAACTTGACTCAGTAGCAAATGAGAGAAATACATTGCAAAGGGACATAAGAGAAAAAACACAATTTTAGGAGAATGTCTCCATCCTTGGTTCCGATTAACTCGGGACTTTATTTCACAGTGAACTCACCCCTGTGGTGGTAAGGTTGTCCTCAACAATTTTAGGCTTATGTCCTACTAACTTAGCAACCAGAAAAAAGAATATCTTTTTCCCACTTATGCCAGTAAATTACTTAGAGTGGGCATATTGGATATCTTGGATCACATACCCATCTCTTGATCATCACTAGTGCCAGACAGATGACCCACAGCATGACCAGCTGTGAGACATAGGCCCAGCCCTGATCAGGAAGTGAGATCTGCATTTTCTAAACAACATGGTCTAGGACAAGGGTGACTCCCCAAAGAACAATCTGGATATGGCTAACAGAAGAAAGAAGAGTGGATATCGGGCAGCAAAACAATAAATACGCACCCCTGGGCCCTTGTGACTAAGCAGGTAGGAAGGGAACAGCAGGAGGGGCGTGTGGATCAGCCCCGGTTTGCATAGATGCTTCATCGGGTAGGCTGACCCAACTTAGGGAGCAAAAAGTCAGGGCAATGTGAGGTCAGTAGCACTGGCACGATGGGGTAATTGGAAAAAAGTCAACTTCTTTGTTTTAAAAGAGGAAGTTGCTGCCATTCAAACACCCAGAAATAGAACACATCTATCTCTGGGTATACACTGCACTGTATTTATTAAAGCTTATTATAGATTGAAAGAGAAAAGCAAAGACACACAAATGTCAATCTTATATAGAAAATTCTTATACAGAATCTTATATAGAAAAGGAGACACATTGAAGTTGATTTTTAAATATAAATAAATGTTGTCAAGTTAAAGTACATAAGGGCAATAGGTTTTTATTCAAGGTAAATAAATGTATTCAGATCTCCCCAGTAAAGACAAATTTGGACAAGACCAGATTTTTACTACTGTGTTGCTTTATTTTCTCTTTACTCCAGCTATAAAATGTCAAATTCCAAATGGCCCAAGACTTCCCATCTTAAAGAGTCCTTGGGTCAGTCTCAGGTAGAAACTTCTACCACTGACTTTACAGAAGTTGTCAAAAGCAAGAGAAGACTGTATCCTCCATACTCCCTGGGAATACCACATAGAACACCATAGCAAATGTATTGGGTGGCATCACCTTTCATACATCAGTCCTGTAAATTAGAAAAGTGAGCAGCTAGCAACAAAGGGCCTGGATGACAAGACTTAGCTAAGGAATATTGGGACTAGAAATTTTTTAAAATACGATAGTTGACTTTTTCTAATACTTTCCTATTTTTCAGCTTTATCTTGATAGGAGGATGCCTTTGTACCTGAAGAAAACCATCTTGGTTCTCATGGCCAAGGCTGAGGAAGATGACAGTACCCACCAAAATCGATCATAAGATAATTTCACAGAAATTGAATCTTGAGAAGTCAATAGGCCACTCCTCCAAATTCAGAATCAGCCTTTGTTAAAGAATCATAGATAGAGAAGAGATACTGTTTTTAAAGTACTCTTGGGGTGCCTGGGTGGCTCCCTCAGTTAAGTGTCTGACTCTTGATCTCCCCTCAGGGCATGACCTCAGAGTTGAAAGTTTGAGCCCCACACTGGGCATAGAGGCTGCTTAAAAAAATACTCTTAAATGAAGAGGTAATTCTTGATTACCTTTAGTGTTCCGTTATAGGATTTAAAAACCTTTTTTCTTAGAGAAGAGAAGTTGTTTGATGTTTACGTATTTATTAATCCTTTACCTATTCAGACTTCAGACCTAATGTTCAGTAATTACAACTGTGGAAAGGAAGAGACTTTATTACATAACTATTTGTGCAAAACAAGAAGTTTTGCAATAATTTCAACCATCTAACCACTCTCCCCTTTCTACTCCTTTCTGTCGTGAATGTTCCCCTGTAGCACAGCAATCTCTCAGGTAGAAGCTGGAACCTTGTCAGCTACAATCTGCCTCTTTAGAAGGTAAATCCAGTGTCATGGTAATGAAAGTACTGGGAGTTCTTGGAGTCCTTTCTAAAGTGTCTTTGTTTAGTCAATATTTACAAATCACCTTCTTTGTTTTTCCTGTGTAAATAGAACAATAGAGAGAGAGTGAAATAATGAGAGCAGTGAACTGGGTGTGTGGGTCTGAGATTTAGCAACAGCCTTTGTCACACAAACTAGATACTAACTTAACTTATAATTTAACCTCCAGCGCATTCTGGAATCCAATGTACCTTTTCTTGTAACAATGTCGAACCCAAGGCCTTTTTTATTGTTAGCAAATACCACATGACAGACACAGGCTCTACTTAACGTTTTTTTCAATTTTCATCCCTTGCTTTTCAAACTCATTGTTGATAGCATACTCACATTGATTATGTGTATTTTTCTATCATTCATAAACTGGGTTCTATTAAGAAGGGTACCCTGTGCTAGATATTTAAAACCAAAGATGAATTAACAGCCCCAAGACTGGAAAGAAAAATAAAGGAAGAAAATGTACTTAGCTCCACGTGCTGAGATAAATATCAGTTCTCTTTCCTGGCTACAAAGAAAGCAGCATGGCATGGAGGAAAGTAGATGGATCAGCAATGACATCTTGGCTCCAACTCTTTTTTTTTTAAAGATTTTATTTATCTGACAGAGAGACACAGCAAGAGAGGGAACGCAAGTAGGAGGAGTCAGAGAGGGAAAAGCAGGATTCCTGCTACCGCCGCCGAGCAGGAAGCCCAATCGATGTGGCTGGATACCAGGACCCTGATATCATGACCTAAGCTGAAGACAGACGCTTAACCACTGAACCCCCAGGCGCCCTCGGCTCCAACTCTTAAAAAGTTGTGTGACCATAAACAAGTCACTTAACCTCTCTGTGCTAGTTTTCCATTGCTGCCAGAACACGTTACCACAAACTTTGTAATTTAAACAATACAAATCTATTATCTCACATCTCAGGTCTCTAGTGAGACTCAGGCTAAAATTAAGCTGTTAACAGGGCTATGTTCCTTCTGGAAGCTCTAGAGAAGAATCTGTTTCCTTCTCTTTTCCATCTTCTAGGGTTGCCTGCATTTTTTTCTTTGTAGTCTCTTCCTTGATTCAAAAGCTAGGAACTTTCCTCTTCATCACATTTCTCTCTAACCCAGTCAGGAAAGGTTTTCTGTATCTAAGGATTCATGTGATTAGATTGGACCCACACAGATAACCCCCCAAAATTCTCCCCCTCTCAAGGTCCAAACCTGAATTACAGATGCAAAGTCGCTTTTGCCATATGAAGTAAAACGTGTTCCGTGTTCTGGAGATTAGTGTGGACATCTTTGAGGGCCTCGATTTGTCCTGCCACTCTAACTTAGCTTCAGTTTCCTATCTGTGAAACTTGTAGGTTGTTGTAAGTCTCGTACAAGCTACTTAGTTAGGGCCTAACACCCTGTCCAGAATGAGATCTTGATAAGAAGTGGTTAAGAGTGGGGCGCCTGGGTGGCTCAGTGGGTTAAAGCCTCTGCCTTCGGCTCAGGTCATGATCTCAGGGACCTGGAATGGAGCCCTGCATTGGGCTCTCTGCTCAGCGGGGAGCCTGCTTCCCCTTCTCTCTGCCTACTTGTGATCTCTCTCTCTCCCTCTCTGTCAAATAAATAAATAAAATCTTTAAAAAAAAAAAAAGAATTGGTTAGATAACAAAGAGAAGGAAATGAAGAAAACAATAAAGATAGACTATTGTCAAATGGGCAAGAAAAACCTAAAATTATTGACATAGGAGAGAAAATATATAAAAGAAAAGCAATCCACAGGCCCCTCAGAAAGCAGGAATGTATTGTGAAAACTGAAATTTGATTTTAAGATGCTTTAACTTGATAAGAGATGAGAGATTTTAGTTCCCTTGATTTTTTTTTCTCTGAAACTACAACAAAACATTTAGGAAGACAAATACAAAAAAAAAAAATCATGCTACGGGAAATGTTTATGGTTTAATAACAAACAAGCAAACGTTCTTTCAGATCTAGTCAAGGAAGGGACTGACTATCTTCCTATCAAATGCTTTCCAGGCATTTGACATAGGCAGGCAAAAAAAGAGAAGAAAAGAAATAATTTTGGTATGGTAAAAATGCCTATGTTTCAATCTTTAGCTGAAAACTTACACAGTGGATTCTAAGAAATACATGACTTTTCATGAAAATTACTTGGAAAAGAACAGAAAAGATAAAGGAGGGCAGGGAAAGAAGAAACAGACAATTTTCAAATAACCAACAAAGAATACAAAATATCACCTTTCTTCTGTTATTATAACTTGTATGAATAGATCTTGATGATTTTCCATTTCTTTTACTCCCATTTCCTCTCCACCCAACATACCTTATTTGAATCTAAGTTCAATACCAAAAGCATTTCAAGGAATTCTTAAAAGCTAAACCACTCACATAATTTAAACGGCTCACCACAATTTATGTATTTAAGGTAAGTGTTACAGGAAGCGATTTCCTGTTTCCTGAAAGCCAAAGTCCCCAAAGAGCTCTGTAAGTAGATCCTTATCACTCCCTGGCAACAACATCAATGTGAAAATTGAAGTCGCTCGGGACAAGGATTCGGGAGGAAACAAGCTCAACATTTACCTGAGAATTGTGTCAATTCTTAAACACTGTTCTATATATTATCAAATATTAAAACAAACTGTGGAGATAGCATCTAAGCAAAGTTTAAAATAGATAAATGTAAACAACAGCAAATGATGGAGAGCATTACAATAGCATAGATTGAGTCACATTCGTTGACCTTTCTGAACCTACGATGAAGTGTTAATAGAAAGGTGTCCTCAAAACGGGCAGGACCATGAACACTGCAGTCAAAGGACTTACTGTGACTGTCACATAGGTCAAATTCACCGACCTGCCTGCTTTAAAACCATAGTGCTTGTTTTGCTTCATTTCTACTAAATTCATTGGATGTAAATTTAGGTAGGTGTGTGGAAAAAGCTGAAATGTCATTTGTATGTTTATACATCAAGTTCATGGGTTGGAAACGTAGTAGACTTCTTCAAGACAGAAAGCAAGAGCAGGTCTACAGCCAGGAGGTGCTTGCCTCAAGGTGGTCACCTGATGACTTAGATGTCCACCTGCCACAGCACTGGGATATGGAGAGCAGGACAGGATTCCCGGAAAACTGCTAAGAAAAAGCACATTCGACCCCAGGGAATAATTTGTGAATTCCGGAAATACAACAATCAAAAGGGCATCCGAAACATGGAGAATAATGGCAAAGTCCCTTCAAAAGCACACTTGAAAATGAGTTATAGAGAGCCCCTTCCTGCTTTAATTTTAACAAAAATCATGTCACCAAAATGGAGTTACTTAATGACTAAACAAATCATGCTATTGGGGGAGACTGAAAGTTTACCTGGCATTTTAGAAAAAATACAAATCATTGAAAATGACCATAAAAAGGGAAACGAGCCTTATTAAAAATTTTAAGAAATGCACAGTGCTTAAACAACTATTTCTGAGTGGAAGATTCACAATTTTAGGAAAAATTTTCATGTCTGTTAGCAACCCCAACACAGCCCAATTGAACCAATTAAAATACCCATTCATATTTTAAATAATATGGATTCCAGAAGTAAAGCAGTTGAGGAAGTACACTATTTCTCAAATCAAGCAATAACAGTTGAAATAACAAAGCAACCCTGAGACAATCCAGTTATTTCAGTTACTTAAACATCTGAATCATTCTGGCCACAGACCAGTCTGAGTGATGTCATGGCACCTGGCGTCCAGCTGCATTTGAAATCTGTGCCCAAATGAAGATGCCTCTACTGATTGACTCAAATGCTGGATTTGTACCCCCTCTTTTTTTAAGATTTTATTTATTTATTTGAGAGAGAGAGAAAGGACTAGCCGAGGCAGAGGAAAAGGGAGAAGCAGACTCCCCACTGAGCAGGGAGCCCAATGCGGGGCTCCATCTCAGGACCCTGAGATCATGACCTGAGCTGAAGGCAGATGCTTAACCCACTGAACCACCTGGTGCCCCCGGATCTGTACACTTTGACAAAGACAAGCCAATAGTATGAAGCACCTGAATACAATTGATGGTAAGTGAGTTAGTTGTAAAAACTTTTGTTGTTGTTGACAAATGCTAGATGTAATTGAGTAAAGGGCTCTGAGTCAGCACAATGTCATTGCTATTCAAAAACACACAACTATAAATAAAATCATCAACTAATAAATATTTTTCAGGCATCTGTTAAGCTCTCAAAGACCTTGCCCGTACAGAGTCTAAGTCTTGTTTCATACAAATCACCCAAAACAACTTGAACAATAGTGTAAGATATTGCTCAATAAACTGATGCATCCAAAGGGTACAGCAACAATTCAGAGAAGGCTGACATTGCAGTGACCTGATGTCTTCAGGGAACATCCACAAACAAGGTGAGACCTGAGGCCGGGGCAGAATTCCCACTGGTGGAATAAGAAAGGGTTTACAGTCAAGAAGGAAAAAGGGAGGTACAAGTGAGTGTGCTAGGTAAGTAAAGAGATGCTGAAGAAGGAGAAAATCAGTCTGAATAAAGTGCTGCCTTGATGTAAAAGAGCTAGAGAGGTAAGCTTGAATGCCTTAAGAATTGTCTTTCTCCTCTTCTGGTTCATTCTGCTACAATGGCCGTGAAGTCACACTTCTAAGAACCAAGTTACCCTCTCTCTCAGAAAACCTCTGTCTTTGAATTGAAACTACTCAGGGACCAACAAATATTCTTATGAATTGCCTTTGTTGGAGGAATGGGAATGAAGAAACATAATGGAAGATTTGCCCAAATAGAAAGGTGTTTTTTGTTGTTTGGTTGTTGGGGTTTTTTTTAAAGATTTTATTATTTATTTATTTGACAGAGAGAGATCACAAGTAGGCAGAGAGGCAGGCAGAGAGAGAGGGAGAAGCAGGCTCCACACCAAACAGAGAGCCCAATATGGGACTCAATCCCAGGACCCTGAGATCCTGACCTGAGCCGAAGGCAGAGGCTTAAGCAACTGAGCCACCCAAGCGTCCCTGTTGTTTTTTGAGATTTCTTTATTTATTTGTTTATTTATTTATTTATTTGAGAAACAGAGTGCATGCACACATACACAATCAAGGGAGTGGAAGAGAGAGGCAGAGAAAGAATCCCAAGCAGACTCCCTGCTGAGCACAGAGCCCCACACAAGACTGGATCCCACAACCCCAAGCCCATTACCCGAACTGAAACCAAGAGTCATTCCCTCAACCAACTGAGCCACCCAAGTGACCCTAGAAAGGTTTTTTATACTCAAATTTCTTACATGTGATGTAGTGTGACTGTGTAGGAAAATGTTCTTATGCCTAAAGATGCATGCTGGAGTATTTAAGGGTGAAGGGTTATGATGGCTTCAACTTATTTTCAGATGGTTCAATAAAAAAGTGGATGTATACAGTTGATATTATCAATAATTATTAACAATTTATGAATATTAGCAATTGGTGAACCTAGGAAAAGAGTACATCAGTGTTTATTGTACTATTATCTCAACTTTAATGAAGATTTGAAAATTCTCAAATTAAAAAGTTGAAGTGTAGTCTTCTACATTATGAAAGGAGAGGAAACACTACAAGTTTGGGAAGTTATATGGAACGGATAGATAGATAAAAGTAAATATATTTCTCTTACACTTTACACAATGAGAATATTTTACATCTTCCTTGAGTTATGGAAATTTTAAGAAGAAATGCAGAATATAGTTTACATAGTAGCTGTCATTATTGAGTTCTTATATACTGTATGCTGAGCATTTTAACATAATTACTCTTCTCAGTTGCCTTACAAGATAACCATTATTACCCGTCTTCTGCAGATGAAGACACAGAGGGTCAAAGAAGTTAAATAGCCCAAAATCACACAGCTCACTCTGACAGAACCAAAATTCAAACCAACTTTTCAGTGACTCCCGAGTTCCTGTTCATTCCACTTTGTGCCCCTGTCTTGCAGGTTCTAAAAGCATGGCAAAGGCATTATTTGGCTTTTTAGGTTGCATATGCAAAAGATGAATGTCCCCTCCAAATTCATATGTTGTAATCCTAACTCTTAATGTAAAGATATCAGAAGAGGGGGCCTTTAGGACCTGATCTGATGATGAGGGCAGAGCCTCAGAAATGAGATTGATGTTCATTTTTTTTTTTAAGATTTATTTATTTCTTTGAGAGAGAGAGCAAGAGAGCACACTGGGGGGTGGGTGGAGGAAAGACAGAGGGAAAGGGAGAGAGAGAATCTCAAGCAGATGCCCCACCAAGTTCTGATCCCTATATCCCCCCTATGGGGACTTGAACTCAAGATCCTGAGATTTTTGACCCTGAGATCATGATCTGAGCTAAAATCAAGAGTCAGACACTTAAGCAACTGAGCCACCCAGGCGCCCCTTGATTACCCTTATTCAAGAGGCTTCAGAGAGCTTCCTTGTTCCCTTCCATCATGTGAGAACACAGTGAGAATTGGAACCAGGAAGTGAGTCCTCAGCACACATGGTATCCGCCAGCGCCTTGATGTTGGATTTCCTAGACTCCGGAACTGTGAGAAATAAATTTATGTGGCTTAAAGCAATCCAGTCTGTGGTATTTCTGTTACAGCACATCAAACGACTGACACCCTGTGTAACCAATGACTATTCTTTCAGCAAAGCTTGAAGTAGAAAGTGCCTGGAAGTAGTAAGATTCTTCCGAAGGACCTATGTCAGTGGAGATTATGAGGCAGTTGCAAGAAGACATATGGAAGAGAAAACTTTAAGAGTTATCCTGAAGAAAGAGCTATTAAGTTTGCTTTAAAATAATTCTACCATACCTAAAGCTAACAATAGTCTTACAGGATGTACGGTATATAATTTGCTTTTAGCAATTGAAGCAGTAAGTACACTTGATCTAAAAATAATTACACAACATGACAATTGAACACAGTGAAATAATACTTGGCATGGAAAAGAAGACAAAAGAAAATCAATGATTCAGAGAGTCTGATTAGCTACAAGTCAGTATAATAGGGAAAAAATGTACCACTGCTAGATAATCTATGTAAGTATTAAAGACTGGTGTAGGGGCACCTGGCTGGCCCATTCAGAAGAGCGTGCGACTCTTGATCTCAAGGTTGTGGGTTTGTGCCCCATGTTGGGTGTAGAGATTACTTAAAAAAAAAAAAAAAAACAGAAACAAAACCAGAAAAACTTAATGAGTTAAAGAAAAAAATAAAGACTGGTGGCTGAAAGTAATTGAAAAGACAACCTAAAAAGCTGATTCAACTGGCTTGATAGGCAGACCCCACCTACAAACCCCTGGGGCATGCTGGCTCAGCTTTAGGGGCAAGCATACACTTTCCAGTCCAGTCCAGTCCAGTCCCTTACACAGCAGAACACGGGAGACCTTGCTGCTCCTTGGAGCTGCCTGTCTTGCAGAGCTGGCTACCTCTGGCTTGTCTCATGACTCCAAAGCTGACTGAGGATGTTTTACTGCCGATAGAAGAATTCCTTTATCCAGCCAACTTTTATGAGCATCTACTATGATTCAACTAGTGATAGTATCCAGACCTGCTATATAACTTGTGGGGCCCAATGCAAAGTGAAAATGCAGAGGGTAGGGGAGGGCTTTTTGTTCAATAATGATTAAGAATTTCAAAATGACAACAATAGAGCAATAAACCAAGTAGTGTGACCTTCCAAGTGCCAGGCTCTGTGTGACTGCACAGGGAGTATGCCTATGAAGCAGGGCTTCCATAGGTTCTCTCTTCAAAGATCGCACAGCTTGCTGGTCACGAGTCTGCATGGTCTCAAAAACCCCTAGTCCCAGGGTCCCTTATGTACTACATGCAGATCCACAGCCATGATCCCTGGCCTGGATTTGTGGTAACCCTTAGGTTCTACTCCCTGAAATTTCTCAGATGCCTCTGCTTCTCTCTCTCAACACTGCCACCACCCAATTCCAACCACAATCCTCTCTTCCTGGATGACTACAACAGCTTCTCTTTAGTCTCCCCCTCTGGTCCATTATCTCTACTGCTAGCCAGAAGAATCTTTAAAGAGCTCATTTGATCTCATCACTTCCCCTGCTTAAATTCCTACAAGAGCTCACCACCAGTCTTATGATGAAGTCCATACTCTAACATGGCTTTCAAGGCCCATGTGACCTACCTCAGATCACTTACAGGAATATTTCTTCCCCCACTCACCTCTCCCTCCTCCATGTACCAGCCTTACTGTTCATTCACCTTTCATGTCACTTGGCAATTTCTTTCCTCTATTTTCTGTTTAGACAGTATCTCCTCTAGAAAGACTTTTTTTTGGAAAACCTATTTTGACCCTCTCAGCTCAGTCTTTTTTTTTTTTTTTTTAAGATTTTATTTTTTTATTTATGAGAGACAGAGAGAGAAAGAGAAAGAGAGAGGCAGAGAGAGAGGGAGAAGTAAGCTCCCCACTGAGCAGGGAGCCCCATGTGGGACTCCATCCCAGGACTCTGGGATCATGACCTGAGCTGAAGGCAGACGCTTAACCATCTGAGCCACCTAGGTGCCCTCTTCCAGCCCATTCTTTATCAGGTAACCTTATTCTGTGTTCCAATGGTCTTTATCACAAAGGTTGCACTTGCCTGTTTATTTATCTGCATCACCAGTTTACAATAAGACCCACAAGGTCTTTCTTCATCATCATTGACTTTGAATATATAGTCCAACATCTGATAAATAAGAGGACCTTGAATATTTGTTCACTAAATGAAGATCCATACATCAAAAATCTCCATTTAATGTACAGCTATATTCCTTAAATCTTTGTGAAAATATCATTCACTAGTAAGAAAAAAAGAGAGAGAATAGTAGCTTTTCTGGGCTCATATGTCCCCAAACAATTCCACCTATGAACCATTGTACCATTTGACCTCTCTGGGTTTCAGTTGCAGATCTTCTTGGTTTGTCTACCTTGTGGCTTGAACTCAGACAGTGTCCAACATATTAACAGCTCATGCATATGGTTTTTAACCCAACGATTTGAGTGTTTATCTGATGATTGATCACATGCATTCAAACATTTCTTCTTCCTCACTTAATCATGAATTTTTTAAAGAAATTGGTAAGGTGCTTAAAATTTTTCTTTGGAAAAATCACTCAAAAATAGAGTTTCTTCTTTCATCTGTTTAATAAATATTGATTAAACGCAGACCATATGCCCTACCCTATGCTGGAAAATAAAGATAAAGTAATGAAAGACAGACATTCTTTTTGCCAGAAGATAAAAACTTTAAATAAGCATTACTAAAAAACTAAACAAGCATTATTACCATAGTTTTCAACAGCCAAAGCTCCAATTTTCATAAGGGTGAACTATCGGCTTACGAGTGATTTTCAGGATGGATTTATAAATATCACAACACTGAAACAACACAGTTATCAGGAGAGAAAACATAGCAACTGAAATTGAAGGCATGGCAGTTGGATTGTCTTCACTGAAGATGATGAAAGAAATCATATAGGCTTGTAACTGACAATTGCTATATCCAGAGTGATTGCAAAATATCTGGATAAAGAGATTTTAATGTTTATTTTCCCGTACTTTTTTATATCCTCCATTTAATCCTCACAGCCACCTGAGGCAGCTAGAGCAAACATACCCATAACACCCATTGTAAAGTTTAGGAAATTAAGGTACACAGGAATCAACTGACTTGCTTTTCTTCATTTTATAAATTAGTGGCAGAATCAGAATTGGAATCCACATCTCTACTCTGGACTTTATGCCAACATAGCAACAAAAATGATTAGGTGAGCTGCACAGGGTCTGGTTTAAGAATATAGCACAGTGGGGGGAGTGGGGGAGGGGGCTGGGTGGCTCAGTCAGTTAAGTGACTGCCTTCGGTTCAGGTCATGATCCCAGGGTCCTGGGATCGAGCCCCGTATTGGGCTCCCTGCTCAGTGAAGAGCCTGCTTCTCCCTCTCCCTCTGTCTGCTACTCTGCCTACATGTGCTCTCTGTCAAATAAATAAATAAAATATTTAAGAAAAAAAAAAGAATATAGCACAGTGCTCTCAGATGCCATGATCCTGGCTCCTACATGTCTTTTGCAAAGCTGTAGAAAACATAGCTGGATAAACGTACCTAGTGTGCTTAGCCACAATAAGTGATCTCTACCAATCCTTTGTTTGGTTTTATTATAGATTCTGATTACTGCCATTAGAGGATATTCTTTTATTCTGGAAACCATTTTATAAATTTTTATTGAAGTGCTTATGACAGAACATCTTTGATCTCGCTGGGATTATTTATTATTCCCAGCTTTATGCATGAATCTTTCACTATAATCACTTGTCTAGATTTCTGTGTCACCAGAGAGGTTTAAAGACCTCTCTGTTCACTGATGTAGTTACAGAAAATAGCCAAATATATATGATACAGTGGATTATTTTGCTTCCTTCAGAAGCGGGACATGCAGCCAGCATGGCCGCCGCTCCTTCCTTCTGGAGACAATTTCCTTCCTGAAGAGACAACTGCTGTATGCCAGACAGTGTCAGGACAAATAAATTCAGTATTGGTCCCAGAAGAGTTCCCAGATGGGTCAGGAAGCTTGACACGAAGCACCTGGGACATGGATTACTCCTTCAACATACATTTCTGTGGGCCTATATATACTTGCTTGTTGCTGAGTTCTGAGGATAAAAAAATGATTGAGACACTGTCCCTACTACACTCTAGTGGAAAAAAATCTAAAAGCTTTGCGATTAGAATTTACAAGTATCTCTGCTTTTGTGACATCATCTCCTTTAGTCCCTATAATCACTGTGGGGTATTATCATCCCATTTATGGATGAGAAAATTGAGGTAAGTGACTTATCAAGATAAGTGACTTATCTTCTTGATAAGTCACTTTCCTGAGATCACAAAAGTGATCACAAAAGAGTGGCCAAGTCAAGATTCAAACACATATCTTTAGACCCAGAGTTTCTCCATAATTCTCTCCCTAATTGTGTTAAGGAGGTTTATTCTAATAATTATGCTTTCATGATATTTTATGTAAGCAAATTGTTTCAGATGAATATAGATTAGTGATTATTTAGAAGAGTTATCTTGTGCTAGAAAGACAATGAAAAGCAGAGAAACATTCAGTACTCAAGGATGTAAAGTGGGGGGAGGATGGGAAGTGAGTCAAAGCACAAAGGTAGCCAAAACCTGTTTGTTTAGAGAAAAGGTGAGGTGAACACATTGTTAAAATACCTTCCCTTAATTCACTATCATGTCTTCTGTAGCACTCAATGAGAAACAGTAAATTAAAAGAACCAGGCTGAATTTTGATCATTAAATGCTCTCCTTTTAATGTTCCTCTCACAGGAGACCCTTCCCATAAAGACCTCAATAAGTAGCCTAGCAGGTGGTTCTAGAAATACCAGGAAGAAACAAGTGAACATTTGCTTCTCAAGAATCAAGAGCATTTCTTACTTATCAATATCCGTTTCCTCTTTCTATATTCAGCCACTGGTATTTATAACAGTTTTAAAAAAATGAATGACTAATGAAAAAGCAGTAAGACATTTTCTAATGCTGCTTTGGGCACATACGGGTCCAGTACACTTACAGTAGTGTATAGTACCGTTTATACGGTAGTGTATAAACTGATAGTAAATATCAGTTTTCTTTTGCCTTGCACCCTGCTGAGCAGTAAGTAAGTTCAGACAAGCCCCTCAATTAGACTGAAGCAAACTAAATTCATTCCCAAGAAAGGAGTTAAATACTATTAAGTAAAATCAGTAGCAGTGAATTTCACATTATCATCTATATAACACTGGTCTATGTAATTATTTTCATTTGGCCAAGGCACTCAACTATATTTTCAAACAAGGTATGCTCAATACGCTTTGATTAAATATTCATGATTTAAATATCATAGTAATTCCTTAACAGAAAGGAAATCAGAGTACACCAAACTGCTTATTTTCTCCAAAATAGTTTAGAGAAACTAGGGTCACTTGTCCCATCAGTAAAGTGGGCACTGGCTCTCTAAGGAGAGAAAAGCCAAATACCAGAATAATATTTTCCCTAGATCTTCATATTTGCCATTCTTCTACCCCAAATTAGAGCCAAGAATTGAGTCTGAGACTGACATCAGCAGCACCCAATCAGAACCAGTCATCTGGGTACCAGTCCATAACAAATACAAATCCTAAACTCACTGTCACACTTCTCTTAAATATCAATGAAGCTTCATCTGATTTTCTGTTCTCTACCTTTACAACAAGCCTGGATCGGAAGAGGTAACTGGAGATTCTGGAAATGAAATTCTTGCTCATCTTAACCATTATGTGATTCTATACCTCCATCCTGCTCTGTAAAGCTAACACATTTCAATAAAAATATTCATCTGCACTTTAAAATAATTTCATTCAATATACTTTAGATAAATGCAAAGAACCTTGATCATTTTTGTTAACATTACCTAACAGATCAGCTTAGGATATTATCTGATTCAATGGTTACAAATATTACATCATCCTAGACTGAGGACAGATTTTCACATTTATTCAATATTTACTCAACAAACATTTGAGTGACTACTATGTGCCAGGCTTACCTTGAATTTGGCTCCAAGGTTTTGGTTGTGAGTCACTGTCTATCACTCCCAAGGAGCTCATAACTTAGTGAAGAAGACAGATGTGCAAAGACACAGCTCTGATTCAAGGTGGTGAATACCCAAAGTGTGCTGCTCAGAAAAGGTGTACAGACAGATCAGAAAGTGTTTCCTAGAGGAGCTAAGGTTTTAAAGATGGAGAGGAGTTCATGAGGAAAAGGATAACCATGTAGAGATCGCAGCAGGACCAAAGGTGTGGATGTGAAAAAGAGGATGGTATGTTTAGGGACCCCCTATCTTCCACTCTCTGGTGTTTTAGCATCTATTATCTAAAATAACAATAAACATGGCTGTGGCTACATGAGGCAACTATTTCCAACTGCACTGTGTTCTTTGGCTCAAAACACCAGTCCCCATCTGTTTTATTTGTCTAGAGTACACAAAGGACATGAAAGATAAGGTGGGAACTTGTCCGGGTGAGCCCATTAACTACCCAAACAAGGCCTTTGTCCAGATACCACCCTTCAGTATGGTAGAAAAAGGAGTTTGGAACAAAGGTTTAATGAAAGAAAGAAAGAAAGAAAGAAAGAAAGAAAGAAAGAAAGAAAGAAAGAAAGAAAGAAAGAGAGAGAGAGAGAGAGAGAGAGAGAGAGAGAGAGAGGAAGGAAGGAAGGAAGGAAGGAAGGAAGGAAGGAAGGAAGGAAGGAAGGAAGGAAGAAAAAAGGAAAATAAAGAAAAAAGGAAATGATTTGTCAGCGGAGACCACTGTCAACATCAACTCCGGTGAAACAATTAATTTTATCTCAATATATTTGGGTCTTTCCTCTGTTGTCGATCACAACTCTCAAGCACAACTGTCTCAGAAATAATAATATATACTTCATTTATTATTGTGGATAATAATATGAAATAGGCTACAAACCAACAAAATGAGTAAATCTTTGTAATCCATTTCTTTTCTTTCTCCTCATTGATCACACACAAGAAGGAAGCAGTTCATATTGGTTTGCCATTGTTAAAGGAAATAATAACATTAGCCTAAAATGTCTACTGAAAACTGCATGTATCAGTCAAAGTACCAGAAAATCAAATTATCATTAATTTAGACCAGCAGTTACATGAATAAAAATTGAAATGAATACAATGTGATTCTTTTTCTACTTTATTTTCTCTTCTCAGACATGGTGTAGAATAGCACGGCATTTGGAAATTAAATCTTAGTTCTGCCACCATGTAAGTCCGTAAGCTTGAGCAAGTCACTTCACCTCTCTAAGCAGATTTCATCATCTGTAAATAGGCTTAATAATAATATTCAACACACAGTTAAATCAGACAAGGCCATGGCCCTAGAGCTCACTGTTAATTCTTGTCTCTGAACTGACATTAATTTCTTTAAATCCTTTGTCGGGAACATGCTGGCAATTGTTAATATAAATACATCGATGGGAGTGCTAAAGGAACTAAAAGTCTGGGCATTTACCTCAGGAAAGGAAGGCAAAAGTTAGACAGGTAAAGAAGGATAGATACAGATATGAAAGCAACCTGTGAAAAAACTGAATGCCTTCTAGTCTGGCCAATTCTGAAAACTTTAGGTCTTTCACTAATCCACCAATCCATCCAACCATCCATTCATTCATTAACTCAACATTCATTACATGATAAGGAATTACTCAACGTTCAGTTTATTCGACATACACATATTAAGACATAGTATGTATAAGGCATATAATATCCAGGAGATATAACATGTTCCCAAGGGGCTTCCAGGCCAGTAGGGAAGCTGGGCAATTAAATAAATGAGAAAAAATGATGTAATCCATGCTATGGCCATGACATGCATATGGTGACGGGAAGCACAGAGGGAAAAGGACACTTAACCCCAGCTGGCTCATCAGGATACTTCCCCAGAGCTGACTTTGAAGGAAGTCTAGGGTTGAATCAGGTGAATCAGAGGAGGAGAATGAGAAGAGGCTAAGGAGTGAGAGACGTAGGTGGGAAGGTAGAGAAAGCAAGAAACTTGTAAGAAAATCCAAGTGTGATTTGTAGCAGGGAGTGGTAGGAGTTAACTCTGAAGAGATAATGGAGAGCCTGACCAGGAAGCACTCCACCCACCACACCACGGAGGCAGACCTGACTGTGAACTTGGCAGGGAGCCGCTGAAGGATTTAAATTGGGCTCAGTCGAGATGAGATTTGCATTTTGAGAACTTTATTTAGCTGTGAGTGGGTCAGAGAAATTGTGAGCCAGTCAATACATGATGAAGCCAAAAGCATAGATGGAGGCAATGCCTCTTATAAAATTTTAAAAGGTTTAATCAATAGCACTTTGTGAATAGTTGTATCATGGAATTTAATTATAGAGAGAAGAGGGTCTAAAAAGACTATAAGCTTCTGGCTAAGGCAATTAGGAAAACATTTAGAAAAACCTTACACTTATTAAATGTTTTCTATATACCAGGTATTGTGCTAGTTGCACGTATCCATGACCTTATTGAATCCTCATAATAACACTGTGATATAGGTATCATTACCTCAGCTTCAGGTGAAAATCAGAGTCAGAGATTTAGTTTTCACAAGAGCACCCAAAGTGGCAAAGAGGTTTTGGAGCCAGGTATGTCCAGTTGCCTTACCCATCACACAATATTGTACTATCCATACTACCAGGGGTGGATGGGTCCTGACACCAAGATAGCAAATTTTGAATGAAGAGCGGGTTTGAGAGGCAACCCACCCAACATGGCAGGATTGAAGAAAGACAAGTATCCATGAAGTGAAGAGGTAGACAGACACTGAATGTTAACACAGGAGCCCGGGGATTGAATGAGTGATCAACAGCACTGACAACTTGTGGACAGACAAGATACTGATTGACAGTGTTTGTTGGATTTGGTGACAAGAATGTTGGAGGCTTGTAACCTTGAAAATAAGAATTTGGGAGAAGTGACAGGGACAAAACTATATGCGATGGTTGGAAAATGACTATGTAAAAAAAACTAAATCCAACTTGAAATTTAAGTGCTGAGGGGGTGAAAAAGAATGAATTATTTCCAGGGGGTGAACCTCGTCAGGGAAGGCTGTCTGTTGGATTGTCCTGGGAAGCATAGATTTATGGTGTCTTAACCCCTCAATAAATTATTGATATTAATCTTAAAGGTAATGTGGAAAGGTTGCTGGTGCTATACAACTAAGGAACCCCAAGCATGTCAGACTTAATAAATTTATCCCAAGAACCCATCACCAAATATCAGCCCAAACTCTTACATGCTTTATAGTCCATGGAATCCCAGGAAAAAAAAGTGTGATCAAGTTCACATGTGTGTAGAGAATCAAAAAGAAATGCTGATTATAGAAAAAAAGAAAATGTATGCAATTGCATGTGTCTGTATATCTATATTTATGTTCATAAACACCTGCTTCTTCCCTTAGTTCATGGGTGACAATCCTGCAAAGAAGTATTACTTTAACACTTGAAACCTCGTGTGCTATTTGAATCTCTGAAGTTTTGAGTTTCCTAAACTCTGCCCAATCTAACACCAGGCACACACAAAGAAAATGAAAAAGTTGTGTGACAAATAGTATCGCTTTTGGTTCTTTTATAAACTTCTATGAAAGGACTGCTTTATAACCAAATACTAAAAGGCTTACCTTTTAACCATGAAAATTTCACATAGGTTTACAAATAAGGATAACCATCTTATCTACTAAGGCCTCTTTGAATTATGAAGGATATAAAATATTCAAGTATTTCAAAACATCTTGTTCAGAAACTGAGCTCTAGAAATAGTGTCAGCTTTGTCTTAAAACTGTTATTGAGGGGTGCCTGGGTGGCTCAGTGGGTTAAAGCTGCTGCCTTCGGCTCAGGTCATGATCTCAGGTCCTGGGATCAAGCCTCACATGGGGCTCTCTGCTCGGTGGGGAGCCTGCTTCCCCCTCTCTCTGCCTGCCTCTCTGCCTACTTGTGATCTCTCTCTCTCTCTCTGTCAAATAAATAAATAAAATCTTTAAAAAAAAAAACCTGTTACTGATAATATATCTTGAAATATCTCTAATTTTAATCATTTCTATTTGGTCACCTGAGATTAGTGGCTTTAATCTCAATTTTAACAATTATAACTGAGAATTTTAAACTACATTTGCTTAGATTTCACTTTAAGAACATAGAGTAACACTAAGTTCTATAGCTTATTTTATAAGAAATGAATTGTGTAACAAACAACCATAAAGCTGGCAAGAAAAAATTTTAAATTGGTAATATTTGATGTAAGAGGACAAACCCTGATTATAGTTAGGAAAAACAATTCCATTTGTGTGACATTCCTGATGTTAAATTGTTAAATATATGCATACTGTGAACTCTGCCATATATATAGTGTGTATTTATATTATCTATGAGTGTCTGTGTGTCTAGTGTGTATATATATATATATATATACATATATGTAATATGTATATACATGTATATGTAATATATATAATATTTAAAAATATATATATAATACATGTATATATATTAAATATATATTACACCACACACACATACACATGGAGTTAGAAACAATGACAGAATAATCAATTCCATATAATGTTTTCAGAATATAAATTTTCTGATTAATTTATGAAGGACATTTTTAGATGATAGGATTCATACAAAGATAATAAATAGGAAAGATATTAAATTAAGATTTTCCTAGTTTTAGTCTTTATTCCAGTTTTAATACTAAATCATATTCCTTTTGTCCTCAAATATACTGAGCTAGTTGTTTTGTGGGGTTTTTTGTTTTGTTCTGTTTTGTTTTGTTTTTGCAATCTATTACTTCAACCTGAGCTAGTTTCTTATCCTTCCTTGAACAACTCAAAAATATACCTGAACACTTTCCCACAGGGTACTGGGCATACCCTATGTCCTAGTCCAATCGGGCTGCTATAACCAAATACAAGAGCCTGGGTGGCTTAAACAACAAACATTTATTTCTGACAGTTCTTCAGGCTGGGAAGTCCAAGGTCAAGGCCCCGGAAGATCTGATATCTGGTGAGAGCCCACCTCGACTTACAGATTGCTGTCTTCACATATGTGCCCTCCTGTGACAGAGAGCAGAGAGAGGAGGCAAGCTCTCTTCTTACACAGGGCACTAATTTCCACTCAGGAGGGCTCAGCATCCATGACCTAATCACCTCCCAAAGCTCCCCCCCTCGCCAATGCCATTCTATTGGAGATTAGGATTTCCACATATTAATTTAGAGGAATACAAGCATTTAGTTTATAACACCCTACATTAATTTTACTTTATTTTAAACAACTTTAAAAAGTGCCCTGAGACCCCTAAGGGCCCAGCATCATGTAGATTTGCCAGACTTACTTAGTGAATCTCATCCAACCCTGTCACCTCAGAAAGATTGCCAAGAAAGCTGAAAAGATATCATTCTTCATTTTGTCACCTTTGTGTCCTCTGGTGCCTGTTGGTTCCTCCAGGGAGAGATGATTCTGAGAGCTTGGTGGAGGCTGCAAGCATTCCTCTGCAGGAGGTCACGCTGTAGTGTGGAGTCACTAACTCTGCTGTTGCCTGAGTCAACACAGGTGACAGCCCTGTTGGATCCTGTGCTGACACCCTTTTAGTTCCTCATGAGCATGAAAGCCCCAGGAGAGACTGAGATTCAGGACACTTCCAAGCTAAATGGCATCCCAGCCCCATGTCTGGACAGCTCCTTTATACTCAGTTCTCCAGGGCAATGGGGATGGGACAGAGACACCCCCCCTCCATACTACATTCCCGGGGAGTGATTGCAGCAATAGCCCCAAGGCAGTGACTAGGGTTCCATGGGGGAAGGCTTTCTTAGTCTCATAAACACAATTTTTAAAAAATGCCTTACTCTGTATTCTTCCCAATTTTTGAGAATTTTCTATTAATTTATTTCATTTTGTTTTTGCAAAAGAATGGAGAAGGTGGATTTTAATATTTATAAATATTGGTCCCCGAAACCTAATGGGGATTTTAAAGATAGCCGTGCAGTTGATTTAATGATGCCCATGAGGAAGGGACCAGAAGTGACCTGACACTAAAGAAAGAGTGTCTTCAAATTTCTGCTTCCAGCTCGTCACTTTCTAAGGGTCTAGGAGACGTGACAGTTATAGCCATAACAATATTGAAAAAGGAGAAGAGTTCATTTGGGTCACAGACTAATCAGCTTAGTTTCTAAGTGAGACAGTGTATTACCACCATGTTTTTCAAATATTCATTGGTTTTCTGTACCTAAGGAATAGTTTTTCTGGTTTCCAACAAGCCCAAAATGAGTAGTCATGGGCTTTTCTATTTTCCTATTTAGCCTATTTGGCATATTTTTTTAAAGTACAAGTCTTCCCCAGGGCCTGACAGTCTACCTTTGACTTCTCTTTGGCGTTAATAGCCACATTGCAAGAGGTTTGGTTTCCCTTACCCTTTTAATAAATTTATTTCCAACTTCACCTTTACTTCATCATTTTACCCACCTCTGACTATCTGTGCTACCATACCAGACCACACCCTAATCTAGCTATAGAATGTTATCTGCAAGATACACTGTTATTCACAGATTCATAATCGAATTACTCCAGTTTGCGTGTTATGATTGGTAAAAAGTGTCTAGAACACATTACAAAACACCAAGAGACAAGGTCCCTCCCCTCAGTAGTTTTAAGATCTAAGTACCTGGATCAGACAAGAACTGGAGTGGCTAACAAGCAAAGCAGAGGTGCAGAAGATTTAGCAGATTAATATTAGAATGCGGTAAAAAAGAGACTACTGGACATGTAAATTAAAGCTACCTTTTCTATGAGTGATATAAAAACAAAGCATGAAGACTATATGAAAAATACTCCACAAAGCCAACACAAGGGCAAAAGCTTAGAAACAAAATAGATCAAGTTGAATTTCAGATTGCACAGAGGCTGTGAACAAAATCACTGAACTCAGTTTAGAAAAAAAGTGAGTTAAACAAGCATGTCATGGAGAACAGTAACAGGATTTTTTTGTGGGGAAAATGTTGGCATGCTTAACATGGAGGTTTAGATCGATTTCAATGTAAAAGTTTAGAAGTTGAAAATTGACAGCTCAAATCAATTTAAAACTGTTTTTATCTCATTGTAGCATAATATAATTTTAGATAACTTTTAATTGTCCAGATTTCATAGATTGTGACACGTATCTACTGTGGTAAATAAACAAGGAAATGTTAATGAAATAAAAATTACCATAAAATTTTATGATTATATCCTATCAATGGTACAGAATTCCTTGGCAATTAAAAGACATTTCCTCATCAGGATTCTTCTTAAAAACTATTTTAGAATTGTTTTACATTAGATAGAACACATTTTACTTTAGATATTCAGCTGGGTTTTTTTTCTCTTTTTGTTTTATAGATGAGACTTATGTCTTTGGCACTTGGTCTCTTTCTTTTTAATTTCAATTATCCCACACTGAAGTTGGCAGAAAGACCCAGTGCATGGCTTATAAACACAGATAAAGTGCTATAGAGTCAGCAACACACTACGGGAACACCCAGCAATTTATTGCTAAAATCCAGGGTTAGCAAGTGGAAGCTGGTGTGGGCTCCATGTGAGACTCTCCTAAAGAGTCGCTTGGCTCTGTGTGTTCAAGGTGGGGCCGAAGGGGTGTGGGTCAGGTGGGATTCTGATCCTCCCCTGGGCTGGGAAAAGTATTCATCAGTCCTCTCCCTCTCCCCCAGCACAAAGAGTCTGAATCGAGCTGTTGGATTTGTCACAGGGAAGATTTCCTCTGTTTGCCTTTGGCAATGAGGGCTGCAGCACTCCTGGCTGCTCCGTCTGTGACTTCTCAGAGAAAGTCACCTTTTTCTAGCCTCTTCTCTGTAGAATGAGGAATGAGTCTCCTTTGGATGCCGCACAGAGCTGTCAAGGACATAAAGTGGCTGTCCTCTTGGTGCCTCAGTAACCAGAGGCTCAGATTGTCACACCTACAGGGGAGCTGAACACTTATCTAGTATCAAAGGTCGTCGGACAAAAAGGAAATCTGAAAGAAGACTGTTACGGGGCTGAATAATTTACCCTCACCCCTCTCCCGATATTCATATGTTTAATTCCTAACCCCCAGCACCTTGGGATGTGACCTTATATAGAGATAAGGTCTTCACAGGGATAACTGAGTTAGAGTGAGGTCACTGAAGTGAGCCCTAACCCAGTATGACTGGGATCATTATAAAGAGGGAAAGCTTGAGCACAGAGACTTCCATAGAGGGCAGACGACGTGAAGACACACAGGGAGAGGACAGCCATCTACGAGCCACAGAGAGAGGCTTGGAATGCACCCTTCCTTTCCTTGTAGCCCTCAGCAAGAACCAACCCCGTTGACACCTTGATTTCAGACTTGCAGCTTCTGAAACTATGAGGAAATAACTTCCCATTGTTTAAGGGGCCCGGTCTGTGGTACATTGTCACAGCAGCACTAGTAAACTAATTCAACCACCACATGAAAGATCGCCTAATAGAACTCTTCTGAGTCTAGCTGAAGAAGTGGAGGTGGTCTGTTGGCATCCCTGAAGCCCGATTCGTGTGCCTTCACCTGCCCAGGTGAGTAACTCCACTATCAGGAGGCCATTGAAGGTCACTTCTAATGGAACAGCAGAGGTCAGACTGAGAGACCCACATTCACTCAGCAACTCTGAACCATGATGGGGGTTGAGTGTGGCAGATCCAAGGTTCATCTGCAAGATGGATCCTCTGGGCTCTCAGCACTTCATTCGCCATCACGTGGTGATGCACCAGTAGTCGAGGCCCTTTGGTGTGAATCCCAGTATGACAGAACTATGGGGGAGGCTTTAAAAATCAATGCATACATGGTTGATTTTCACACTCCTATTTCAAACACCTCAACTCTAGAGTCAAGGACCAAGATTCGATTAGCATAATTTAAGCAATCTTGTTTCATCCTTCCCAACTCTATGTGGGAAGCTGTAGAGGTATTAGCTGTTCCAAGCATCTTGAGAATAAATGGTCCAAGAGGAAAGCTGCCCGATGGTGTCCAAATCTCCCGACCAACACGTCTCTATTAGGTGGGTAGCTAGGAGGTCTATAAGAAGTCAAGCACCCAACACAATCCCAAGGCAAGTAAGAATGGCTCCTTTGTGTGTCTGCTGCCTTGCCATGTGCTGTATGTAATAGATTTTTCCCTCTAACTCATTAGCAAGAAATTTATCTTTTTTTAAGATTTTATTTATTTATTTGACAGAGAGCTCACAAGTAGGCAGAGAGGCAGGCAGGGAGAGAGGGGGAAGCAGGCTCCCTGCTGAGCAGAGAAAGCAATGTGAGGCTCCATCCCAGGACCCTGAGATCATGACCTGAGCCAAAGGCAGTGGCTTTAACCAACTGAGCCACCCAAGAGCCCAGGAAGAAATTTCTTGGGACTGATATATTTTAACTGGGAAGCAAAAGAAGTTTTCAAGCGACTACCATCTACCTCTTTGTAGAAAAGAAACCTTTTGCTGGGATTTGAATTCAAGCTGTAAACAAATTCAGGGTTAGAATTCAGGGAGCTCATGAAATCAGATAAAGAAAAAAGTCACATATTGATTTTCCCTAACTTCTAACTAACACTCAGCATTTCCTTCTATTTTGCATGGAAATAAACCAGTCATATTAGCAATACCAATAATAAAAACAGAAATCATTAACAGAATCCTAGATATATCAATTGTTAAAGACATCAAATTTCATTTATGCTTATCACTGCTTTGAAAGTTTGATAATTATTACAACTACCACTAAGCACTATTTTTTTGGATCCATTTAAAAAGGCAGTTATGACATTTTTTCTTTGACGACTGCATTTCAATATATTTTCTTGGTAATCCTATGTGGGTTTTTTTTTTTTAATTTAAATACAATTAACCAACATATAGTACATCATTAGTTTCTGATGTACTTGTTCAATGATTCATTTGTTGCATATAACACCCAGTACTCATCACATCACGTGCATTCCTTAACGTCCATCATCCAGCTACCCCATCCCCCCATCCCCCTCCCTTCCAGCAATTTTCAGTTCGTTTCCCAGAATCAAGAGTCTGTCATGGTTTGTCTCCCTCTCTGATTTCTTTCCATTCAGTTTTCCCTCCCTTCCCTTATGATCTTCTGGGCCATTTCTTATATTCCACATATGAATGAAACCATATAATTGTCTTTCTCTGATTGACTTATTTCACATAGCATAATACCTTCCTGGTCCATCCATTTCGATGTAAATAGCAGGTATTTATTCATTTATAAGCATTATTCTAAAAAAGGCTCCATAGGCTTACCAGACTCCCAGTGGGGTGCATAGAACACAAAAGGGTAGGAGTCCCCACTGTGCCAGCCAGGACAGTCACTAGGGAAAATCCTGGCTGCTGGGAACCGTGGTTTGTTCCAGCACAACATTTACAATCAAAAAAGAACAGAGAGATTACAATCCCCTACTGCATGATAGAAAGCTGATTTTAAAAACGCAGATGACTCCAGTCTATTCCCAGAGAGTTAATTTCGGATGGTCTTGAGTGAAGTTTGGAGTTTGTTTGTTTGTTCATTTGTTTATTAAAGAACTTTTGAAGCAGGCACTCTGAAGCCCATATTTTGAAAAACACTGATGTCTATGTTCTGCTAGCTTAACTATTTGAGGTTAACACTTACTATCTATCTTGCATTGATTCTTTTCCATCCCTGGCATCTAAATCCATAATTAAATAACATAAGCCCTATCCACCCACCCCCACCCTCTTCCCTCGGACACACACATCACTTTTTTACTTTACTTTTGACAACAAAAATCATTTTTAAAGAATTTTTACAAGTAACACAGTTTAGAACAGCATTTATGCTTCAGCACTTTTTAAAGGTAACGGCAAACGATGTCTAAAAAAAGGCAATTTAGAAAATCGTATACAGGTTTGGGGAACTAAAAAGGATTTGTATGTTCCTTGAGCATCATGTACCTTGCTGATGTGAAGGATGAAGGAAACAAAAGCTATATTTGCACGCTTGTTCAACTCCTGAAAGGTTTGCTTTTGCAAATACCTCTACCTTTCTTGAGTTACATGATTCATCCTGTGTCCACATTGACAGCAGACCGCCATTTTGTCAAGAAGTTGCTACAGTTTGCAGAATAACAATTGACATCTCTCCTAGAGAGGAGCACAGCCCTTAAGTGAAGCGGCTGCGGTTAGCTTCCCTGTAAACTCTACTTCAAGAGTTCTGAGTAAACAGACGCATTAAAAACGGTGACTGAAGGGCCAGTGTTTGCTCTGGGGTGTGGAACAAGCATTGTTTTCTCAAACCTACTGAAGAACCCTGAAGGCCTCCTCTCTCAGCGGCTACTACAGTGCGAAGTCTCAGAAGTTACAAAAGAAGCTTTAAAAACAAAAGATTTTCATATTGTATACACTTTTTACCTTGATCTGCTTTTAATTGTATGTCATTATATCTGATGGGACAAAATTCAGACAGTTGTTAAGAAATTTAAATTGTGGGGCACCTGGGCGGCTCAGTGAGTTGAAGCCTCTGTCTTCGACTCGGGTCGTGATCTCAGGGTCCTGGGATTGGGCCCCCGCGCTGGGCTCTCTGCTCAGCGGGGAGCCCGATAACCCCTCTCTCTCTGCCTGCCTCTCTGCCTACTTGTGATCTCTCTCTCTGTCAAATAAATAAATAAAATCTTAAAAAAAAAAAAAGAAATTTAAATTGTAAAAATTTTGCCCCATTTACCTTATTGGTAACTGTATTATAGAACTCGTTGGAGCCTACCTCATATTATAGTTAATATATATTTTTCTTTCTCCCTGGATTGAAAGCCACCGGAAGGCAAGAACAACATTTCAGGGCCAGCTTGGCTCAGACCTTACATGATACACCTCTTGATGTTACAGACTTTTCCACAGCCGGTACTTGGGAGGAGTGACCAAGGATCTCACTCAGGCTTCGTCCTTCTGGCTGGACATCTTGACGTACCAGGAAGAGCAGGGCCCGGGTTGAAGTCCTGGTTCTACCACTTACCAACTATAAGACGTAACCCTCGGCTGGTAAGTGACTTCAATTTCCTGGGCTGTATAGAGGAGATAGTAAGAGCATCTTCCTCTCAGATTTGTTGCAAGAATTCGAGGAGATGATGTACGTTAAGCACTTGGGACAGCATCTGGGAAGTGCTGCGGAATTGTTAGCTATTATTATTCTCAACCAAAAACTTGGACAACACATAAAAATTATGCTACTGTTAATTGTTGAAACAAGGATGTCTCAGATAATGGTTGCCAATGGCAATGAACAATTTGAGTCACAGAACCACTTGTCATGGCAACTCTTAGTCAGAACCACTCAGAATTGTCCAGAGAGCTCCCTCAACATTCTAATAAGCCAGGGTTCTCGTGAAGCTATGAGAAATCCTCACCTTCTGAACACTTAGGTCTTTGTGGTAATGCCTCTGGAGCAGTGTTTCTGGGAAGACAGTGCTGAGGGAGGCTGGGA